>JAFJYI010000275.1:0-600000 GCA_019022655.1 Acacia acuminata | reverse complement strand
TCAAAGTATACTTTTGGCCCTACAATTTTAACACCTAACTTTACTAATGAAAAATGTTGATTCAGTGATCTTAAGTGAGGATTGTGCGACTAACAAAACTGATTTAAGTTTTAATATTTTCTTTAAAGTAGAGATGCCATGGGCAAAGTATAGGTCTCGGAGGAGGAAGTCCTAAAGGTTTGTTTTAGTTTTAAAATCTAAAAATATTATAGGACAAAAAATATACTTTATAAATTTAAAGGACTTAAAGTATACTTTAGCCAATTAAAAATGCTCCTTTAAATATTTTAAATTACTTAATTTAATTTATCTAAAAATAATATTTTGTCCCCATAACCTAATTTTCCACACTCTATCCATCTAATTGTCCCTGTAATTAGGCCAAGCTCAGTTTTTAATTTTATTTTATTTATGTTTATTCATGAAATATTTTGTTACATTGAATATTTATATAAGAAATCCATCACGCGCTCATTTTCTGTTCCATTATATAATACCTCTATACATAATTAATAAAAATTTACGATATTATCCATATGCAATCTTGTCAGCCATACAATTACAATTTTGTATAACATTGATGGAACGTAATTTAAATTCGGTCAAAAATATAAAGGAATTAAAATTAAAAAATTATATTTCCTTAAAATCAACATTTTATCATAATTTTTAACAATAAAAACTCCTTTAAAGATTCTAAATTACTTAATTGAATTCATTTAAAAGTCGAGTATTTATATATACTAGTTTAGAACCCTTCACAATGCTCGTGTCCAAAGCAAGAAAAATATAATCTTTGAAAAAAAGACCAAAATCCCATGGTAAAAAGAAGACAATACTCATAACATCTCATTTCTGAATAACCTTTTTCCACGCAAACAAATATTAAAAAACGATTAGGAACGGTTTAGTTGTCCAACTCCATCTTGTATATGGCTAGCTAACCGCTATAAATGTTAACACAATATGTCATTTAGATGTCATCTTGTAATGGTGATACCAAACCACTACAATTTGAACGGTTTTGGTATGTCGTCATGATTTTATAAACCATTACAAAATAACTTGTCACGGTGCATTTTGTAGCGGTTTGTTTAATTGTATGCATGTCGTTCGTAGAGGTTAAAACTTCTACCAATACCCACTTTTAACCACTACAAAATGATCCCTTTTTTTTTGGTAGTGACTTCACTCGCAAATTTGAGATTTAAATGGACCATTTTGTCATATTTTCTCTTGCTCGGGACTTAGGTGCATTTTTTCCAAAATAATAATTACTTTAAAATTATTAGATTAACGGCGAACTAATTGCAAGGGGTTCATAGTAAAAGAATGAAACATTAGGTGGTTAAATTTCAACTTTAAAATATTAGAGGTTATATACAACTGACTTATAGTTGAGGAGGTTTTGTATAATTTCATCTAATTCTAAATATTGAAGAGAATGTATGAGATTGTGTTATGGTAATTTAGTATTTTTAAATTAAATGGACCAAACTTATATGTAGTTACTTAACTCAAGCACAACTGAATACCCAATCAGAGCGTGCCACATGTATTATTGGTTTCCATGTCAACAGTTAACCCCTAATACCAACTTGTCCACAGTTAAGCTAAAAATTGCTAAATAAAGGTTTATTTTTTTATTTAAAAAAAAACAATAATAGAGAACCCAGGCAATTGTCGTTTCGTCGATCATCGTCGTGGGCATTCCTTGATGTTGTGATCTTGAAAAAGTTTCATTTTTATACAAATTGCCGATTAAGAAACAAGGAGATCCATACATATGCATGAGAAGGGGGGCACTTTTGTCTCTTCCAAAAAAAAAAAAAAAAAAATTTGTTGATAAATCCTAATTTTATATATTTTATCACACCTTATTCATTTATTTTGGAGATTATTTTAGGCTATATATTAGATAATATTTGGATTGTTAGCCAAATTTAGGACATAATATAAATCTGAATTAATTATTAGATTATTGGGCTTAAATTATTAATATCATCATTGATATCTTGTGATTAAATAATATCTTTTAAGATATGATAGATTATGATTTTATCATATTAGAAAATCCTATGGTGCAGAAGTTTACAAGAAAGCTAAAAGGAAATCTAACCGTGGAATTTTATTAGGCTTCTTATATTTTGATGGGCTCAATTGGTACCCAAAAAACCTTATCTTCCTCCCATAAAATTAACCTAGCCGCCTATGGATTATTCACGCTCTCATTGAGAGCCGAAACATTCACGCAAAAAAGGAGCCGCAGACCGACACGCTGGAAAGACGCGAGGCTGAAAGAGGCATTGGCTAGAATCATTGAAGCACGCTAGAACCAGAGATTAAAGGCATCATCATATCCATTTATTTCCTCTCTTCTACTCACGCACAGCCACGTTGCTTCCCTTGAATCAATTGAATCATTGATTCATCAATTTGAATGGCTGGGAGCTGCGTGATGTTTGGTGGCGAACTTGAATTCATGGAAGCTTAAGGTTCTTTGGAGGTAACTTGGGAGCAGCATGGAGGAAGCTAAAGCATAGGAACTTACACTTGAAGATTATAAGGAAGTGTTGTTTTTTTTTTATCCTTTTGATTCAAACCCGAGGTTATTTAGTTTTAAAAGATTTCGAGTTGTGTTAATTAAGAACAATCTAGTTTTAAATTGTAAACTTATTTCTTTTGGATTAGACAGATAATTTGAAGTTTTTATGCTTATTGTTATTCTTGTTTACAAATTTAATTGTTAATTTGGTTTATCACCTTAATTGTTTAATTGTGTTGATAAATTATCTACTTGTTCAATTGGATAATTGTAAACAAGATTTCCAAGATTATTTTGTGATTGGTTTTTAATGAGTTTAATCCGCCACCGCTTATTTCATTATGAGTCTTTTAGTGGAATATGTGTTATTGAACTTGAGGGTTTCTCATATTTCAATTAGGTAATTAAATTCATTAATGTCTCTTTGATCTAATTAATAAAATTGGGCTCATAAGTTAACTTCATGCAATTCCTAAGTAGCCCCCTTCACCATCATAACTGAACTAGATCTTTGTTGTTTGATTTGATTCACTTTTAATTTCTTTACTTACGATTTTAATTCTCCTTTCATAAAATCCCCCAGAATTGCATTTGCATCTAGATTAGTTTCATTCTCATATAGGTTTTAGAGTCATTTTCATCTTGGATTTGGTTAGTTTAGTTTCATTTCATTGCATTTTTATCACATAAATTCAACTTAAAGAAAAACCCACAGATTGCTCCTTGGGAGAATGACCTAGGTTGACCTTAAAATGCATAATTAATTAAGACCTAGTTTAATTGATTGCTTTAGCGACAAAAGTAGCAACATCAATTGTTAAAGATATATTTGATAGCATTGATAATAAGGCAATTATAATGGAATTCCAAAAAATAAAGCCTAGAAGGATGACATTGTAATTATTTTTATTGTAATATACTTTTGTTATTAAAATATATATACTTGAACTTATTGAGTGCCCACCCTTCATTGTAATTTATGCAGTGTTATTTCTAATAGCACTTAGGCTTGCTTTTCTAAATGACAGTTAGTAAAATAACTGTCTCTCTTATTACATCATCACATCATCGTATTTACTAGATTTCATGAATATTTTTTTTGATATTCTTTTCTTTTCTTATTTATATTATTTTGTTTTTAAATGTATTTAAAACTTTCCTTAAAAAAAAAAAAAAAAAAAAAAAAAAAAAAAAAAAAAAAAAAAAAAAAAAAAAACCGAACCTGCCACCAGTATCCCCTTCATTATTTTTTTGGAGTTCCTCACCTACCACAATTTACAACATCTATTGATTTCAGAAACCATTAATTTCCAATTTTTCATCCGTACTTCACCTGGCTTTACAATCCTTTATTTTATACGTACTGGTATATCATAAGTTCTTCCTTGCTGAATAAAGCAACCAAATCCAAAGCAAGATGCTTTTAAGCAAATGACGTAATACTTCCCAAAAACCATAAGAAACAGAACAAGCTTCTCTCACTAGAAGTCTCGAATAGGTACTAAAATCTAAAGGTCAAAGTTATATTCTGTGTTTGTCAAAGAATTGCATTATATTTGCTAGTTTTTCTTCCACTACGAATTTTCCAGAATCACTCAGCAAACAAAATTAAAGAAGCACAAAAAACCAAAACAAAAGAATCCCACAATAATAAATCACGCACCAGAATCAACGATTGCCCAGTGCTCTCTATTACTATTATTTTTTAAAAAAAAAAAAATCACCAATTTTTGGTTTAATTGTCGTTAAGTTGCTGTTAGGGGTTAACAGCTGACATGGAAACCACTAATGGTCTGATAGCACGATCTGATTGGATACTTGGTTGTAAGTAAATATAAGTTTCGTCCTTTTTAAATTTATATTTTTTAATTTATTCTTTCAAGACATAAGAATTTGATTATTAAATTAATTATATAATAAAATTGATTAAGAGAGGGAACATATCTAAATCGGAATCTTTCCTTATATATTACGGCACAAAATCAAATTAATTTAATATTTACAATACTCATAAAATTTCAGGAATTAAGGATGAATCATCCAATATTTTTGCAACGGAAAATAATAATAGAAACTGAAAAACAAGGTAAAAAGAAAACTAAAAAACAAGATATTTTCTTGAATACGAATTCAAGAATTCACCGAACTTTTTTGTTCTTCTTGAGGAGGATAATCACTGTCAACATTGAGAATTTACAATACTCATAAAATTTCAGGAATTAAGGATGAATCATCCAATATGTTTGCAACAGAAAAGAATGAAAGAACTGAAAAACAAGATATTTTCTTGAATACGAATTTAAGAAAATACAGAAGAAGTTTGATGAGTTGATTAATCAAAGGAGCAACCTGGATGTTGTCTACGAAGTTGCTCTTGTTCTTCAGAAGAGAAGTCGTTCTCTATGTGAAAGATCTTTCGAATTTGTGAGACAGTCTTTCCCGTCATCAAATCCGCCACAGTTTGACAAGCCAAATCTAACAAGCCCTTGATATTCAAATAGTTGGCCGCCTTTAATATATCAACTAGTGTATCCTCCACGTCCACCTTCATGAACTCTATGTCCCATTTCTTCAGCTCCTCCGCGTCGGAATCTGAGGCTCCGCTGTTGGCCCTGGGGGCGTGCTTTTCACAGTACTCAATCACTTTCACTAATGTTTTACTATCCACTTCAGTTATTGGGACTTTGCACTCATCAGAGACGCAAACATCCTCCTCCAGCAGCCCATTTAATCGCTTCGATAGCATCGCCGCACTGACGGTTATCTTGAACTCGCCGCCGTCACTGCTCACCACAGTAATTGCCTCCACAGATGACGACATTGTAATTGTTGTAGGGAATAGGTACCTCTTGATTATTAATTGCTCCGTCGAGGGAGGGATTATTCTAAAACGCAAAGCCATTAAGGCTAGGGATCCCTTATTTATAATGATAATTTGAAAGGATTTTCATAGTTTTATGCAAGAAATATTTTCTTGAAATAAATATTTATATAAGAATTAAATATATATGAGCCTCTCTTCTGTAGTTCCGTTCCATATAAAATACTGTTATACAAAATTACACACACATATTACCCTTACATAATGACTAATTCTGGATAACATTCATGCAACATCATTTAAATTAATATTTTAAATTTAATTTCCGCCATAAATCTGAAGGATTTTAAATTAAAATTATTTGGTTCACTATTCAAAAATACCACAAGTGTGGAATTTTTGAGGAAAAAATGCATCACCATTTACAATGGAATTTGTGACTGCGAAAAACTATGAAGGAAAACAAAGCTAATATTCGACCATGAAATTACAGAAAGAGTCTATGGCAAGTCTGTCTCCAGACTGTCGCAAATTGCAACAGAAAAAAATTCCGTCGCAAAAACAGGATTTTGTGATGGAAAAAAATGGTAATTTGCGACGGAATTTATTTCCACCGAAAATAACCATAACCTCTTCCTCTTACCCATTTGGTCCCCTTCTTTTTCATTTTTCTCCATGGCCAAACCCTAAATTCCTTCCACTATTATCTATTGCCTCACTCTCACCTACATACTAGATCGCACATAGCTGTGAGTTTGAAGTGGCAACCTTCTTCTTCCCTGCTTAATCTTCTCTCTCGCCCAATCTTCACAACCCTCTTCTATTTTTGTCTTGTCTTCGCCGTTCCTCACCCAAATCCTTCATCATCCACTCTCTCTGTCTTCGCCATCGAAATCAATTCATCCCTTTGTGTTCGTAAAATCTTCCATTCTCAAAACCAGATTTGCCTTTGCTCTCTAACAAAACCCGAACCAAGTGTTCACCCTCCTCCTTCCTCCCTTCAATTCCTCACCCTCACACCCTCCCCAGCTTCCTCTTGTCAGGTTCAACGATGCAGTAACAGTGTTTTAGCTGCCGTCTCTCTCTCTCTCTCTCTAATCATCATTCTCTATCGTGCTCTTCTGGTCTGTTCATGTTCTTCTTCTTCTTCTTTTGAGGTAAAGTTCGTGCCTTTCTCTATTTTTGGGTTGGGTTTATTTAGAATAGAGTTGAGTTTGATGGCAGTAGTAGTATGATGCCTTTATGGTTTTGATTAATTGTTAAAGCATGCTAAATTGAGGCTTGAATAGATGAGTTTTGATCTCGAGGGTTATTATGTTTTGCACTCCTTGCTTGGCTAGTCTCTAAAAGGCAAGAATACAATTTGCCTAATTGCATTTGAACATTTCTTGCTGAGCCAAATGTGAGCTCCTAGATTTGGATGGTGGCTTCGTTTGAAAGTTGTCAACATTCATGACCGAGACTAACAACTTTTGTCTTGATTTTGACCGTTGCATTAAGCTAATCTTACTAGAACTCATTTCTAGTTTATTTAAGTTGTTGTTGTGGAAGAGCCCTAATAATTATAATTTTTGTTTTCTAATAATTCATCAATTTGTAACAGATTCTTTTCATATTCGTCGTCGCAATTTGAACGGATTCACACAAATTTTCAAATGTGGGCAAGCATGTATGTTGCGATGGATTTACACAATTTTGCGTCTCCGAATATATCTGTTACAATTTGCTACGGATTTTGGAAGACAAAAAATCCATTGCAAATGAGGGTTTTTGCGATGACCGTTTTTCCCACATAAATTCTACCACGTGGCCTTTTTTGCAACGGATTTTGTATTTCTCGCTACAAATTTTGTCCATTGCTAAAGGCTTTTTTTTTTTTTAGTGGATATATAATCTAAAGTTGTGATAAACAAGTCGTGCTATTAAAGACAAACTTAATATGATAGTTTATATATATATATGGGTTTAATGTTTCTACTTTTGTTGTAGAAGCATTTTTTCTGCCCTACTCACATAAAAGTGAGTGGGTCCCAATAATATTTTCTCTCTCTTCTCTTTACAAATGTGAGACATAATCACTTTTATATAAGTGTGACAAAAAAATGTTTCTGCAACAAAAGCAAAAACATTAAAATCATATATATATATATATATATATAAACTAAAAAAAAATTGAGGGAAGATGGCTTGATGGAAGATGGAAGATGGAACATTTTTATTTTTGTAGTGTATATATAAACTAAAATTGAGGGAAGATGGCTTGATGGAAGATGAGTTGTTTGATAGTTGGTAAAAAAAAATCAAGAAATACTTATTTTACCTCAAAAGTAATTAATTCAAAATGAAAAGGAAAACTATTTTTTTTCTAAAATATATTTTTTTTAAAAGATACTCTTATCAAGTTTGAATTTTTCTAGAATATTCTCCCGCCAAATTTGAATTTATCTAAAATATTGTCCCGTCAAGTTCGAATTTGTGAAAAATATTGCCCCGCTAAGTTCGACCTTGTCGCATAAGTTCAAATTTAATTCTATTTTCTTGCGTTATAGAAAAAAAAAATTATAAGGGTTTAATATGTCCAAAAGTATCACGGTTCACGTGAAAACTTGGGTTCCCATCAATTTTAGTGGTGTCTTATCTTATAAATTTTAAAGGAAGACTGGTAGGCCTAGGAAATAGAATTTTCAGAAAGATTGGACAAAAAAAATGTTGCAAACAATGGAATTTGCCCATTTTTCCTTCTCGTCTCACCTGTTTTGTGTAGCAAACAGGCCCTAAGGAAATAACTAGCCAAAAAATATATTGAAAAAGATAAACTTTTTATGGATATTGATAGTTTCCAAATATTTTAATTTAAAATAACAAAAAACAAAAGATTTTCCCACGACTAGTGGGTTTGTTTATATATATATATATATATATATATATATATATATATTGTGCCTATAATTTTTTTCAAGAGATATATTCTTACAATGAATATTTATATAATAAATTAAATATACGCTCATGTTCTATTCCATAAATAATACCTATATAAAGAATTAATAAAAGTTTATGATATCCATATGCAATCTTGTTAGCCATACAATCTGATGACAATTTTGTATAACACTGATGCAAGGTAATTTAAAAAATAACCTTTTGAATTTAAATTCGGCCAAAAATCTAAAGGATTTTAAATTATCTATCTTAAAACCAACATTTTATCGTAGTTTTTAACAGTTTTAGAAATGCCAAAGTATACTTTTGGCCCTACAACTTTAACACTTAACTTTACTAATGAAAAACGGCGACTCGGTGACCTTAAGTGAGGATTTTGCAGCTAACAAAGCTGATTTAAGTTTTAATATTTTCTTAAAAAATAAAACTTATAATTTGAAAAAAACAAAAACACTTGTAACAAAAATCCCAAAAGAGACTTTGAAGAAGTAGTTTGGGGGTGTTATCATTGATAAATGTTTTCTACTTGGGCCTCTTTGGAGTTCCCGTTTGGAAGCATTTGGGCTAATAACTTTAAAAAGTTTAGTCCATAAACCAGCTCTTTTTTTATTTTATTTTTTGGGTTCAGCTTCTTTTGCATCTGACTTCTACCAAAAAGTGGCATTTTATTAAAAGGCACAAGTTCAATTGTTGAGCCAAATGTCCACTAGCATCCCACAAAGTGGAATTTTTTTTTTCCATGGGTCCCACAAACATCTCTAAAATTGTTCAGTCTCACCCAAAACGTATTTGATTTCTAAAAAAAAAAGAAAGATATTTTTAATTTCAATTTCTATAGGAATATTATTTAGATAAATTTTAATATTTTTATGCACTATAATATATATTTTGTATGCCTACATTTACAATATATTAATTATTTTATATTTATTATAATTAAGTATTTCGGTATTCAATAACATTCTTGTTTTTTTTAAGTCATTTTCTATCTCAACTCACTTTTCAATCGTTAACCCAAACACGCAGTTTGGAAAAAAAAAAAACCACTTTTGTCAACGTCAATCAAAACACAAATCACATTTACAACATGACTTTTTTCTTATTAAACTTTTGTAAAAGTCAAATAAATAATAAGACATCGCTCTCACCACTAACGCATACAGGCTATTGTAGTTTGGGCCGTAATTGCAGTGGCCACAGGCGTGGGTGGGAGAAGCAGAGATGCCATGGGCAAAGTATAGGTATAGTAGTAGGAAGTCTTGAAGGTTTATTTTAGTTTTCAAATTTAACAATATTATATTAAAAAACACTAAAACTTAAATCTGCTCTCTCAGTTGCATAGTTATTACTTAAAGTCCTGGAATCAACGTTTTTCCATTAGTAAAGTTAACAACGCTATTAAACGCGTCGATGCTTTGGATGAGATCATCGACCATGTGAAGTTCCTACGGCTTTCAAGTTAAGATGAAAATTAATTCTCTCTCTCCTCTCATACTTGGACTTAAATCGCTCTCGCTTGCATAGTTCGGTATTGCCGAGAGTAGAATTCTAATAGAGATTAATTCATGTATAAGAAAGTTCTCTAGGTTTATGGTTGTACATGTTTTTAGAGAAGGTAATAGTTTTTCGACCTCATGAGCAAGTTGTCTGTACGTCAGGTGACACTGCAAATATTAACCAACACAACACCGACACATGCTTTGCTTTTCTAAATAACATTATCTCATTCTTCACGTGTTCAACAACAACAAAAATACTCTCTTCAACCTTGCACGGTCAATCTAAACAAGGATATCAAAAGCATCGTGCTAAAATGAAATTTTAGAACATTCGAAAAATTCTCAAAAATGATGAAAACTCACAAGGAGGATCTCAAATAAGTAACGTAAAGATCAAGTATGGCAAGAGAGACCATCGGCGTAGCAAGCTGGGCAATCTTTAGACCAAGATCAACACCAAAATTATTCTTTGTCCTTCTTGCACACGATTTTCTTAAACAAAAGCAACAAAAGAAGTTGGAAATACTAGAAAACTTGTGAAAAGAAAATAAGAAGAATGCCAATACAAAACAAATCCAACATTGCACAACAAAACGATCCAAAACATATAAGCCGCTAGTAATCAAAATAAAGAAGCACTACTATAGAAATGGGTTACAACATCCGTTTTTAAAACTGTTTAACATCCTTTCCCGGGGAATGCCTATTTGGGGGCGTAAAAGTGGAGACTTAGGGAGTCCTAAATTAATTAGGAAACCATAAGTATATTTTTAAAAAAAAAAATACAAAAGAGATGGAGAATTCCGAACGAATTCGACTTGCATGCTTAGGAGGAAAAAACACAAAATCGCAAAAACAGATCTAACAAACGCAAAAATGCAGACCAATGCAAATGCAAAATCATAGATGATCTCATCAACGCAAACAAAATAGATCTAAAAAGCGCAAAAGCGTAAAAACAAATCTAACAAACGTAAAATCGCAAAAGATCTCACCATCTAACGGACGGAGGGAGCACCTAGCTTCGACTTGGAATGATGGAGGAGGAGCACCGAGCATCAAGCTTCTTGCGGCGGATCTGCACGAGACTGATGAAGATGTGACAAGGAACTTTGACCTTCGAGCTTGGACGACGCACTTCGAGCTTTGGCATCGCATGAGAACGGTGACGCTTGGAGGAGAGGGAAGAGAGACCACCGTGGGTCAACGGAAGAGAACTGGATCTGAAAGGGCGAGAGAGAAGAGAATGAGATTTGTAACACAAAATTGCCTAGGGTGATGTGAGAGAGACGCGAGAGAGAAGAGTGAAATCGTGAGAGAGCAGTGAAAGGGAAATGGATCAGCGGATCTGAGATAGCTAGGGTGCATACGTGTGGGGCCTGCGAGAGAGACTGTGTATATGAAATATCACCCTTTTTGCATCCTAATTTTGAATTAGGACGTCAAAACACGCTAAAAGTTCATTTTTGGCGTCCTAGTTCTTAATTAGGACGCTAAAGGTGGTGCTTTTGGTGTCCTAATTTTGAATTACGACGTCGAAAATCAAATTTTTTCACATATAATTACAAAAATAAAAACCCTTTTTGCCTTTATTTTTTAGTTCCTTTTTTTTAATGAATTTTAGGGAAGTAAAAACCCTTTTTGTAGTAGTGAAGGCAAAAGTACATAGCCTATTGCACACTATTGAAGCAAAAATTAGTAGTAATAATTTTTTTTTTAAAAGGTAAACTCAATCTTTATTCAAAAGCATCAAATATTCAAATGACTACCTGACCATATTCAAAGCCAAATTAAATATAAAAAAATTTAAACGGAAATGGTGCGACAGCGCCCAGCACAGGATTAACAACAACGCATGAGCAGACGACGCAGGGAACAAATTCAAATCAAGATTTTTTAATTGCCTTATTTGTTTTTTTTTCCGTAGTCTTATTTGATCTTTGATGGCATCAAGAACACTTGATTCAAGTATACTCTAACTATTCTTACCATTGCAATTAAGCAACACAAATTTTCGAGAGAAAGTTATAGGACTTGTTGAATTTATACTAGAGGCTCATATGAGCTTTGTAATCTGAGTTGAGATTTTTATCAATAATTACAGCTCCAAACACAAGAGTAGAGAGAGAGAAGAAACAATAAAGATTGAAATCTCGAATCTAAGAAGAACAAGAGTTGCAAGCCCTAGCAAGAGACATAAAGCATAAAATCCATAAATAGATAGCAAATAAAGAGAGAGAGATAAAAAAATTGGTACACGGGAGAGGTGAGTTGCTAATCAGATCTAGAAATAGAGACGACGCGATAAAAAAGGGAATTGAGAGGCGAGATGTGATTGTGAGTTGTCGAAAAGTGAGACTCTCATCGTGAAAGTGAGACGAGAGTCGAGCGCAAGACGAAAGTCAATGGAAAGGTAGAATGAGATTTCTGGTTTTTTAGCTCGTGTGCTATCCTTCGACGCAACGGGATGAAGCATTTTCCTACACCATGGAGTTTTCCCGGAAAACCAATTTTGGTGCTTTCCCTCTCTCTATTTATTCAATGGGTGTATTTGTATCTTTTAACAGTTCGAATATATTGCGAAAAAGTTTCACGGAACTTCACCGTAAATTTAAGATTCCAATGGACCATTTTGTCGTATTTTTCTTTACTCGAGATCTAGGTGCAATTTTCCCAAAATATAATTACTAGAAAATTGTTTAATTATATGGGATGCCATGTATACCATATTGATATGACATGGCAGCTTCCGGAAAAAAAGTTGACGGCGAGGGGTTCATGGTAAAAGAATAAAACATTAGGGGGTGGAATTTAAACTGTAAAAATATCCGAGGTTATATACAACTCACCTGTAGTTTAGGGGGTTTTGTATAATTCAACCCAATTCTAAATATTGATGAAGAGAGTGTATGAGGTTGTGTTACTGGAATTTAGTATTTTTAAATGGACCAATCTTATATAAAGTTAATTAGATCAAGTACAACTAGGTACCCAATCAGAGCGTGCCATGTGTATTAGTGGTTTCCAAGTCAGCAGTTAACCCCTAATACCCACTTAACCACAGTTAACCCTGAAAATTGCTAAATAACGAGAATAGAGAACCCTGGGCAATCGTGGTTTCATCGATCATCGTCGGCGTTCCTTGACGTTGTGATCTGGAAAAAGTTTCATTTTTATAGAAATTGCCGATTGGGCAACAACGAGATCCATACATGCCTGATGCCTCCTAAGACTACAGTATATTGCAACTTCTAAGCAATCCTGCGACTCTTCCTCACCTACCACAATTTACAACATCTACTGATTTCACAAACCATATTAATTTCCAATTTTTTTTTCATCCGTACTTCACCTGGCTTTACAATCCTTTATTTATACGTATATCATAAGTTCTTCCTTACTGAATAAAGCAACCAAAGAAAAATGCTTTTAAGCAAATGACGTATAAACTTATATTTTGTGTTCGTTAAAGAATTGCATTATATTTGCTAGTTTTTCAGGAATTAAGGATGAATCATCAAATATTTTTGCAACGGAAAAGAATAATAGAAAACTGAAAAACAAGGTAAAAAGAAAAGAGAAAACCAAAAACAAGATATTTTCTTGAATACGAATTCAAGAATTCACCGAACTTTTTTGTTCTTCTTGAGGAGGATAATCACTGTAGACATTGAGAATTTACAATACTCATAAAATTTCAGGAATTAAGGATGAACCATCCAATATCCTTGCAACAGAAAAGAATGAAAGAAAACTGAAACACAAGGTAAAAAGAAAAAACAAAACTGAAAAACAAGATATTTTCTTGAATACGAATTTAAGAAAATACAGAAGAAGTTTGATGAGTTGATTAATCGAAGGAACAACCTGGATGTTGTCTACGAAGTTGCTCTTGTTCTTCAGAAGAGAAGTCGTTCTTTATGTGAAAGATCTTTCGAATTTGTGAGACAGTCATCCCCTTCATCAAATCCGCCGCAGTTTGACAAGCCAAATCATACAAGCCCTCAATATGTAAATAGTTGACCGCCATTAATATATGAAATAGTATATCCTTCACGTCCATCTTCATGAACTCTATGTCCCATTTCTTCAGCTCCTCCGCATCGGAATCTGAGGCTCCGCTGTTGGCCCTGGGGGCGTGCTTTTCACAGTAATCAATCACTTTCACTAATGTTTTACTATTCACTTCAATTATTGGGACTTCGTCGCAATCATCAGAGACGCAAACATCCTCCAGCATCCAATTTAATGGCTTCGATAGTTTCGCCGCACTGACGGTTATCTTGAACTCGTCGCCGTCACTGCTCAACACAGTAATTGCCTCCACAGATGACGACATTGTAATTGTTGTAGGGAATAGGGACCTCTTGATTATTAATTGCTCTGTCGAGGGAGGGATTATTCTAAACCGCCAACCCATTAAGGCTAGGGATCCCTTATTTATAATGATAATTTGAATGGATTTTCATAGTTTTATTCAAGAAATATTTCGTTGAAATAAATGTTTATAAAAGAAATTAAATATATATGAGCCTCTTTTCTGTTCCATATAAAATACTGTTATACAAAATTACACACACATATGCAATCTTGTTAGACACACATAATGACTAATTCTGGATAACATTCATGCAACTTCATTTAAATTAATATTTTAAATTAATCTTGTGGTCATTTAATATTCTCCATGCAAACCATCCTGAGAATTCTCTGTGGACCTTTCTGTCAATTTCGGATGATGTTTGTGTACGGATCCTGAGTTAACACTTCACATGACTTCTGAATTCCTTACAAATGATCATGATATGACGATAATGAAATGTGAATATGAAATGTAAGGAAATATATAGCATAATATATGAGTGTACAATGCTGACTAAAGGTAGGGTTCAACTTTAGTGCAATTAATCAAGACATGTCTATGTGCTTGCAACTTCTCAATTGTCGTCAGTTTAAATCTCTCATTTCCTCCAACTGGTTTATCAACATGAGGGATTAATAACTTTCTTGTTGATGGCTCAGGTTTGGGTTCACGACAATCGTCTACACGAGGCGGTTGGTTGAAAGACGTCTCAATGTCATCAAAGTACCTTGAATAGAAATAAAGGATCTCGTCCCTATATAGCCTTCAGCTGTACAACCTTTTGGCCACGCCTTTTTCATGACGTAAGATTTTAATTTCCCAAGAAACCTATAAAATTCTAAGAAGGAAAAATGTTCATAAATGCTAAAATGTAAGACTAGAAAATTTAAAGAGTAAAGCTGATGTGCATATGTAAAATGAGTACCTCTCAATCGATACATCTATCGATTGCACCTTTGGCGAGCTAGCTAGCTTTGTTTCATGAACAAGGTGTCTTGTCACGTAAACCATCACCATGAAAAAAGATGGGGGAAGATCATCTCTAAAATAACTAGCGTGAGAATGATTTTCCTACGTCGTAGCAAATTGAGCTCCTCGACGATCAAAACCTTGGAACATAACTTTTGAAAGAAAGAACTTAGCTCCACCATAACAATTGACACATCAGGAGGTAGCGTATGTTTGATTCCCAATGGAAGTAACTGTTGCATAACAACATGTGAGTCATGACTCTTCAGCCCAACAACCTTTTGAGTCAACATGTCAATACATCGTGAAATGTTACTTGAATACCTATCAAAAACTTTTATTTTCTTCAACGTTGTGAGGAAGATTTCTTTATTCGGTTTTGTGAGGATGAATTTGCTGGTTGAAATTTGTCTTGCTCATCTGGCCACGCATCTTGACTAACTCGCAAGGCCCGTAAATCTTTCCTATCTTGAAAGTAGTCTTTTAACTTGCCTAATCTGTTAAGCACATGTATAGCATATTGTCGCAAACGTTTTTTTTCAATGTGCATGACAAAGACTGTGTTGAAGCAAATTATCTTTCCAATACGAAAGAGTGAAGAAGATGCTTGTCTTTCGCCATTGCTGAGGCGTAGAAGCATAAGTCCTTGAAGTCTTACTACCAGCTCTTGCTACATCGTCGTTTTTTCCAAACTCAAATTCAATATCCTGAAGTTACTCCAAGATATCTCGACTGGATAAACTCTTAGGAGGTCCTCTTTTTCCTGTTGCCCATTGAAATGATTGCGTTGTAACCTAAACTTGTGTTTGCCATCGAGAAATCTTCGATGAGCCATAAAGCACCACTTTCGACTTTGGGGAAGGTGCACTTAGTCAGAGTCAAAATTGCAAGTTGGACACGCCATCCCGGTATGCACATTCCACCTGAATAATATTTCCAAGCCAAGAAAGCCACTTATCATCCACATCAATGCTGTACTCAAGTTGAACAGTCTCTTCTTGTGCATGTTACATGCGGTCTTTGGAACTTGGAGGGAAAGTTTGGGGGCCAAATAGTGGTGGGTGGATTCGGGGTTCGGAGGGCGGCGGCCCCGAAATTTTTTTTTTTCAGGAAAGTTTTAAATGTATTAAAAATAAAAAGAATAAAAAAATATTCATGAAATCAAGTCAATTAACTTCATCTACAAGTGTAGTGTAGAATGGGTAAAAGCATAATAACTAGTAAGGGATACACCACAAAAGTAAATTTCACTGATAAACTAAAAATTTCAGGTAATTAGAATGAAATATAGAAAAGAATGACAAGATTAACATAAATCATACAAGACCCCACATGAAGCAAAGATTGAATTATAAGCCCAAAGACATAAAAAGAGGGAAAAATGTAATAAAAAAAAAAAAAGAAGAAGAAGAAGAAGAAGAAGTTGGGGGGCCAAAATTTAATTTTACTTTGGGGAGCCAAAGTTGTATTATTCACTAAAATATAAAAAGTTCCATTAAATAATTTTAAATAATTTTTTTTTTTGGGGCCATGGCCCCCTTGGCCCCTTGTAAGTTCCACCGCTGGTTACATGGCTCGATGCCGATATTCCACAATTCGAGCAACTCCTTTAAAAGCTATGGAGATACACACAGATGTCATTTACCGGTGCGTTTTTGTTGGAAATAATCATAGACAAAATGAAGGAGCTGTTTCATACACATCCAAGGGGCAAGTTGTAGGAATCAACACAACGAGGCCAAATATCGTAACTTGTGCTAAGATATCCAAAAGGATTAAAATTGTCCGTTGCCAAAGCAAGCAGAACCAACGAAATCTAGAAAGTCTGAGTCGAATGATTTCAGTCAGTAGCATCCAGCGGATGTATTAGTTTACCATTTGCACTTTTGTGAACTTCATACCACCTTACATGCTCAGATGTCTTAGACGACATAAACATATTCACCTATTTTGAATAGGCATTGTCTATCAAAATATAGTGGTTAAGCCAAATAGGAATTTTAAGGCATTAAAATATCTCATATGAGGTTTCTTAGCATGAACTCCCTAGAACGTATATTCTTCCAGGAAAGACTTTATAAGCAAATGTTCCTTAGCAACTTCTCATGTATGCCACTTCTTAAACTTGCATTTACAACACAGACACACGATCTTCTCATTACAGCTGGCATGAGAAAATGATAAATCTAAGAAAGTGTTCAATCCGACCAATTATGCTAGAAAATTGTGTGTCAACTTGATCCATGCCTTATCCATATGTATTGAACAAAGTTATGATAGAAGCTAGGTGAAGAGAAAATGTTTAGTGGTCAACAAACCACTACCAAGACCGCTTCTGAAAAATAAACCGCATCAACCGCTACAAAAATGAAGAACTGTTCAACTTTCAAATATTTTATATTTGTAGCGTTATACTATTGTAATCTGCTACAAAGGTGTGATCATTATTAGGAAGGAAAGTGAAAATTGAAATTTCAAAGTTTGTAGTAGTTTGAGTCATAAAACCGCTACACAATTAGTGGAATCAAATATTTTGATTTTTAAATGTTTAAATTCGGTAGTGGTTACATAAATTTAACCACCACAAAACATTCAAATTGTTTATTTAATATGTTAAATTTATTTTCATAAATTTTAAGGTAGAGAAGAAATAATGAAATTTAAAAAATGTTACAACTTACTATCTATTTTCAATAAACTATATCAAATATTTTAAATAACATGATCTGTATGTCCTAAAACAAAAACAAAAACAAAACCTAACTAACTATCTAGAGCACGATGATCGAGGTCCTCTCTCAATGGGGGCAGGATCAATGTTCTAACCAGAGGTAACATCACTATCGTCGTCATCAACATGATGGGGCGAATCGATGGTGAAAATAGGAGGAGCGTGGGCGGTGGAACGTCCTCACCAGGAAATATCTGAGAATACACCTTCATAATGAAATCCCAGCTATGTTTGTTCTGAGCGTACCTACTACTACAAATATGGTATTTGATGTCCGTTTACTAACCCATTTTATGTCATTTTATTAAGGCACGTCTATATTGGGGATGTAGAAAAGGCATGACTTATGGTGCCCTTATAATTTTAGGACGTTGAAAGTATTTTTAAAAAATAAAATAAATTTCATTCGACAATCTTGACACTATCTCTCATTAACACCTCCCCTTCTCCTCACACGACACCTTCTCTTCCTTCACCATTCTTCTCTAGACGCAATGCCTCCTCGTTCTCCACCATTCACAAGGAACTTGGTAGTGCATATTGAGTAGGAAGAAGTTGCTCATCACGTTTTTCAATCAGAGAACTCGGATATAACACTTAGGGGGACCGGGTTGCTTTGACCACCGCCCTCGAAGAACTCAGAGAATCCAAAAAAAGAAATCACTAAAAAAACCATTGAGAACAAGACAGAAGAACAAAACAAAAAAAAATCAGAAAAATGAAATCACAGAAAAATCATTGAGAACGTGACAGATGAACAAGACAGAAAAATCCTCGTTCGACATTAGATCTTGAACTGGGAAAGATGCGTTCAAATTTGTTCTCACCGGATCTTTTCTCACTAGATCTATTCGCATCGGCTTTGTTCTCATCAACACTCATCAACAAGCACAGATGTGAGTTCAGGCGGAGGAGGTGGAGTGGCCGAAACTTGGAAGGAGAAGGTCGAAGTGTCTAAGAGAGAAGAAAATGAAACTCTCATAACTCTGACTCATGAGTGTTGCCTGCCTTGTGCAAAGCTCTAAAACTTGTTGTGAGAAGTGAGAGATGCGTTGGAAGTTGTGATGCCTTAATAGGCGTCCCAAATTTAAATTTGGGATGCCTAAAATGTGACTTTAGGTGTCCCAATTCATATTTAGGACGCCAAAAAATTCCCCTAGCGTCAAAAATTTCACAAAATGCGTCAAATAATTAATTTTAGGCATCTTGAAAGATTTTTGGAACTCGTAAATTTATTTTAGGCATCCCAAAATTTATTTTAGGATACCAAAGTGTTAAAGTTCAAGCAAATAATTACGAGAATGCCACCGCCTTCAGTTTTTACTTCCCTTTTTATAATAAGAATGTCCTTTGGGGAAGTAATATCCCTTTTTTGTAGTAGTGACCACTCCCAACCTGTTTCTGAAGTTGCATGGAGACATTCCCGGTAACATCTTCATAGATCGCCTAAGCCATCGCCCGAGCCTTATCCTCAACTATCGCTTGAAGTATTCACTCCGTCGGCCTTCTCACGACGGAGGTTCTTGCTTGAGAGGTTTCGGCCTCGGTGGTGGCACTCCCGCCATAGACCATGCTAGGCCTAGCGCCTAGCCCAAAACCCCTACGGTATCCAGTGCTCAATTTGGCTCGAGACTAGCTTTCAAGGGGCATTGGGATCCACAGACCCTTGTGACTCCGGGCTCTAGGATTGGCATAGCTCTTTCCGGGCCTGTACAATCCACCCCTAGCACACACATTTTATAAGACATTAATAAAACAATTGCATTCTGTAAATTAATTACATAAATTATATATTTTTTATGTATATCACTTACAATGGCTTCCTCGCTTCTTGAGATGTTGGCATCCCATCCTGGTGTTTGTAGGTGTATATGTATAACTCCTCATAGTCCATCTCGGCGATTCTCCTCGTGAGTCTTCATCACCTATAAGAATTTAACAAATATCAACTTAGTTGTATTTAAAAAACAATTAATAATTTAACTTAAAAAAATACCAACTCACCATAGGTAACAGTAAAAGTCTTGGAACTGGCCGTGTAGTGGATCCTTTGCTGCTCCCAGATCCTAGTGTTCCTCTAAGAAAGAGCCTATATAAGAGAGGGAAAGTTAAAATACGTTTCAATAATAATTATAAAATTTCTAACTATTAAAAATTGTAGAATTAAGTTAAAATGTACCGGCCCTCCTGGGACTCCTCTGTATTACACAAAACGGCCCAATCATTCAAAGGGGGCGCCGTCAGGGGCTCGCGATCAAGCTGGTCCAGAGGAATCATCCCATCCTTATCCACCTTGTGGTAGAGACGACTCATCGATTCTTCTAGCTGTCCCCTATCGTCATCATTGCGCTTTTGTTCTTGGATATTAGTATAGCCAAATCATCTTCCATGTCAATGTTTTTGGTCGTTCAACATAACTTAGATTAACGGAGATGATATATTTGCTTTAGTTTTGAAAGTTCATGTATATTTTTGCAACTAAGAAAAGCATTTGATGTTGGGTGCTCCTCGGGGTAAAACATATGTGTATTTTTGCACCTTCACCCCGTACTTTTTTTTGATAACACTCAATATCTCAAATTAATTCATTTTTAGTGCATCCAACAACATGGATCATTTTTTGTAGCACTCATTAACCGATAAAAAATACTCTATAGTGTTGGATGTACTAAAAATTTATGAATATTGGGTTAAAATAAAAAGATATTTCAAGATATTTGGTACTAATGGAAAAATATTTGAGAATCTTTTGGGAGGTACTAGAAAAATATTTATGGATATTAGATACATTAGAAATTAATTAATTTAAGATAAAATATTTTTGGATATTGAATATACTAGAAATTAATTAATTTGAGATGTCATGTGTCAAAAATATATTAAGATGCTGTATATAATTTAATCTAAAGAAATAACAATGCATTAAAAAAATGGATTCCTAACCGAAAAAGCGAAAACGTTCCGGTTTTGGGGATGAGCATGCCTTGTGTTGCTCATAGATCTAGGGCATGTGAACCTAGTAACATAGGGGATTTTTTTTTCAAAAAATAAAATAAAAAATAAAATAAAATCTGAATATAGGAGGAAATGAATGGGTTTAGTAAGAGACAATTTAGTATTTTTATATTTATATTTTGTTATTTGGTTATTCAAAATAATTATAATTTTTAAGATACGTGTCAATAAACATAACTTACTATGGGTATTTTCCTCTTATTTTTCCTCTATTTTAAAATTTACACAATAATAAATAATAGAAAAATACTTATATGTCAAGTTTTTTTATATCTATTTCATCAAGTTCTCTGATCACATATGATCATGTGTTATATTTTTAAATTATTATCATTTAATTATAATTTTTAATAAATTTAGTATTAGAGGTTTAATATTTAATAAAGACAACTTATATGAATTCATTTATATTAATATCCATGTTTATATGGGAGCCTCAAATGAAATGAGTGAGCCATGATATTTCCTTGGGGATCCTTTCAATGGCTGCATCTTCCTTCGCAGAGGCTAATTAAGAAAAGGACTCACGTACGAAAGCTGCCAACGGGCATTGTATTGCACTATGCATAATGTTTGTGTCTGGTTTTTATGCATGGGTTGTCCTTTAATTCTTGATTAACGTGCAATTTTATCTAAAAGTAACCACTTATATAGTTGGATATCCAGAACTTTTTCAAAGATTAATTTTTCTCTAAAAATGTGTTTAAAAAAAAAAAAAAAAAAAAAAGAGCATATTCACCCTAACTATTAAAAAATAAATGTAACCATTTAACTGTTAAAAAATTGATTTAACGTTAACATTTCTAACGATAAGGGAAAAAATTGTTATATTTTTGTTATTATCAGGATAAAACTACTCCTCAAAAACTTTTAAATACCTAATCCTCTTGAGTGGTTGTTTTCGTAGAAAAATTGAACATTAACCCTTAGTTTTAAACATATTATCTTACTTTATTTAAACTCCTTCAATGTTTTTTTTTTTTTTAATGGCAACTTCTTCAAATCTTTCTTTGGTTTGGAAGTTCTTCAAAAAAAAAAAAAAAAAAAAAAAAAAAAGAGAGAGCGCCATATTCACCCTAACTGATGATAGAGTAATAAATTTTCTCATAAACATGGTAACTTCATTAATTTGCCTAATTTTTTAACAATTCAAATAATTAAATTTTATATATCACAAAAAATAGAAAAAATAGAGATCAATAATTATCTATATAAATTTTTTTTATTCCGTTGTTAAAAAAATTAAGGCATTGCTATCTTGGAAATTATATAATACATGTAAAGTTTTTCATTTATTTTTATGAATATCATATTTTTAGAATCACGGCATATACATAATATTTGTTAGCAAGTTTTTACAATAGATTGAATATTTCAATTTATATGGTTTCAAATATAAAAGATTTATTTCAATTTATAGGGGTTGAGATTTTTTTTTTTTTTTTTTTTAAGGTTTAGATTTTAAAATTGAATAAAGAAGTTATGATGATATAATCATGGGTAACCGCATATCTCAAGAAGTTATCAATATATGAAGGTATTATAATAATAATATATTATACAATTTAGAGTAAAATACTCTAACATCTTTTGTGTTCTGCATTAATTACAAGGACCTCCCTTTTATTTTGAAAACATACACTTAAGTCAAAACCGTTAATTCCATTAAGGATTTTTTTATTTTTAATTGAAATTAAATTTCTTTACTAATTTACCCTTCATCATTACTAATTCTCTACTTTTGGCAAAAATTGTTTAAGTAATTTTAGAGTTTTTCTTTTTCTTAATTTATTTTTTACTTTTGTAAATAGTTATCTGTTAAAATTTTTCCATATTGAGATAAAGAATTAATTAAAGCAAGCAAAGAAAACCTAATTAAAAATAGGGACAATTGCACCTAGGTTCGAACAAGAGAAAATATGACAAAATGGTCTTTTAAAATTTCAAATTTGAGGTGAAGTCTCGTGAGAATATTTAGCAATATATTCCAAATATCAAAAGACACAAATACTCCCATTGAATAAATAGAGCGAGGAAAGGATGGAATCTGTAAACGTCGGAAGACAGAATTGGCACGCAAAATGCATGGAACGGAAGGTTTGATCATGAGACAAGCTTAAAGAGGAAGGTACATAATTGATGCCAACACCTCTATGATCTTCATTATTCCATTTGATTGATCTTTTGTGTTGACCATGAGAACAGATTTGCATTATTCATCTTCTTTTTGCCATAAAATATGAAAAAGATATCATCTTTTTGGTTTTTGGGTATTAAAGTGATAACCTATGTTGTCCGCTTTTATATTTGTAAAATATCAAGGCGGCCTAGTTAAATACAATGTATATAAAGCAGTTGTGGTTTCAATTTGTTTAGGTAGGGTTTAGTATGCTCTATTTTCAAGCTTAGTTTGCTCTATTTCTACATTGCAAGGGCTAACAAATGAAGATGAGGGTGAAAGTTTTGTGGTTACAACATCTTGTGTGCGAAGGAAAAAAGGAGTTGTTAATAGGTGCAACGATAGTTGTCAATATATGTGATGAACTTGCTAATGACAACAATAGGTGATATTTAAATGTTTTACTTGTGGTTTAATGATGTTTTTGGGTATTTTGTGCTCTTTTTACTACTTAAAAGTGAGAATTAATCAACATGCGGCAAAAGTTGTGTGGTTGGAACTCCTGATGTAGGAAATCATAATGAGTTATTAATAGGGGTAGCGATAAAAGTTAATAAAGGAGGTAAACTTGTTAATGACAACTATATTGTGTAGGTGGACAATGGTGATGGCTAGCACGATTGGGAAGTTTCTACTATGTTTCCTTCATATAGGGGAAGGTTTGTAGTTAGTAGAGAAGGTGATATAACATATGTTGGGGAAACGGTGAGATCAAGAACCATTAAGGAAGGCACAATGTAACATCCTCCATTTTACTTTACATAATAACTAAGGGTTTGATCATTAACTTCATAATGTTTCATCATTTATCAAAATATCCAACTATAAACCAGAGTATGCAAAATGAGCCCTAACGTGACAATATACGGTAATCCAATATATACAAAAAAAAAAGATGGAAGCACTACGTCAGTAGAAGTAGCCTAAGTTTCGAAGTCTTCCCGATGGACCCGCACGGGAACTATCACTTGAAAAATTATTGTAACCATCAATCCAACTTATTACAAATATGTGCTTGTGAGGTGCCAAGTGGAATAATATATATGTAACAAGGTATTAAAAACATAATTCACTAATATCCACATCACAAATTTGATATCATGAATTATGTATCATAAATTATGTATTCCGGTTTCCCTAACACAATTCCCAAGATGCCTCCCTACAATCCAACCGAACCGCCTTATTTCCGACTAGACCCACATGAGCTAAGTTACTATCCATATTATCGGCTATTCAAAAGCTCACCGGTCATGTGATAAGGACCAAATAAATCCTCGAGCACATGTCCTGGAGACCGTGGGTCTTTTCCCCTCATTGAACTAGTGGGTGTCGCAAGCCCCCATTGAAATAATAGGGGCAGTCCCTCATTGAACTAGTGGGACGATAGAGAGCCAACCATCGTGCACCAATGGAGGCTATACCACATGGTAAAATAAACTACTCCATTTCTTCCCAATTTAACCCTTACCATAATTATCACAATAAATAACTCAACAGAATTTTTTTCAAGATTTTCACATTCATTTCATGTTATTTAAATTATTCATATATATATATATATATGTCATAATATCTCAACTCTCAATTCTTATGCATATATATGTATATATTCACAATTCAAGACATAAGGTTCCGCAAGACAATTTCTATTAAGATATTCATAACCATTTCACAAAATACTCACAAACAACATACTAATACACATAACAAGTGGAAAATGGTTACCTCTCGCCAAAGCAAATTATTATTACATTGCCGCTAATCCAAGAGCTTAAACACACGCAAAAAATCAATATGCTATAATTAGTTGACTAACCATTAATAACTCTACAAAAACTCCACATAATCAAAATTATCACTTAGCTTATAATTCAAAATATACAAATTTTAATAATAATATATGATTTTTATAATAAAAACCGAAAAAGAACAGTTTGGGGTTTACAATTAAAAAAAATGCCCATTTAGTCCACGAATTTCAAAAATGATAGTTTAGTCCACAAATTTTAGAAATGACAGTTTAGTCCACAAATTTTAGAAATGACAGTTTAGTCCAAAACCGGTTAAAATTTCAATAATATCCATATTAACTAAGGCCGAGCATGGAACCCATAACCCAGTGAGCTCGCCCACAATCCAATGCAATTGGGCCATTTTGAGCCCGCCCAAAAAAGCCCATAACGAGTTGGGTTAAAACCCGCTTATTTAAGACTTAAATGGGCGGGCTATGGGCGCACCTTCGGGCTACCCAAACCCGCCCATTTAGTTATATGTATATATATATATATATATTTTATTAACTATATGGACACTACTACGCCACATTGTCATGAAATACCCATTCCCTATTTCCCCACTTAACCATTCCCCACTTGGAGTTTGAAATCAAAATTATATTATGATAACACTTGTCTAAATTTAAATTCTTTTGTGTGAACTATGATTATTGAATTTTGAAGATTCATATTTCAGAATTTAGAATGATAAATGTGGGTGAATAGTTAATACTTATATATATTTTTCTCCAAAAAATAAACTTTGTCAAATGTATATGGGTTACCCAAAACCCGGTCAACCCGCCCATTTATATGTTAACCCATTCAACATGGGTTAGAATGGGTTGAGGTATGCGGTATGGGCTAACCCATACCCATTCAAAATTAAATGAGCTGGCTATGGGTTTAGGCATGGGCTGCCCAATCCGCCCATTGCTCAGCCCTACTATTAACCCAAATAAATTATTTATACAATATTTAATCGGTAAAAATATCTTATAGGACATAAATTTTAAACTTCTCAAATATAATAAATTTTAAAATTCCTACAACAAATCTAAACTCGATTAAAATTAACTATTAATCATTCTCTACATATATATAGTCATCTATTGACAAAACTCTCCCAAAATTATAACCCCAACATTTTCACTAACCAACACAATATTACCCTCATCCAAAAGAGAAAAATATTTAGAATAACTTTCATGAAGGAAGTTTGTTAAAAAAAAGATAGTTTAGTTATCAAAATAATCTTATAAGATAAATAACATATCTTAAAATGGCATCTTCCTCCTCTTTTCCTCTCCTTCTTCCTCACACTCTTCTCATGTCTCTCCCTCCTCACTAGCTGTGTATGTGAGAGTGCTTGTGTGTGAGTGTGTGATTAAATAAAGAGTTGGGGAAGTGGTGGACGTACGGGAGTGGTTAAAACCACTCCTCAACATCAACAATGGGGCCAAGTCAACTAGCCCCATCTGATGCGCTACAATGCAGATTTTTTTCTTTTTAAATCTATCTATATCTCTCTCTCTCTCTCTCTCTCTCTCTCAATCCTAAAAATAAATTAGGATATTACACACAAGTTATGAAGAGTTCAAAACATACATGTGCGGTAATCAAGTTATTCATCGTAGTATGTACTCATATGTTGATGATTGTGACAAACTGTCTACCTAAGAAAAGATATATGCAACTCACATGAGGCATGTAGCAACACATGATTGCCCATGTCCTAAAGCCCTTACAATGACACAGACGACGACACAAACTTTGTTATGATCACCAATCACTAGAAGGCCTCCTAGACGGCTAAAGAAAAGAAGGATTGAATCTCAGTTTCAAGACTTTATCATTGTTGTAGGTGCAATGAGGCTAGCCACACAGCTAAGACTTGCAAGAATCTTAATCCAAGCTAATCAATGATGGAGGTTTGGGTCTTTTGTTTTTGGAAAATGCATCTCATACTATTTGTTTTTTTTGTAAATGTCATTAGATAGAAATCTAGACAATAAGATTTTTGTGGATGATCTGTGAATTTGTAATTAGGTTAACTTTAAGTCAGATGGTGGCTACAACACATTTTGATTCACGTTTTTATTACTTTTCAGATTGAAATAGAAGTTTTGAAATTCTCTCAACCGTTCTTCATCTTTCTTCGTGTTCATGATGAACTTCTTCATTTACATTCGATTTTCGTTCTCGCAAACCCATGATGGGCTAAGCTACTTGTGATTAACCCATGGATTGAGGATTCCACTATCCGAGGACTCGTTCTTAACGGTAACAAATTCATTTCTGTTTTGTAATTTCAGATTCGATTTACTTTTGGATTGGGAGTTAGATTTAATGCCCAGATTGAGATATCCCAAGGATCAAATTCGAACTAGGTTTAAGTGCTTGTTGTGCAATCGCACAGTGACACGCCACTATTTGGATAAACGCTAGTCGATCATCTAGTTGAGGGATTTTACGGACGAACACGGATTTCGGTTCGTCCACAATCAATCACAAGTTTGTTTCAAATCATTTTCCCGAGGAAGGAAAGTGGTGGAATTCAAAATCCTGGGTTAATCTTCTTTATCTGTTTAATTTGTGTTTATTTTGTTCTGTTTTTACATTATTTCGTTTTATTCGTTTGAACCAAAATACCCCCCATTTTTACCGTTCACGTTTTTTCAATTACTTCCAATCAAACCCGCTGCAAGTTCGTTGGGGAAACGACCCAGGTTCCCTATTTTTGCAAAAATCATTTTCGAACTTGGTTATTTTGGGAGACACGGCAAATCTCTTTCAACTTCCCAAAATCCATAATCTCTGTAAAACCCTAAAATCCCTATTTATAGTGAAAGCTATATTTTGATAAATACTACATGTTTAACAAAGGAGAGTATGTTGTCTCTAAATGTTGTAGGTTTATTTGCTATATTTTAGGCAATTTTCTCTTAGAAATCTAAAACAACCAAAGGCAAATCTTTAGGCCACATTTAAGGATCCTAAAATACAAATGATTATTATATTAAACTATGGTTCTTGAATAATCAAAAAGAGCAAGATCATGCTATGAAAATACTTGAGAAATTTTTAAGGATTGATAAGCAATTAAGTCCCCACTTAATAATGGTGTAAACCTTCATGACAAATTATGGTGCATAAAGCTTGAGTAAATTAAACACTAAGTCTCTATGGTTAGCTAATAAACACAATTAGGAGTTAATTAAGCTTTGCTAATGACACTTAAGCCTTTATGATGTCATCAAAGTGACATCACAAGGATGACATCACAAGAGCTCATGCTTAATGGTGTAGGGCCAAGATTTAATGTAATCAACACAAAAGCTAATCTAAGGGTTTTACAATTAATTTAATAAAGTATAATCCATGTGAAATTTAATCCACCAATAAGAGAAAAGAGTTGTGAGTGTGTGTGTGTCTAGTATTCAAGAGAGAGAAAGAGAGAGAGAAAAAAGAAAATTAAAGAAAATTTGATAAAGTTTGAAATCCAAGAAATATCCGATGTACACAAGAAAAAACTCAAAACAACAAATAAAGTGAGAATTTATACAAATTTAAATAGTTGTGAAGAAGTAGGAACCTTGGAGAAAATATAAGGACTTATCTTGAACCCACATAATTTAACCTCGAAAGTAAGCCTAGTAAAGGCTATTTTTGCAAACTTTGAAGAATAAGCTTAGTACAACCAGGGAAAATCTAATTAGACCATAAATCTTGATATCCAACTACTAATCAAGATACATACACGAATTCAAAAGTATTGATAATTGATCAAGCAACCAAAAATAGATTTCATTAAAGTAAAATATACTATAATAGAGCACATGTGGGATTTAATTTTGGAAATTAAGATAATTAGCTAAATCCAATGTAATTGTTTCTAACCAATGGGAGGCATTTGCTCACAAATTGTCTCTTCATAGAAGCACAAATTAATATTAGCCATTGATAAGAAAAGTTGATCTAAGGGATAAAATTCATGAGCTTTTGCTATAAATAGAAGCCTTGCCTCTCCTCATTCTTCACACCAAATCAACCACCAAGTGGTGATTTCTAAGAAGGACGAAGGAGTTCAAGAGCTTCAAGAGGTAAGCTTGTCTTTAGTTTTTAGTTTCTAGTCTTTAGTTTTTAGTTTCTAGTCTTTAGCTTTTTAAATTCTTAGATAGAAGTAGTGTAGATCTTAAATATTCTAGAATAAATTTTATTTACATGTTTTTATGGTCAAAATTGGCTTAGTTTCAAAAAAATGATGAGAGAGGTTATATAGAAAAATTTTTGGAAGGAAATCATCAAAGTAACGAAGTTCGACGAAATTTCATCGGTTTTGAAAATTCTGAAATTAGTGATGAACATGCCAAAATTTCATATTGAAAATACAGTCAAGAAATTCTGGAAAAATTCATGGATAAAGTAGACATATAGCGATTTTTAAATATGTCAATAACATGTTAAAATGATTTCTGTACAGTGAGATAAAATTCTCAAAGTTAAGCTATGTTTTTCTGGAAAAATTCTGGGCAGTGGTTGAAGATCATTAAACTGGGAATGAATCACGAATTCTGGGTGAAAACAAATATTTTTTCTCAAAAATAGACATCCTAAGGATTCCAAGGAATTTTACGGATCCTCGTTTCGATTTTTCTAGAATTAATTATGATTTTTCAAAGTTAGACAAAAATCTGTCCAGAATTCTGGACCAGCGTTTTTGAAGAATTAAATGTGATAAGTTGAGAGATAATCCTACCAAGGGTAAAAAGGTCATTAGTGACTAGGATATCTGCTAGGAAGTTATTGGGAATTAATAAATATGACATTGCCGTTATAGGTTGAACACGATCACAGTCCAAACGTCAACGTAAGGTACGGACACGTACTGTAACACTAACTCTAATGCTCATTGTATACTTATATGTGATAGATACTTTCATAAAGACATGGACGGGACTCTGTCTCGGGTCATGCACCGTGACTAAGTTTATGGGGCTTAGATCACTACCTATACATTCAGCTTTATATACGGGTTATAGTCTTGATAATGCCGTAAGATTGTTTTCCTAGCGCTAGGACAGCAGGCAAATGCCGTGGCACCGGTTAGTGCAAACGTGGGTGACCGTGCATGTGCTTGTGTGCTATGTACTTGTTGAAATGTTAATCTTGCATCTGTTGTGTGCTTATATATTGATTACTGCCGTAATGTCATGAATATCTGTCATCCATATACCGTATTATTTGAGCATGAGGTTAACACTACCCGAGGTCCAATGGGCATTGGCCTCGCTCTTACTATAGCATCGATCTAGGGGACCAACGGCAGCCGACAAGGGCAAGCAGCCCGCTTGAGGACCCGGCGGAGTTTCTTTTTGTTTTTGAACTGTATAATATTATGGGGATGAATGTACCATTACTATATCCAACCATGGTTGACTTTTTGTAATACACTCATCAGTACTCACTCTTTTGGAATTGCTCTGATGCGCCACTCTGATTAAATGATATATTCCGCTTTCGAAAAATGGGGTGTTACAATCTCCTTTTCGAGCATTTAATCAAAACAAAGGTTATGACCACTTTTTTTGAACCCAAAAATCTCAAAGTTACCATTAAATCATAGAATCTCAAAATATCGTAACAAAGTTTGGCTCATAATCAAATTAAATCAGTATCTAGATCCAATTAATCCCTCTTATACAAACACTCAACAACAACACAATCAAGGAAATTAAAGGATTCATGCATACCACTTGCAAAAGAGTTAATGGAGAAACAAGAGAGTGACTTAAATCAACCACAATCACAAAGTAGAGAGACAGCAACTGATTATAGAAAAATAAATTAAGAAGATTGAGAACACACCAATAAGAATCAATGACACCAATCAGACATAAAGGTATTGCCAAGCCACTTTAAAAATTTTCCTCCTCTTCTCTTGATGTTGAAATGCCGATTGAGGGGAAAAAAAGAGAAAAGAGAACATCGATGATGTTGAACGGAGGAAGAAGGTAAAAGTGAACAATCACACACACACACTCTGCTCACAGTCACGACTCTTTGAAGAATGAGGGAGATGATGAGACGATGATGGTGGAGAGGGGGAGACGCCGGTGGTGGTTGGACGGATGACAGTCACCGATGATGGCAGGGAAGGTTGAAAGGACAGAGTTGAGCAATGGGGGCCGAGGTTTTTGGATTCCAAAGTCGCAAAGCTTCTACTGCCCAAACGGCCAAGTCGTGCACTGAAAGAGAAAATATGATTTCTCAAGGTTTTTGTTTTTCTTTTAGAAACACATGTGTGCAACAATTGGTGATTTCACAATTTTTGGAGTTTGTTTACTTAGTGAAAAACTCAACGCCATTCGACCATCTCTAGAATCATACAAAAATTTTTCCATATTCATAACTCAACGTACGAAAATCATAACTAGAGTTATAGATTCTGTTTTAAGTGATCCAAAGCTCATTTTAAAGCTTAAGAAGAATACTATCTCCTGTAAAATTTTCAGAGAAAAAATCAACATCTAACCCCTGAAAACGACATGAAAATCATCCTCTATTTTCAGACTCCTACTTAGAGTTGTAAAACAACACATGCCACTTCTTTTTATGACTCAAACCTTCTAGAAATCAGACCTTATGTGCATAAAACAGACATGCATGATCTCTTTGATTATAGAGTCAGAGGAAATCATAAATCTACTCAGAACCGACATGCATGCATGAAACTCTGTCATGAACTCACTCTCTCTCTAAACCCATGAATCTTAATCATCAAAAGCTTCCCAAAATCCCAACATATGCAAAAAAACAAAACAAAAACAAAACAAAAAACAAAAACTAGATGGGAAGATGATAAGGAGACTCACCTAAACTAAAAGACTCGCTCGCATGTGGATTTCCAGCCTCTTCCTTCTGATCTTTCTGGTGAAGCTTTCTCCATCTCTCACTCTCGATTACTCTTTTATGTTTTCAGTGCTGACCGAAATGGGAGAATGAACAAATGAAGAAAGGCTGGCTGATTTGTTGGTGTTCTACTCTTCAATCTCTCCCTCCATCTCCTCCGTTCTCAGCTTGATTGTGTCCCTCTCTCACTCTCACGAAGCTCTTGGTTTCTCTAGCTGATGAGGAATAGAGAATGAGAATTGAATAAAGGAAGGAGGAAGGGTGTTGTATATAATGAATAAAAGGGCTGGAGTGCATAAATCAATGGGTTGGGTTTGTGTTAGGCCCAAATAAGTCAGATATTGCATATGGGCTGAAGGGAAATTTGAATGAGGAATGGATATTGAACGAATATTAGGGATGAAGGAAAATAGATATGGAAATAAGAGTTGGTTATAGGAAACTATCTTTAATCCTATTTACATATCAAAAAATCTTTAATCCTATTTAAGGATTCTTTTTCTTCTTCCTCAATTAATTATTTAGGCCATAAAATATAATCTGTAAAATATTCAGGCCTTAACCACTAACTACTTATCCTTAATTTTTCAGGAAAATATGTTTTAATTTCCAAATATCAGTATTAAAATGTATTCAGGCTACATTTCCCATAAATAATTCCTTCATGAAATTTCAAATTTAGGATGTCACATAAATACATAAGAAGACTTTGCTATATGGGTATCAATTATTGAAAAAGATGAGAGCAAATGATAGGTGTTGTGCCAAATATGTTATTCCAACTTATGCCGCAATTAATCCAAGGAGATGAATTTTTTCTCGTACAAATTGCTTGCAACACTAATTCTTGTCACTTTTAAAAACGCCAAAGAAATCTCTTATTTTCAGAATAACCATGTCCCTTTTTCTCTCTGTCATATTTCTTCTATTCACGATGATGTCATAGTTTAGGCAAATAGGGCAAAATTTTTATTAATTATCTCTAAAATTATTTCATCATAATAATAATCTTAACTAAGCCTAAGCTGCCCTTCCCCCATTCCTTTCTTTTTCGACATTTCATAATTCGATGTTTAAAAATAAACTAGTAAGGAGTGAATTAAAGTTAAATAATCATAAATGTACTTTGTTGCTTCATGATGAAAATAAATAAATAAATAAAGTTAGGTCTCCAACGAGTAGGGTCTCCAAAGAGTACAACAATATGAAGGATTTGTGGTGTATAGAATAATTTACTGTTTTAATTTGAACAAGTAGCTCGAAAGTTTAAGAAAAAGTGTTTTCCATTATCAATAAGATCAATGGAATAGAAATTAAATTTATGTTATAGAACAACATTACCAATTACCAAGGCAATCAGTTGTGCCAACAACCTGAGTTGATACATAAGTATAAATTGTGCTACTAGCTTGTAATCAAATACTTTTGAATCAAATTGCAAAGTGATGGCTGATTGTATTTATAAGCATCAATCTCCTCCAGAGTTTTATCACGTCTGAAACCATCAAATAACTTTTTCACTGCATAAGGATTCTATCCATGTTTGTAAACAATATTGCTCTCACTACATGTCGCAATATCAACATAGAGGGTGAGCCTTAGCGCAGTGATAACCTAAAGATTATGGGTTCAAATCTTAGAAAAAGCCTATCTAATTGTGAAGGTAGGACTGCGTACATCTCACCTAGTGAGAGCCTTGTGCTGTCCTTTACATGTCTCACTATTTGCTCTGTTAACCAGACAGCAACAGCAGAATAGTCTCCGTAATGGGAATCAGCAACAAACCATATGATATCCTTTGTTTGCAGAACCTGGCATAAGCGCATTCTCCGAAATGTAGGTGTTCTTGGTGAGAACCGGCAGCAGCAGAAGGGCCAAAACTCCGGCTGTGAAGCAAACAATGACAGAGACTGTGAGAGATCAGAAAGACCCCCAGGCGCACAATTGGATGCTGTTTTAGCTTCGGCTCAGCGATCTCGGCCATAGTTTAAATCTTCTTCTTTGTTTAGATCTCTTTTATCTTTTATTCACTATTATTCTTATTAACATTTGCATTCTGTTTGTGTTCTCAACTGACACTGATGTTTTCTGACAGTTTTTATTGTGCAAGTCAAAATTCAAATGTTTGTTACTAATGAACTGTTAAAGCTCCAGAGCAAAGAGCCTCATAAAAAATTTCATGGATAATAGTTTATATATTCATTATTTGCTAATTTGTAAGATCAACTATTTTAATAGTTTGACAATAATATGAGCGTTAAGGACTAAGTAAATTATAAGAAGCGAGGAATTAATTTTTTTAATAAAAGATAAAATTATATAAATCTATTACTGAAAAAAAAAAATTAGATCAGTAAATAACATACACCAACGAAGAAATAAGAAACACAGTACAGAAGAAGTTGATTAATCATTAATCAAAGGAGCAACTAGAATGTTGTGTACAAAGTCTCTCTTGTTCTTCAAGAGAGAAGTCATTCTTTAAATGAAAGATCTTTCGAACCTGTGAGGGAGTCTTTCCCTTCATCAAATCTGCCACAGTTTGACAAGCGAAATCAAACCTCTACCTTCATGAACTGTGTCACATCTCTTTAGCTCCTCCGCATCTGAATCTGAGGCTCCTCTGTTGGCCTTGGCGGCATACTTCTCGCTGATATATAGTCAATTCAGTCACAGTGCACACATATAGCTTTGAAAATTACATCAAGTTATCTCGGTCCCATTGTCAGCATAGCTACCAATTTCATAAGCACATATTGCAAGGTTTAACTACAACATATCCAATGGACAATTAAAATATTTTGCTAGCAGAAATCAATGTTTCAATTGAACGCATAATCACTAAGATCTAAGTTAACTTTCGCATACATCATTATGTCTATCAATACTGTACAATGTGGTATATAGTGAGGCTACATAGCGAAGGGAAATCTTCCATACAAAAATCTGTCTTAAACTGTCTCCTAGATACTACATGCTGAAAAGAGTATTATCATTACTCCTAAGCAGACCGATTACAAGTTACAGAACCTATCCAATTCGTACCAAATACAAAAGAAAAAAAATGAGGAAATCAACAATTGTCACACACATGTGGCTTATCAAAAAAAAGTCTTATAAATGTAGATTGAACTCAGTTTCTGCAAGATTAGAACTCACCTTGTGAAGAAGGAATGAGAACAAATTAAAACCCCCTTCAAGTTTTGTATTGAGCCAAGTTAAGTCTCCATCAAAGACACTCAAAACTACTAGGAACTTCCAAACCATCCATATCACTGAAAAAAACTTTATCATGTCCTAAAATTTGTAGAATCATATACCAGAAAGCCTGTTTTATATTATAATTCAGCTGGAGACTTAAATAAAGAAAACTAATGAATGTGGTACAGAACCTTTAGGATCAGGTGATAGATTCACTAAATTGCTATCGTGTATTGGGAATGTAAGAAGCTAGCAAAGACTTTCTAGATTAGGATGACATATCAACAGTGACAAAAGTAAGTCGTCCAGGTAAGAGACTCATCTTTCCATTTAGCCGATATCTTAGACAGTTGAAGTCTTCATATAGGACATTATATTCTGCATTATTTCATGTCTTATAACTGAGTAAATATCATGTTTTGTATTGAACAAAACTTATTAGAGATGACTACTACATATAAACTGTGCACACAATGACCCTAAAAATATTGAGGCTTTATCATATAGCAATATGGTCAGTAATGTCATTCATGCCTAGAGTCAATGTCTACACCTAGACCACAAAACACTACCTACAGATGTAATCCCCATACTTCTTGATACCTAACCATGTCTAATATCAACTCATCTTCCTACTCCTCTGCCCACACAACCGCCTTAAGAAAAGAATCTGGGAAAATGCCAAAATATCACAAACAAATTACATTTCAGATTACATAGGCGTAAATCTCAACTTTATTACGTCGCTTACATAGGCGTCCCTCTGGAAAGGGACATAAAAAAGGGTTTAAAACAAGACGTTGGCGTCCCTCTAGAAAGGGACATAAAAAAGGGTTTAAAACAAGACGTTAAAAGTGCTTTTTGTAGTAGTGTATCCTTGAGCTAATGACAAAAATGAGGCTTATAAATTGTCAACTTACTAAATAGTCACCTGTTCCCATGGTAATATATTACGTACAGCAGAGACTTTTCTTCAGGACTCACACTGGGCATGTAATGAGTGCATTGAAGAATATCACCACGGCTATTTTGTATCTGCAGAATATTGAATTTAGCATATTAGTATCCTAGACATACCCTGGGTGCATGTCAACATGAAGTCCACTATGAAGTCAATTATTACCAGACTAATGAATCTCCATTATGCCAATAATTGCGCTAACTTATATTTATAGATAGATACACAATTCCAAACCCGCACTTAGTAAGAACAGATGCAACCATGATGACTGCATGATATGCTATAACTAAATAACAAATCAATTTCATTCATACTTGCAATAGTCAGATTAAAATATGCGCCCATGTACTTACTATAGCCTTGAGAACCTTCTTTCATGGGAAATGCACAGGTATGGAGTAATGCAAGTCTTGGTATATTATCAGGAAATCGCCTCATTTTCCTCAATATTAACAAAGTGCATATTTTTGTACAGTAACTTAGCCCATCATAATAAAAGTATTTGACAACAAATGCAATGGTTTGGCATATTTTTTTCTTTACTCAATACAAGTAAAGATAAGTGCAGATGGAAGGGCCCGTATTTACATTTCTTGATCGAATAATCATAAAATTACTAACGATATCTTCATGACATAACTAACAAAAGCATTTACAAGAAACAACATTCAAGCAGCTACTACGACGACAACAACTACATGAACAAAAAAATCAACTGCTCTCCTAATAAACAGGTGTTTTAACCTACTGGCATCTGACAAAACATTACAATGAAACAACCACAAAAAGGTTGAGCAATACAACCAAACTTGTGAAAAATGACTTAAAATACTGAAGGAAACAGAGTAATTTGCTCAATTCTTTTTCTGCTTAATTGACTTCAGTGGCTTTAAGGATGACTTTGCTGAAGATGTAGGACCATATGCAACATTCTTTAAACCATGAGCAGCAGGTTTCTTTGAAACTACCTTCCTCTTTCCATTTGAAGAAACAACAAGCATGACATCAGAAATTGAAACTTCATCAAGTTCAATAGTGGGAAAGGTTTCAGATAGTGTAACATATGCTTCAACATCTGCTGAAACCACAGTAGTGGCATTCCTCATGAAAATGATAACCTCTTCGTCATCATTATATAATCCACTTGGTTGTCCAATCTAATAAGTATCAAAATGAGCAAATAGTGAGTATGTTAAAATGTATTGAACTACCTAAGCAAAAATAAGTCAACTCGGTAACACTGAACCTTAAGAAGCAGCTTCATTAAAGTCATTGATAAGATCAGCACACCAGCATATGTTGTAACGCGCACACACTTCAATTTGGTGCTCCTTGTTGTACATGTTCAACTTCATCTTTAGAATCATTTTCTTGTTAATCAAGTTGTCAATTTCACTTAGAAACTCATAGCAGATTGCCTCCTAATAACAAAGATGAACAACATTATCAAAAAAAATGAAAAAACCATGTCACTGATTTAAAAAAGCCATAATGATACCTTAGGAATATTTGCTTTTAGCTCAGCTACAGTTTTCTTCAGAATCTCATATACATGCTTGTCAAAATGCACTATCGAGGCAGTTCCAGAATCATCAACAATAAGGTAATTAAACCTCAGCCTGCAGAAAGTGAAAGTTTACGAGATCTATACATTTAACAATTACTATAATAACATATGGTATAAAAAAGACATCCAAAACAAAAGTAACCAGTGGTTTAACTTCGTGTGGCTATTGTCAGGGGAGACCATACACTATCCAATCAAAGTAAAGTGATTAAAGATATATCTTTTATATACCATATGTTGTTACAGTAATTGTTAAATGTATAAACTTTCACTTTTTGTAGGCTGAGGCTTAATTACCTTATTGATGATGATTCTGGAACCGCCTTAGTAGTGCTTTTTGACAAGCATGCATCTGAGATTCTGAAGAAAATTGTAGCTGAGCTAAAAGCAGATATTCTTGAGGTATCATTAAAGTTTTTTTCATATAAATGATGTGGTTTTTTCATTCTTTTGATAACATTGATTATCTTTGTTATTAGGAGGCAATCTACTATGAATTTCCAAGTGCAATTGATAACTTGATTGGCAAGAAAATGATTTTATAGATAAAGTTGAACAAGTAAAACAAGGAGCACCCAAATTCAAGTGTGTCTGTTGCAAGATATGCTGAGTGTGCTGATCTTATCGATGACTTTAATGAAGCTGCTTCTGAGGTTCAGTGTTACCGTGTTGACTTATTTTTGCTTAGGTAGTTCAATACATTTTAACATACTCACTATTTGCTCGTTTCGAAACTTACTAGGTTGGACAACCACCAAGTGGATTATATAATGATGACGAAGAGGATATCATTTTCATGAGGAATGCCACTACTGAAGATAAGGTTTCAGCTAATGCTAAAGCATTTGTTACGCTATCTGAAACCTTCTCCACTATATTGAATTTGATGAAGCTTCAATTTCTGACGTCATGCATGTTGTTCCTTCAAAGAAGAAGAGGAAGGTAGTTTCGAAGAAACCTGCTCATGGTTCAAAGAATGTTGCATATGGTCCTACATCTCCAGCAAAGTCATCCTCAAAGCCACTGAAGTCAATTAAGCAGGAAAAGAATTGAGCATATTATTTTATTTCCTTTAGTATTTTAAGTCATTTTTTGCAATGTTGATTGTATTGCTAAGCTTTTTTGTTACTGTTTCATTGTAATGTTCTGTGGTATGTAACAGATTCAACAAACAGAGTATATAGTTTTCTTTTGATTAAATGAAACTTTAGAAACAGCTACCGGTGATAAATTGTGCACCATGAGGGCTATAGTTGGCATTCATTCATATTCAGGCGTTTCTCCAGATTGCACCACTTCTTATAATCTTTGCAGACCAGCATCAGTTGTTTAATTTTTTTCTTCAGTTTTACCTGTTGCAAACGAAACTAACGATTAAAAAATAAATTATTGAGGTGAAACAGACTGAAACTAGTCAAAAGAATAATCATAAAAATTAGTCTCTTCCCATGGCTTTCTTGCAAGCAGCTACACAGTAAAACAAAGAAGGATTAAAGCATTTTCTTGGCATCCATTCAAGACCTAAAACCTAACGCAATAAACCATGAAGTGGAAGAAGTTGCGAAGGGAAAAAACAAAAAAACAAAAACCTGCAGGTGCTTGGCTTGAAAACTTGTTGCAAACGAAGCTGTGAGGTCGGAGAAGTAGTAGCATCGGATCGGAGGTGACGTTTAGTTTCGGCGTAGGTCTCTTCCTCTTCTGGCCATAGCTAATGCCTCAAGATTTGGCCTGAAAATCACGAACCAGGCACAGGCGCAGATAAAGCCTAAATGGAAGAGCGGCAAAATGGTTGTTCTCTTCGTTGGCGGTGCAAAGACGGCGGATGAGGGCGTCGAGGCTGCCCCATGGCTGACGGAGAGGACAGGGACAAGGCGCCGTCGGGTTGTGAAGGCCGAAGAAAGGGCATGTCGAGGTATGGACTTTGGTCTTCCTGAACTGATCAAGGTACTGGAGGAAGTCCATGGGCAGCGGTAGGCGGACATTGGTTCCTTAGATCTCTTCACCACCACTTGTTCTACGGTTTGCTTTCACTAATGCCTCACTTGTTTTTGCTTTGTTGCAATGAGAGACGAGTTATAAAACGGCATACAATACAGAAGTGGATTTTTGTTTTTGATTTTGGAGAGAAGAATGGTGAGAGTAGGAAAGCATGGTAGAGAAGAGAATCGATCTGATTGGCATGGACGTGAATAAAGCTGCAATAATCTTAAAAGCAAAATTCAGAGAATCACTATCAAAATAAAAATCGGAAGGTCGTAAGCTATATTCCAAGCTCTGGTCCTCTTTTGGTTTTTTCCTGGTTTTGAATTGGTTAATAATATTTTGTCCCAAAAAAAGAAATATATGCTTCGTCCATATATATGTATGTATGATTCAATAGGGTTGTCAATGAGCAATAAATATCGGGGTAAGTTTCACACTTTCACTCAATGGTTGCACGTGAACGTTTAAAGTTCTTTTTTTTTTTCCCCTTCACGCCATGATCTGTTTTGATATGACTCTTCCAAACTGAAGCAAATTAAAAATCTTCCGGCAAAGAAAAACGGAAAAGGAACCAAGTTAGAATATAGAATGGTTTGGAATAACAATTTGAGCATTATTTTTCAGTTATGATTTACGGTATATAAGACAAATATATGAGAAAGTTTTGTCTTAATTTAGGCAAAAAAAAAAAAAAAAACACTTTTAGGATCTTGAATGTGATCTCAAACAAACACAAAATATGTAATAGCAGCTTAACTAGTCTATCATTTAACTTAAATAGTACAGGTAAATTAATAGCAATAAGTGATTTAGTTTTCCTATATTAAGCTGGTTGGTTCTATTTTAATTAACTGTGACAATCTGAAAGAGATTTGCCGTGTCTCCTAAAATAACCAAGTTCGAAAATGATTTGCAGAAATAGGGAACCTGGGTCGTTTCCCTAATGAACTTGCAACGGGTTTGATTAACGACAACGGCGAAATAGAAACATAAAAATGGGGGTTTTGATTCAAACATGTTAAAAACAAAAATAAACTGAAACATAATGAAATATGCGAAAACGAACGGATTAAACAGAAACAGATTAAAATCGATCAACCCAACATTCAGATTCGAGAAACTTCCATCATTGAATGAAATATAAACGAACTCGAGTTTGGTTCTGGATGAACTGAAATCTCTACTTTCGTCTAGAAAATCCCTCGACTAGATGATCGCCTAGTGTTTGTCCGAACAGTGGCGTCTCATTGTGCGATCGCACAGCAAGCACTTAAACCTAGTTCGAACTCGGTCCTTGGGATGAACCAAATCGAATATTAAAGCTAAGATTCGAACTATTTCCAGAAATCGAATCCGATAAGATGAAAACGAGAAAGAGTAAAGTTACCGGTTAAGCACAAGCTCTACGGGCGAATCATGGAATCCTCAATGTTGAGTTAATCACAAAATTTTAGCCGAGCATGGCTGGAAAAAATGAAGAACAGACGAAGAACGCGAAGAACACGAAGAACATTGCAGAGAAAATAAAACTTCTGTATTTAATCGAAAACTTTCACAAACGTGAATGACCAAAAGTGTTGTAGCCACCATCTGACTTAAAGTTAACCTAAAATGGAAATAGGCTCCAATGGTTCAGCCCAAAACAAAAATAAAATAAAAGTGGGCTTTAATTACAAAATTCGAGCCCAAATAAAATCCAGAAATATACATCTGACTTTGGCTCCAAAATCGACCGCCCTCTTGTCCGAATTTGCCCTTCATGTCTTCATAACAATTGTAGCTTTCTGCATCATCTGAAATATGAAACAAAAATGAGGCAAATCCGATGTCTGGTTCAAGAGTTATAGTAAAAATAGTGAAGCAATGTAAAACTGGAATTTTATTATTAAAAATGGCTAAAATATAATCAAAGGCCAAAAGCCCAAATAAGTATAAAAACCATTATTTATTAACTAAAGAGTCCTAAATTATTAATCAAGAGATAAAAAGAAGTGTATAAAATATTCAATTATCAAATTCCTCTCTTATCTTTTTGCACTCCCGAGCAAAATTCAAAGAAAAGGACTTAAAGGAGAAACTCTTCTTTTCTAACAATTGCTAACAATGCAAAATTTGAATAAGGGACACAAAGCTCCAAAAGACTAATCAATCAAGAGCAAAATCCCTTCATCTCAAATTACAATTCATGGTAATCTCATCAATGGTGCTAATCACAAAAGATGATCTTTCAAATGATGCGCTCAATCAATCAATATCTCAAGTGTTTAAGGTAAATAAGTGTATCGCTCAAATTCTATTCAAGAAAATTGTTCTACCATAAGCTTGCTCAATTTCTACGTCTCCACTACTCATAACACATGCATGCACAAATCAAGAGAGCTTATTATTAGAGGTTGTAATGGGGTTAGGATGAAGGTAGGTAATAGTATGGAATGAGAGGCTAAGCACCAAATTAAGGAAATTAAAAAGAGCACCGATTAACACAACCATTCTCTATGTATGAAAACCATTATTTTACTCATATATCTCCTTTCTTTCTATGTATTTTTTCTTTTCTTTTCTTTTTCTGCTTTTCTTTCTTTCCTCTTTTTCTTTTTCGCTTCTTTTTTTTCAAGGGCTTCTTTTTCTTTTTTTTTTTTCCTTTTTTTCCCCTTTTTTGAGGAACTATACTATATACATAATCATAATGAAAAAATCAAATATCTCCCCCCCACACTAAAAACCGTTGCACTCCCGAGCAACCCCCACACTTAAACACAAAACCAAGGTGAAACCAATGCTACATAAATTTTCAAGGTGCGGAATAAAATGTTTTTACGCTTAGGCTTGTAATGTCGGGTTAGAAAAGAATGGGCAAAAAGGCACAAAGGGGCTAGCAAAGGAATCATAATGCAAGGGAAAGGCTATTTGGCCAAAGTGGGGAAAATAAAAGAAAGAAAACAAGCTTCCATCATACTTATGCACGTAAGTGAAAAATGTAGTTTCAAAAAAGAAAAGGAGCAAGTTCTAGAGAACACAAACCATGAGCGAGATGCACACATGAAAGAAAGAATGGCAAAAGATGAATTCCATTCATGCGGGCCCAAAATCTCACAAGGACAATACCAACTTAGGCAATCAACAACATCAAATCAACTACCACGACATGTAATCGAAAAGTCAAGAATTGTAGACCAAATAGAATGATCCACTAAAACCAAAATGTCCAAGTTCATAATATGTAGCAATCATAGAAAGATAGACTGTATTTATTTCAAAAAGCAAAGTAGAAAAAGGAAAACAAATAAAAGAGAAGGAGGGAGAAGAAAGAAGAATACTCCCCAAGGGTTTATGGAGGGTAAGTGGCATCAATGAGGAGAATCTCTGCTTCCTCAGGCTGCTGCTGAGATCCCTCATAAAATTGCTTGAGGCAATGCCCATTGACCTTAAAGGTCTGTCCTGTGGGTGGATCACATAGCTCTATAGCACCAAATGGAAATATGTTAGTGATCTCAAAAGGGCCATCTCATTTAGATCGAAGCTTATCAGGCATAAACTTTAGACGGGAGTTAAACAGAAGAACTTTTTGGCCCACAGAAAATTCTTTCCTCAGAATATGCTTATCATGGAATGCCTTAGTCTTTTCCTTGTATAACCGCGAACTCTCATAGGCATCCAATCTAAGCTCATCCAACTCTTGCAATTGTAGCTTCCGTTCCATCCCAGACTTAGCCAAATCCATGTTACACTGCTTAATGGCTCAATAGGCTTGATGCTCCAACTAAACCGGAAGATGACATGCCTTACCAAAGACAAGCCGATAAGGGGACATCCCAATCGGAGTCTTGTAGGCGGTGTGATATGCCCACAAAGCATCCTCTAATCGCTTACTCCAATCTTTATGGGTAGAGTTAACAGTCTCCTGAAGGATTTTCTTAATCTCTCTATTTGAGACTTCAGCTTGACCGTTGGTCTGAGGATGGTATGCTATGGAGACCTTGTGAAGCACTCCATACTTGTGTAACAAGGCACTCATGCTTCGATTGCAAAAATGAGAACCCTAGTCACTGATAATGGCTCTAGGGATACCAAACCTGCAGAAAATATTAGACCTAACAAAATCTACTATCACAAAAGAATCATTAGTCCAGGTGGCTTTCGCCTCAACCCATTTCGAGACATAATAAACAGCGAGCAGTATGTAAGTATAACCATATGAAGCAGGAAATAGACCTATAAAATCAATACCCCAAATATCAAAGATCTCACAAAACAATATAGGGTTAGGGCATCCTATGCCTACGGAAATACTCCCCGCTCTCTCTGCGCGGTTATCACATGACTTACAAAACAGATGGGAATCATGAAACAAGGAAGGCCAAAATAATCCACCTCCTAACACTTTCCTAGCAGCTCTTTGGGGTCTAAAGTGACCATCACAGGCAGAAGCATGAGCAAAATGCAATATAAAATGAAACTCATGATCAGGCACACATCTCCTAACTACTTGGTCACTAAAATTTCCACAAATAAGGGTCATTCCAAACATAATATTTAGACTCAATCTTTAATTGAAGAGTTTGGGCCCTAGTGGAATCTACAGGCAAAACACCAGCTACCAAGTAGTTAACCAAATCAGCATACCATGGAAGCTTACCTTGCAGCTGTAAAAGCTGCTCATCAGGGAAATCATCCCGAATAGAAGAGGGGTGAGAGGGAGAATGGGTGATGCGACTCAAGTGGTCAGCAACCCAGTTTTGTGCTCCACTTCTGTCTCGAATCTCAACATCGAACTCTTGGAGCAATAGCATTCACCTGATGAGTCGTGGCTTAGCATCTGCCTTTTTCAAAAGAAATTTCAAAGCAGTATGGTCAGAGAAAACAACTACTCTACTAGCTAGCAGATATGACCTAAACTTATCAAAAGCAAATACAATAGCCAACAACTCCTTTTCGGTAGTGGTATAATTAGATTTGGCAGGATCCAAAGTCTTAGAGGCATATGCAATGACATGAGATGCTCTGTCGACCCGCTGTGCCAAGATAACACCAACCACATAGTTGGAAGCATCACACATCAACTCGAAGGAGAGGCGCCAATCAAGGGGTTGGATCACTGGGGCTGTAGTTAGGCAACGCTTCAAATGATCGAAGGCCACCTTGCAAGCATCATCAAATACAAAGTTAGTGTCCTTATGTTGAAGGTTGGACAAGGGTCGGGCAGTCTTGCTGAAATCTCAAATGAAATGCCAATAGAAACCTGCATACCAAGAAAAGAGCGAACTTCCCGCACAGATGTGGGGTAAGGCAAAGCAGTGATTACATCTATCTTAGGAGGGTCTACGTCAATCCCTTTCCTAGACACTATGTGTCCCAAGACTATACCCGACTCAACCATGAAGTGACACTTCTCATAATTCAGCACAAGATTAGACTCAATGTACCTATGCAAGACTATAGACAAATTAGCTAAGCATGCATCAAAATCAGACCCATATACAGTGAAATCATCCATAAAAACGTCCATGCAATCCTCTAGAAATTCAGAGAAAATGCTTACCATACAATGTTGAAAGGTGCCAGGTGAGTTACAGAGGCCAAAAGGCATCCTTTGGTAGGCACATGTTCCAAAGGGGCATGTGAAGGTCGTCTTCTCCTGATCCTCAGGAGCAATATGGATCTGGAAGTATCTGGAGTAGCCATCCAGGGAGCAGTAATGAGACTTACCAGCCAATCACTCTAACATCTGATCAATGAAAGTTAGAGGGTAATGATCCTTGCGAGTGGCTTGGTTGAGTCTCCTATAGTCAATGCAAACTCTCCAACATTATGAACTCGAGTAGGAATGAGCTCATTCTTCTAATTGGCTGCCATAGTGACTCTGGAGTTCTTAAGAACCACCTGGACTGGGCTAACCCACTGGCTATCAGAAATGGGATATATGATACCAGCTTACAGAAGCTTAGTGACCTCCTTCTTCACCACATCAAAGATAAGGGGGTTAAGGCATCTCTGGGGTTGCCTCACCGGCTTAGAGTCCTCTTCCAACAGAATTCAATGCATACACATGGAACGACTGATGCCAACTATGTCAGCTAATGTCCACCAAATGGCTTTCTTGTTCGCCCTTAGTAAGCTTAGCAGCTTCTCTTCTTGATCAGACATAAGATTATTTGCCACAATGACTTGCAACTGCTCATTCTCCTCCAGAAATGCATACTTCAGATGGTCTGGAAGGGATTTCAACTCTAGTTTTGGCGGTTGCTCAATGGAGGGAAGAAGCTTGGGTGGTTGTTGCAACAACTCTGATGTCATGAAAATGGAAATGCCTGAAACAACATTCAAAGAAGCAGAAGAACTGTGTCTATACAGCTTAATGTTAACATCAGAATTCAGCCCATCAAAATCAGAGTTAAGCTAATCAAAATCAGAATCAGGATGCACATCAGGATCAGGATGAAGCTCAAACTCAGAATCAATATCAGAATCCATAGTAATGCAGAATCACTAAGCAAGTCAGAATCACCAAATAATGCAGCATTAATCTCTGTGCAAATAGGGCACCATTCATTATCGGCACATGCACAAATGATATAATCACTCTCAGATGAAAATTCAGGATAATCAGCACACCAATCAGCAAGAACATCATTTACAGCATCATCAATAACATCAATGCAGAAAACAGATTGCTCTTCCCTAGGATGTTTCATGACATCAAAGATATTGAAATTTACAGATATATCACCAAACTCCATGGAAAGAGTACCAGAATGCACATCTATCTTAAATCCTAGCTGTTTTCATGAAAGGCCTCCCTAGAATGATTGGTGACCTACTACGAGGAGACTTACCCTCCATATCTAAGATGTAAAAATCAACAGGGAATATCAATTCATTAACTTTGACTAATACATCTTCAACCACACCAGAAGGATGAGCATTACTCCTATTAGCTAACTGAATAACAACAACAGTAGGAAGTAAAGGACCAAGACCAAGAGATTTATAAATAGATGCAGGCATAACATTAATAGAAGCACCTAAATCTAGCATGCAATCATCAAATCTATAGTTACCAATAATGCAAGGGATAGAAAATGTCCCTGGATCCTTGCACTTGCGAGGCATGGTAGGCTGGATGAGTGCTGATACATTTTGGTTCAAACTCACTCGTTCACTCCCCTTCAGTCACCTCTTGTTGGTACACAACTCCTTTAGAAACTTGGCATATTTAGGAATTTGTTTAACTGCATCTAAGAGAGGAATGTTGATTTCTACTCTTCTGAATGTCTCAAGTATATCCTTCTCTTGTGCTTTTTCTGCCAACTTCTTGGATCAAGGGGCTCTCTGAGGGAAAGGAAGAAGAATGGGAATGTCTTCCTCTTCACCTTGCTGTATTGCGTTTTTACTTTTAGAGTCAATCTTCACATTTTCTGACTCTCTTTCTGATGTGGAAGTCACACCTGCAGCTGGTTTAGGTTCCTCCAATTGCTTGCCAGATCAAAGGGAGATAGCACTCACATTCCCCTTAGGATTAGAAATTGTTTGTGAAGGAAGAGTGTTGGATCCCTGAGGTTGAAGTTGGTTCAATGATGTTGCCAACTGCCCAATGTGTTTGCAAACTACGAATGGAAGTGTCGGTTCTTTGTTGGAACTGCATATTGGTGTGACAAATTGCTTCATCATATCTTCAAGTGAGGAACCACCACTACTACTACTAGCTAACTTTGTTTGTGCGCTTGTGGAGGTGCACATATGGCTGGTCGAGGAAGTGGTGCTGACAAAGACAAAAGGAGGTGTAGATTCTGTTGGAAATTCTGTGGTCTGTATTGTCTCTATTGGTAATTCCCAGAATTTTGCTGATATTGGTTACTCTGGTTCTGATTCTGGTTCCAACGGAAATTGGGGTGATTTCTCCAACCAGGATTGTAGGTATTGGAGAAGGCATTCTTCTGCTGGTATTGTGGTTTTCCTGGAAAAACACCCACTGTAGCTACCGACTGGTCTTGATAAGCAGGATCATGTAAAGTAGGGTAAGAATCAGTAGAATGATAAGGGTCAGAATAGAACCCACATGAGTACCCAATCTGAGGAGGGGAAGATTGTACTGTCTGTGTCACTGCCACTGCCTCACAAGGGAAGTCAAATCATCAAGTCTAGTCTCTAATCTTTGAGAATCGTACTAGATTGGAGGTGTTTGAATCTAGTAAACAGGAGTACTATTGGCCCTGATGCCAAATTGCTAAGAGTTAGCAGCCACAGTAGATATCAACTCTCGGGCCTCTTCAGGTGTCTTGCTATCTAAGGCCCCACCACTGGATGCATCCATAAAACTTTTATCCATTGGTAACAAACCAGAATAGAAATATGTAATTAGGCGTTGGTCTGTAATTTGGTGGTGTGGACAGCTAGCACACAATCGCTTGAACCTCTCCCAATACTCATACATGGTCTCCCCATTGATTTGTTAAACACTAGTGATATCCTTCAATGGCTTTTGAGGAAGGAAAGAACCTCACTAGGAATAACTTCTGCATATCATCCCAACTCCCAACAGATGTTGGTTGCAAAATGTATAGCCAATCCTTAGCCACACTATCTAGGGAAAATGGAAAAGCTCTCAGCTTAATGTGGCCCTCATCAATTGCTTGAGGTTTCATCGTGCTACATACCACATGGAACTCCTTTAGATGCCTATGAGGACATTCACTTGCAAGACCATGAAACTTGGGCAACAAATGGATAAGACCAGATTTTAGTTCAAAGTTAGTAGCAAGTTTAGGATATTCAATACACAAATTTTAATTTCCCACACTAGGGGTAGCTAATTCTTTCAAAGTAGGACGATTTACTTGCTCTGCCATAATTTCTGAGTTAGCAAAATTGCTACTAGAATCAGTGAAAACAACAAGACTATCAGAAGTACTATCAGAAACGCAATCAGAAAGATCAATAGAATGGACACAATCAGAATGTTCACAATCAAACTCAAGTTCAATGTCCAATTCAGTATTAATCCCACGACTTAGCCTAACAACTCTTCTAGCAGTAAGAATTGTTCTTTCTATTTCAAGGTCAAATGGCAACAAGTCTTCTGGATTAGTAGTACTCCTAGTACTCATGCAGCATAAAAACAAGGCAAAATTTGCAGATACTCAGAATTATAAAAAATGCCACCAGACAATCAGAATTACGAAAATGCCACCGAAGTGGTAAAAAGTAGAGAAACACTAAGACACACAAGCAAAAAAACACAAAAACAAAAACTTAGGTTAGAAATTGATCAAAACAAGTCCAAAACACTATCAGATGATTTTTTTTTGGTCTCGTTGGGACGTAACGGGTATTTCAAAATTATATGACTTACTCCGATTGGGCTGATTTTTGTTAAGCTGAAGGAAAATCATATTTTAAGATGAACATAGTCCCGAAGGCACTGTGCGTCCTCAGATTTAAGCCAAATTCCATCGTTTAGACCACTTTTTCAATTTTTTTTTCGTCTACACTAATCTATTCTAATCTACTGTTACTAATCAAACCGATGGAAATTCCCTGACAGCGGCGCCATATTTTGAAAGAGATTTGCCGTGTCTCCCAAAATAACCAAGTTTGAAAATGATTTGCAGAAATAGGGAACCTGGGTCGTTTCCCCAACGAACTTGCAAAATTGGTTTGATTAACACCAACAAATAAACAAAAAGATAGAAATGGGGGGTTTTTGATTCAAACAAATTAAAAACGAAAATAAACTGAAACAGAATGAAATATGCAGAAACAGAACGGATTAAATAGAAACAGATTAAAATTGATCAACCCAACATTTAGATTTCAGAAACTTCCATCATTGAACAAAATATGAACGAACTCGCGTTTGGTTCTGGACGAACCGAAATCTTTGCATTCGTCCTGAAAATCCCTCAACTAGACGATTTCCTAGTGTTTATTCGAACAGTGGCATCTCACCGTGTGACGCACGCAAGCACTTAAGCCTAGTTCGAACTCGGTCCTTGGGATGAACCAAATCGAATATTAAATCTAATATTTGAACTATTTCCAGAAATTGAATCCGATAAGATGAAAACAGAAACGAGTAAAGTTACCGGTTAAGCACAAGCTCTCTGGACGAATCATGGAATCCTCAACGTTGGGTTAATCATAGAAGTTTAGTCGAGCATGGCTGGAAAAAATGAAGAACAGACAAAGAACGCAAAGAACACGAAGAACATTGCAGAGAAAATAAAACTTCTGTATTTAATCGAAAACGTGAATGACCAAAAGTGTTGTAGCCACCATCGACTTAAAGTTGACCTAAAATGGAAATGGGCTCTAATGGTTCAGCTGAAACGAAAATGAAATAAAAGTGGGCTTTAATTACAAAATTCGAGCCCAAATAAAATCCAGAAATATACATCTGACTTTGGCTCCAACATCGACCGCCCTCTTGTCCGAATTTTCCCTTCATGTCCTCATAATAATTGTAGCTCTCTGAATCATCTGAAATATGAAACAAAAATGAGGCAAATCGATGTCCGTTCAAGAGTTATAGTAAAAATAGTGAAGCAATGTAAAACTGGAATTTTATTATTAAAAATGGCTAAAATATAATCAAAGGCCCAAAACCCAAATAAGTATAAAAGCCATTATTTATTAACTAAAGAGTCATAAATTATTAATCACGAGATAAAAAGAAGTGTATAAAATATTCAATTATCACAATTCTCGTACCATCATCACCTTTATATATATATATATATATATATATCAAAAGAAAAGACAGTTCATGTACACAAACACAGTACTACATGTTCATATGAGAGATGAAATTTAAAATGAGGGGATTTAAACCAAAAGGGTATAAACACTAAAAAAAAAAAAAAAAAAGAAAAATGGTACTAAAATACCATATGAAATTCCTAAATCCTTAAAAAGCCCATTAAACTTGTAAAATAATAGAGAAGCGATGGGGGCAATCACGGATTGACATATTTTGGCAAAAAGACCAAAGTTCCCTTCTGTCCATCTCTCCCTCTCTTCATATTCCTGTTCTCTCTCTCTCCTCATCTTTCCTCTCCATCTCTTCATCTCTTGATGCCTGTCGATGTTTGCTCCAACTAGGACGCCTCCAAGCCCCTCTCTTGGCACAACAAGTATGGCTGGAAAGTGGGAGATAATGCTTCTATGGGAGTAGTGCCGACGGCAAAAGTGTGTTAGAGTGGGGGTGAAGGAAGATTAAAATTGGTGTTGTTTGAGGAAGCTAGGAGGCTACGAGAAAGAAGGTGAACGGTAAAAACGAGCTTAGGAGACTAAAAAATTTAATAATGAATAGTAAAAGAGTTTAAGGAAGAAAAATGTGAACAATAATTGTGACATTTAACAAAATTTGTAATGGAATTAACAAGTTCATGAATAAGTTTAACAAGTCTTGTAATGAGTTTAAGAAGTTCATTTGTTAGATGTCAACAAATGTGGACAAGTTCATGTGGACTTTTGTTATTTACTCTTGATGAATGAACTTGAAAACCCTCATTACAAGATTTGTTAAACTCATTCATAAACTTGTTAATCCTTTCACGAATTTTGTTAAATGTCACATTTATAGTGCACCTTCTTCTTTCTCAAACTTATTTTACTGTTCATTATTGGATTGTTCTGCCTTCTGAGCTCGTTTTATTATTCACCTTCTTCTTCCTTAGCCTCCTAGCTTCCTCCAACAACACTAATTTCAATTTTCCTCCACCTCCGCTCTAACTCATTTTTCCATCGGCACTCCCACGGAAGCTTTCTCTCCCACTTTCTCATTCTCTCTAGCCATACTTGATGCGCTAGGAGAGGGGCTTGGAGGCGTCCCAGGTGGAGCATACATCGATGGGCATCAAGAGATGAAGACATGGAGAGGAGAGAGAGAGGGGGAGAGAGAGAGAGCACAAGAAGAGGAAGAGGAAGAGATGAAGAGAAGGGCACTTTGGTCTTTTTGCCTCCCATCCCTTCTCTATCCTTTTACAAGTTTAATGGGCTTTTCAGGGTTTAGGAATTTCTTATGGCATTTTAGTGTCATTTTTTCAAAAATATACCAAAATACTATAGGGTAGGGAAATTTTACAAAATTGCTACAGTCAAAATCATGGGAAAATTACACACAGGTCCCAAGGAACAAAGATATTTACATTTAGGTCCCTTGAAATCATGAAATTACTCTGAAGTCCCAAGGGACTTCTGTGTAATTATTTGTTAGTGCACAATTACTAATCTGACCTTCCTTCTCTCCTTCTTCCTTCTCCGCTCTCTCTCCTCTCTCCCCTTTTTCTTCTCTCTTTCCTCTCTCCCGTCTCTTTCCTCTCTCTATCTCTCTCCGCCATGATTTCGCTAAGAATCAATCAAGGAAGATGCACTTGGCCCCTGCGATCTCTGGCAAGACTAATCTCCATCACGATTTCTGCCAAGAACCGAGCAAGGAAGACGCACGAAAGGCCATCAGCCCCTGCGATCTCTGTCAACCACTCCGCCACGATCTCCTCGAACCGCCACCATCGTTTTGAAGATCACTGACGTTTTGCTTAATTTCGGGTGCCACGTGGATTTTCGATTTCGGACTGCTCCAAGATTTAACTATGGCTTCCGTCGTTTTGCTTATTTTCGGGTGCTCGTGGATTTTGTGATTTTAGACTGCTCCAATATTCGACCTCTGCCTTTTGCTTTTGCTTTCTCACGGTGATCACTTGACATGGCCGACGGCAAGACCACGAGATCGGCGAACTTTCCTTTCTCTCATCCCGTGTTCCTTCATCCATCCTTCATCCTCTATTTTTTAAGTTATTTTTCCAAAGGTTGTTGTAAATATATGCTTTTTTTGTTGTAAATATAGCATTTGTTATTGTAAATAGCCTTTGGACATGAGAAATGAAAAAAAATCCACGTTTTCAAAGGTTGTGGTAAATATATGCTTTTTTCTCATGTTAATATAGCATTTGTTGTTGTAAATAGCCTCTGGACGTGAGAAATGAAAAAAATCCAAGTTTTCAAAGGTTGTTGTAAATATATCCTTTTTCTGTTGTTAATATAGCATTTGTTGTTGTAAATAGCCTCTGGACATGAGAAATGAAAAAAATCCAAGTTTTCAAAGGTTGTTGTAAATATATCCTTTTTCTGTTGTTAATATAACATTTGTTGTTGTAAATAGCCTCTGGATGTGAGAAATGAAAAAAATCCAAGTTTTCAAAGGTTGTTGTAAATATATGCTTTTTCTACCCGTTCGAACTTAAATTACCCGTTCGAACTTAAATTACCGTTCGAACTTAAATTACTCGTTCAACTTAAACAACCTTTGAAAACGTCGATTTTTTTTCATTTCTCACGTCCAGAGGCTATTTACAATAACAAATGCTATATTTACAACAGAAAAAGCATATATTACAATTCCGAGGTCCAGAGGCCATTTGCAACAAGAAATTCTATATTTACAACAACAAATTGCTATTTTAACAACAAGTTTTGAAAGCCTAGATTTTGTCATTTCTGAGATCCAGAGGCCATTTCAACAAGAAATTCTATATTTACAACAGAAATTCCTATTTTAACAACAAGTTTTGAAAGCCGATTTTGTCATTTCGAGGTCCGGAGAGCGATTTACAACAAGAAATTCTATATTTACAACAAGAAAATTCCTATTTTAACAACAACTTTTGAAGTTCACCACATATCAACAAATTCGCGATTTTAACAGTTGATTGGTGAACTTCAAAAGTTATTGTTAAAATAGGAATTTACTGTTGTAAATATAGAATTTCTTGTTGTAAATCACCTCTGGACCTCAGAAATGACAAAATCTAGGCTTTCAAAACTTCTTGTTAAAATAGGAATTTCCTGTTGTAAATATAGAATTTCTTGTTGCAAATGGCCTCGGACCTCGGAATTGTAACATATGCTTTTTTAAATGTAAATATAGCATTTGTTATTGTAAATAGCCTACGGGCGTGAGAAATGAAAAAAATCGAGGTTTTCAAAGGTTGTTTAAGTTCGAACGAGTAATTTAAGTTCGAACGGTAATTTAAGTTCGAACGGGTAATTTAAGTTCGAACGGGTAGGAAAAGCATATATTTACAACAACCTTTGAAAACTTGGATTTTTTTTTCATTTCTCACATCCAGAGGCTATTTACAACAACAAATGCTATATTAACAACACAAAAAGGATACATTTACAACAACTTTTGAAAACTTGGATTTTTTTCATTTCTCACATCCAGAGGCTATTTACAACAACAAATGCTATATTAACAACAGAAAAAGGATATATTTACAACAACCTTTGAAAACTTGGATTTTTTTTTCATTTCTCACGTCCAGAGGCTATTTACAACAACAAATGCTATATTAACAACAGAAAAAGCATATATTTACCACAACCTTTGAAAACGTGGATTTTTTTTCATTTCTCATGTCCAGAGGCTATTTACAACAACAAATGCTATATTTACAACAGAAAAAGCATATATTTACAACAACCTTTGGAAAAATAACCAGAAACAGTAGAGGATGAAGGATGGATGAAGGAACACGGGATGAGAGAAAGGCAAGTTCGCCAGATCTGTGGTCTTGCCGTCAGCCATGTCAAGTGATCAATGTGAGAAAGCAAAACAGAAGCAGAGGTCGAATATTGGAGCAGGTCTGAAATCACAAAATCCACAGAGCACCCGAAAATAAGCAAATCGACGGAAGCCATAGTTAAATCTTGAAGCAGGTCCGAAATCAGAAAATCCACAGGGCACCCGAAATTAAACAAAATGTTAGGTGATCTTCAAAACGATGGTGGCAGTTCGAGGAGATCGTGGCGGAGTGGTCGACGGAGATCGCAGGGGCCGATGGCCTTTCGTGCGTCTTCCTTGCTCGGTTCTTGGCAGAAATCGTGGTGGAGATTAGTCTTGCCAGAGATCGCAGGGGCCAAGCGCATCTTCCTTGATTGATTCTTGGCAGAAATCATGGCGGAGAGAGATAGGAGAGAGGAAAGAGACAGGAGAGAGGAAAGAGAGAAGAAAAAGGGAGAGAGGAGAGAGAGCGGAGAAGGAAGAAGGAGAGAAGGAAGGTCAGATTAGTAATTGTGCACTAACAAATAATTACGTAAGTCCCTTGGGACTTGAGTAATTTCATGATTTCAAGGGACCTAAATGTAAATATCTCTGTTCCTTGGGACCTGTGTGTAATTTTCCCCAAAATCATTCTTAGGTGATGAAGTTTGGAAATTGTTCACCTAAAGAACAATTTCTTTAATATCAGACTCAACAATGTCTTATTAAACTAAATGAAAAACATTTTCAGGTGAAGGATATCTGAACTTATCACTTGAAGAACGATTTTTTGACATTTCTCTCTCATAATAAATGCCACCCTATCTGTTAATAAATAAGACGACGTCATCATTTACACAATGTTTTTGTTTTTTTGGCCAAAAACACAATCGTTGAATAATAATTACAAAATTTAGAGGCTAACTAAGATTTGGAGGCTCTTGTTCCTTAACATTTTCATTTTTAACAGGTAGTTGGGTAGACAAATAACCGCCACTTCACTTGCTTAGTTTGTCTCAAGGAATTTGTGGCTGCGGCTACTTAATTGCAGGTGGAGCATGTTGAGGGTTCATATTAAATCGCTATTCACTAAACACAAGTAAAATGTTTAGTTAGTCTCGAGCAACTCTCTAGTTAATCAGGCATTGGGAAGGAGGAGTAGTCTTCAAACATGTAAAGAATTTTACACGGATGAATATTTTTTATAAACCTATTTTTAATTATTTTTAAAAAAGCCACATCATGTAGAAATCATTCACGCTAAGAATGATTTCTAAAATCATTCTTGTGAAGAACGATTTTAACTTGTCGGACCCAAACTCGTTCTTTGCAAGAACGATTCTTCATTATTTGAAATTGTTTTTGCAAGAATGATTTTAAGTGTAGCATTTCGGGAAATATTTTTTTTCTTTATACCACCTCCGGTCCTAATTATAAGATCTAGTTGACTTTTATTAGAAAGATTAAGGAAGCTAAATAAGTTATTTAATCATTTTATATGTTGTGTATTTTAAATTATATATTACTTTATTAGTTAAACTAATTAGTTTGAAGAAAAAAATATTTTTATTCTCTAAAGTAATTTAATTAGCTTCCTTAATCTCTTTAAAAAAGTTAACTAAGTCTTATAATTAGGACCGGAGGGAGTAACATATTGATAATATTCTTTACTGTTTATAGTATTCCATAAAAAAGCCTCAAATGTGTCGATAATAATGATAGAGACTGGACATACACGCGAGACAGGTTGCTAAGGAGTTTATGTATGAACTGTTATGTTTCACTTTCACAGTGCTTGCTTTTACGACTGACATAAAGGTAAGACAGGATACCTAAAACTCTACTTTACTCTTCTACATCTCATACCTACTTCCCCTACCACTCCTCTTAGCCATACTTTTTTTTGGGGGTCAAATCTTTGCCATACTTCGGCTGCTACAATACATACAACATTTATAATAAGGCAATAGATTGAGATGCATATGAAAGTCTTCTGATATAGAATATAAGTGTCTAGCCTCAAGAGACTAGTGAATAGTTTATAGGATCAAATGTATTCCCCAAGATGTCTATTGGTTAAACACCAAGGAGAGGAAGATTACTCAACAATATCTATGTGGAAGATATCAAAGAGTATCTCAGAATCACTGTGCACAGTTATATCGCGAGTAGTCAAAAGGGAGTGGGGTGTGTGCACAATGTGACTGAATAGTAGAATAGATGAATAGAGAATGTGCACCTGTTATGTAATCTCCTATTTATAGCACTACTAGAAAATGTACAGATAGCGATGGAATTTGCTACGGAATTTATTCCGTAGCAAATTCATAAAACTTTGCGACGGAATTAATTTTCCGTCGCAAAGTAAAAATTTGCGACGGATAACTAAATCCGTCGCAAGATATCCGTCATTAAATTTGCGACGGATATAAAATCCGTCGCCGACTTTGCGACGGATTTCGTTATCCGTCGCAAATGGGTGGCCATTTCACTAAGTTATTGCGATGGATTCTTTATCCGTCGCAACTTTTGTGACGGATATAGAATCCGTCGCAATCTTGCGACGGATCCAGATCCATCGCAAAAGGGCGGCCAAAATGGCCGCCCTTTTACCGCTTTTTGCGACGGACTTGTTGTCCATCGCAAAAGGAGTTTGCGACGGACAAAAAGTCCGCCGCAAACGTCCCATTCCGTCGCAAAGGGCGGCATAAAAGGCCGCCCTTTTGTTGCTTTTTTGACGGACTCATGGTCCGTCGCAAATCTTCTTTTGCGACGGACCGGAGTCCGTCGCAAAAGACGAGGTCATTAATGACCTCGTCTTCCCTCCTCCTCCCCTTCACCGACGCCTTTTTCTTCCCTCTCCCCACCCACCCGCCGCCCCTCGGCTCCCCACCCCCCCCCCTCGCTCCCACCCCCCCGCCGCCCTCGGCTCCCCCTCCGGCACCCTCGGCTCCTCCCCCTCGGCTCGCGCCCTTAGCTTGCGACCCGGCCGCGCCCCCGGCTCCTCCCCTTCCCCTCGACCTTCGGCTCACCGCCCCTCGGCTCCCCCTCCGGCGCGACCTTCGGCTCCTCCGCCCCTCGGCTCCCCCTCCGGCGCCCTCGGCTCCTCCCCCCTCGCTCGCGCCCCCCCTCCTCCCCTTCGGCTCCTCCGCGGTTTTTTTTATAACACTTCTAAATAATTGTATTACGAGATAAAATATTATTGTAGGTCTTGCCCGGACTTAGTACTAAGATCTTCATAAGGGAATTATCAAACAAATCCTAACACTTATAATTTTACAGTTAGCTTGAAGTATATTTTTTGCTTATAGTTATATGATATCTATGTTATATTTGCTTTGTTACATAGTGGAAATATGTATGTTGGCGAAGATTATCAATTATATGAGTTTAGATCTTTTTTTTGTTTTGTTTTAGTATCTTCTTTGGCTGAATCTATTAATTACATAAAGATCTCTATACTCAATGTGTTTATTAATTTGGATTATAGTTATAGTGTGTAGAAGATTTCATGATTTTTTTAATTATTGAGTTTTAATAATTTTGATTTTTTTAATCTTGCATTGTTTTTTGGGACGAAAATAAATTACAAAAGTAATCAAAGCCTTATACCGCTAAACCAACCCTATGTTGGTAATAATATTTTATTTTAATTAGTTTACTTTGTGTACATGTTATTTGTTTTTTTTTTTTTTGTTCCCTTTAAAATAAAATATTCTCAAATGTATAGGATATTAATTTATCTAGCAATTTTTATGTTAGGTGAAAGTATACTTTTTTTTTTTAAAATATATTTTTATAGAAAGTTTGTACTTTCAAGGCATTTTTATTATTTTCAATATTAAAAATTTATTAATTTATTAATTTTTGTTTGGAATTTTAAGTTTGCAAAATAAACTCACGCTTAAATGAAAAAAGGAGCAAAAAATTGCAATAAACATTAGAAGTCGTAAAAACGAAAATTGGAAAAAAATTTATTTGGCTAAATATTCTTTTTAAAAATATCTTATAAATATTTCTAAAAAAGTATACATGGAAAAAAAATACCAATTGCACTTTAAAATTTCAAATCAATGGTTTATTTATTAAAATAATTTGTAAATTGATAAATTTTATACTAAATACTTATTCCGTTGAATTGACCACTTTTATATATTTGTTGCATGTTGAGATGTTAATTAAGTTAGTACCTGAACTAGCTAGGAAATATGGAAGGCAACCATGAAAGAAGTTGGATGTACAATCGTCTAACGAGAAGACAACTAACTCTAGCATTCTTGGCGGGTTTGAAAGAGTTCATCGAATTTGCTTTGGCACATTCACCTAATTCAAGTAGGGAGATCAGGTGTCCGTGTGTCATATGTAGGTGTTTAAGATTTCAAGATTTTTAGGAGGTTAAAATCCATTTGTGTAAAAAGGGCTTCATGAAAGATTATGAGTGTTGGGAATGTCATGGCGAAGTCCGACGACACCGACACCGAGTGGTTATTACGGGGACGTAGTCATCGAGACAACCTTAATCAATATGAGCAGTTGGTTATGGACGCTGCGGGTCCGTCGATCGGCCGATATTTCGATCCCGTTACTCATGCTGAACCGTCATACATGGGAGAGGAGACCAATACACATAGTCAAACATCATACATGGGAGAGGATCCTCATCCGGAAGCCGATAGGTTCTATAAAATGCTCCAAGAAGCGCAACGTCCGTTATGGGAAGGTTGCGAACACTTTGAAAATAGTGAATATTCATTGCTATCGGCTACCCTAGCAACACTAAGCTTGAAGACTGATCACCATATGAGTGAGAGGAACTACAACGAAATGATGCAGATCATAAGCAAGGTTGTTCCCAAAGACAATAATTTGCCGAAGGATTTTTACCAAGCAAAAAAAGGTGAAAGAGCTTGGGCTTGGATGTGAAAAAATCCATTGCCGCCTAGAGGATGTATGTTGTATTACAAGGATGATCTTGGTGACCGTTGTAAATTCTGTGGACATGATAGATATAAAGTTGTGGGGAAAGGAAGGAAAATGACCCGTCAAGCATTAAGCAAGATGTGGTACTTTCCTCTCGGTTACCGACTTCGAGATTGTATGCATCGGAACAAACAACTACTCACGTGAGATGGCATCGGGAGCATCACGGGGATGACAACTTTGTGACGCATCCATCCGAGGCCGAAGCATGGCGTAAATTTGACGAGGTGAATCCTTCCTTTGCTATGGATCCCCGTAATGTCCGTCTTGGTCTATGTTTGGATGGGTTCGCTCCTTTTGACAATACGGGCAGGAATTATTCTGTTGGCCGTCATTGTGACACCGTACAACCTCCCACCTTCTATGTGCATGAGAAGAGAGTTTTTGTTCCTTAACGCGTTAATCCCCGGGCCATCCAACCCAAAAAAAGAAGATAGATGTGTACCTCGGGCCTTTGATAGACGAGTTGAAGATGTTGTGGAGTGAAGGGGTTCGACGTATGATATATCATTGAGCCAGAATTTCACAATGCGTGCTGCCTTAATGTGGACGATAAATGACTTCCCTGCATATGGTATGTTGAGTGGCTGGCAAACGTCCGGAAAGATGGCATGCCCGGTATGTCTTGAACAGAACATGGGTTTTAGCTTGCAACACAGTCACAAAGTCTGTTGGTTTGACAGGCACCGGCATTCCTACCCCCCGATCATCCATTCAGGAGAAATAGAAAAGACTTTACGCGAAATGTTGTCGAACAAGTAGATCAACCTCGTCGTTTAAGTGGCCAAGAAATATGGGACGGGGTCAAGTACATTCAAAGTGTCGAAGAGGGGGCTGCTTCCAAATAACCCGAGGATATGGCGTTGATCATCATTGGAACAAACGCAAAGCATCTTCTCGGGAACTACCATATTGGAAAGATCAATTGTTAAGACACAACCTCGATGTCATGCATATCGAGAGGAATGTGTTTTGCAATATTCTCGTACACCGTGATGGACACCAAGGGCAAGACGAAGGACACAATCAACGCAAGACTAGACATAGAAGCGATTTGCAAAAGGCCTGCTTTGCATTTGCTACGAATGGCACGGACGGATTTCCAAACCTAGAGCGCCTTACACATTCAACAAAGAGCAGAATTTAGAATTGTTGCAATGGGTTAAAGATCTGAAACTCCCTGACGCTTATGCGTCAAACTTGAAAAGATGTGTCAACATGCACGAGGGGAAGTTATCCGGGATGAAGAGTCATGATTGTCATGTTTTTTTCCAGAGATTGTTGCCGTGGGCCTTCAAAGCACTACCGATTCATATATGGTCTATTCTAACTGAATTTTCCATGTTCTTTAGAGAAATCTCGTAGCTTCGAGCTTAATGTTGAAAAGTTACGACACACGGAGACGAGCATGCCCATAATGCTATGCAAGTTAGAGATGGTGTTTCCTCCTAGCATGTTTGACTCAATGGAACACTTGCCTGTTCACTTGGCCTACGAAGCAAGGGTAGGAGGGCCACAATAATATAGGTGGATGTATCCATTTGAGAGGTAATACATACTGTTATTAATTGACCGACATGGTGCTTTAATTTATAAATACCCTCTGATATTCCATTGTAGGTTTTTACACACACTTAAACACAAGATCAAAAATCCAAGGTACGTTGAAGGATCTATCACTGAAGCATATCTAGTCGAAGAGGCCGTAAAATTTGCGTCATACTATTATCCCCCTGAAATGATGACAAGATGGAGAGGGGTACCTCGCAATGATGCCCGGTGATACGAGTGATCAAATATCAATATTTAATTATCCAGGCGAGTCGTGGGAAAACATTGGAGGTCAACTCTTGAGGAAGAGATAAGCAAGTAGCGAGTGGTACATTCTAAACAACCGTGAAGAGGCCGCCCGATACTTAAAGTAAGATTTTTTTTTTACTATTACGGTAAGTATTAAAGTATTAACTTCAGTTCTTTGTTACGCTTTCTACTCTAATTGGGTCCGATCGGACAATCCTTCAATGTCGGTGTCACAAGTTGATCAATACACGAACTCTGAGTTTCCAAAATGGTTTCGTCAATATTTCGTGAAAAATCGACCAGATCCCAATAAAGTTGCGTGGAGTTTATCTTATGGAGATGCAATTAGTGTTACCCGATGCAACAAATATATAATCAATGGGTATCGATTTTCAACTGACACGGACGCGAGTACACTATGTTGCAATTACGGTGTATGTTGTCGAGGTGACCAAGTTGGCGGGGTGGAGACTAACTACTACGGGAAGTTAGTTGACATAATTCAGCAGTTACCCATGGGACAAGGTGGTGACCCTTTTTAAATGTGAGTGGTTTGATAACAGTCCGCGTGGGACAAAAGTGGACAAACATGGAAATATTGAGATCCACTGGACAAGGAGATATACGGTTAGTTATGACCCATTCATCCTTGCTCAACGGGCGAGAACAAGTTTACTATACATCATACCCCACATCCCGCCAAGGGTGGGTGGGAGTTATCAAAACCAAAGCACGGAATATTATACCTAAGTCGAAAGAGTCGGAAGCAAATGACGGCATGAAGGAACCGTTCAAGCTGATGTGGAACATGTATGTCCCATAAACATCTTCGACGACGAAGTACCAAGGAATCTCTTTGATTCTACTGATTTAGAATTGATTCCTATACAAATTGACGATCGAATCGACGATGAGCGAAAGTGATGTACTCGATAGTGAATCCGAGTTCGATGACTATGAGACTTCAAAGGAAGCCGTGCAAGCAGATGTCGATGAACAGGAATCGTCCGGTTGATTTGTGTTAGTTCTTTGTTTCTGACGATCTGTTATAATATTGTTTCTAACGATTTGTGTTAGTTCTTTGTTTCAGAGGAAGACATTGTTACTTCGCTACTATAATATTAACCAAATATCTTTTTTTTTTAATATTTTTTGACATTATGTCTATAAGTGTTCAGAAATGGAGCATCCAGGAGGACGTTCAAGTAGTGGACGTGGTCGAGCCCGACCCCTTCCTATAAGAGGGGGTAGGTCAACGCCATCCGCTCCTCTCGGTAGAGGGGTCAGCACTTCCCCGAGGGTGCCATTTGATATGTCATCTTCACCGTCGGTTTATATTTCATCTTCACCGTCGACGCTTCATATGTCGTCGTCACCGTCTACCCACACTGATCCACAGCAAGGGAGACAACAGGTTTACTTTACCATTTCTGATTGATTTACGTATTTTTAGTTTCCTGAAATCATCTATGTACAAATATCTTCAATATTTCACATTCCTTCCTTAGCACACTGGGTCGCCTCATAGCCACGTCGGGGAAGAATGTAGTTCCTCCGATACACCAATATGGGGCACAACAGATCCTTCGACAGGGAAGCTTTGGATCTGTCCTGACGCGATGAGTAAGTCATGCCAAGTTACCAATAATGTTACAAATTTCTTCTCTAATTGATTTGTATGCTAATATTTGCATGATGTCCTCTTCTTCACATTGTGCCTCATAATCCGGTGGGGATTTCATCTCGGCCCAATTATTCCGTAATTACAATCATCCTTGGACCAAGTGGAAAGAGATTCCTAAGGACAATCGAAATGCTTGGTTCAATGAGTTCTTGGTAAGTTATTTGTTTTATGGTTATTAATTAAGTACTTTTAAAATTTGGAGCACTAATTGTTCGTTATTGATTTTCAGGATAAGCATATGTCGTTGCCTGAACATCGTGAAGATCTGAAAAAAGCTTATAACCACAGGGCAGGTCGGTGGTTGTCTCAAAAGCTTTATTCATCGAGACAAAAAGAGGCAAGAAAGATTGGATTCCACACGGCTAGATCGCAGACGAATTATTTGAGAGTTGGGCCACCGATGCGAAGTTTCATAACACAAGTACGAAAAATAAGGAAAATAGGGCTAAAATGGAAGGACCGTCATATATTGGCGGCTCCATTCCAATTAGTGAGCATCGATGAAAAGTTGTAAGTACACGTTATTTTCTATTTAGGTATTCAATATTTTGTACTTTGAAGTGATTAATTAATGTCATCATTTGTGTTTGCGGTTAGAGTCGGGAAGTTCCCGTAGGATCGATTGAGTGGGTTACCTTTGAGCGCACCCATTCCGGCGATCGAAGGGAGTGAGAGCAAAGTGGATTAACCCAAAGGCGCAACAAGTAGCGGTTAGACATTTATTGCCTTTATTACTTATTTTATACACCACCATATTTATTTCATTTTACATGTCTTATTTGTTATGTATTTTTGTACTTGTAGGAAACCTTTCGAAGTTATCACGGGAGAGAGACCCCACATCCTCTCGGTCGATAACGAGTCCATTCTTTAAGGCTACGGGCGGATTTAACAAGAAAGGGAGAGTCTTTGGATACGGTGCCTCTTGACCGAAGCAAACAAAGCGCTCTTTATGCGACATTGAAGGTGTTTCTTCGGTAAATGTAATACATTTAATATTGATAATTTCCATTCTCTTTCTCCATTCAAATGAAGTTCAAATAATAAATGTACTTCATAATGTTTTTGCGGATGAGTGAAAGAAGATGAAGGCTTTGGTGCGGGAGCAAGCAACACGAGATGACTCGAAACGAGATGATGAGGCAAATTGATTCGGAATAGGAGATAATGAGGCAACATATGATTCGAGAACGAGAGATGATGCGAAGAGATGACCCAACAAGCGGAGATGATCTGCAAAGAAGTGATTCGAAACGAGAGATGATGCAAAGCGAAGATGACTCGGCAAGCGGAGATGATGATACAAATGCGGCTTCAACTCAAATCCCTAATGAAAGACAAGGGTTTAGGGGTCGGCTCCGGTGATGATGACCATCTTGGTGATGATGATGATCACAACGTTCAACTTTTTTAGGATACTTTTTACTATTTGCTATTTGCAACATTATTATATATATTTTGTTTTCTCTATGTAAAATCTTTGTAATTGTTATTATATCCATGGTACACTACTTTTTGTACTCACTTTTCTGAAAAAAATTAAAAAAATATTTTTTTTAATTTATTAGTTTTGCTACGAATTTTCCGTAGCAAAATTTTGCAAATTTGGGAATTTGCTACGGAAAAAATTCCGTAGCAAATTTGCTACGAAAAAAAATCCGTAGCAAAATTTCGAATTTGCTACGGAAAAAATATCCGTAACAAATTGCGACGGATATGAATTTCCGTCGCAAATTGCGACGGATTTTCTTTTTTAAAGTCGCAATTGCTACGCCGGTTTTTGCTACGGAAAAATTTCGTAGCAAATTGTTTTGCTACGGAAAAAGCTGTTTTGCTACGGAATTTTTCCGTAGCAAAACTTGATTTTCTTGTAGTGTAGGGATTACCTCTAGGGTTTTGGACCTTGGGCTTTGTGTGCCTCCAAGCCCGCCACACTCTGCTCCATTACCTAACGCGTCCCTGCTTCATTACATGTCCTTGTTCCACTATATGTACTGTCTAGGATTAGCGCCTTACTTATTGGGCAATTAGCGTTTTACCTTATTAAGGAGAGCTTCTGGAAATTACTGTCTTTGTTGGGCCGCATGAGTGTGGGCCTTTTATATGAGTCCATAACAGTAAGTTAGATTTTTTTTTTTAAAAAAAATCTAGTATTATTATCTAAATAATGTAGATATTTTCATGGTAGGATAGAAATCCACATTCCAATCTCATTAGGGAATGCTCTTCCCAAAATAAGGTTTTTTTTTAAAAAATTTTTTTTTTCATCAATTACTGTATTTATTTGAGTTAAGTTATATATGACAGTCAAAAGTATCTTTTAGTAACACTTAATATCTTAAATTAATTTTTTTAGTGCATCCAGCACCATGGAGTATTTTTAGTAGCACTCATTAACCGGATAAAAATAAGGGAAAATTGGGAAGAAGACCTAGAAGATATAATATTTATTGGGAAGGACCGTAAAAGTTGTAATTATTTAGAAGGACTAATTGTCAAAATAAAAAATTAAAAAATACTAAATTGCCCTTATTTAAACCTCCTACATTTTCTCTCATATTTCATTTTTACAACCAATATGAATTTTTAAATTTTATTATATTAAACACAATTTCTCTCATTTTTAACTACTTATGTTGGAATCTATTATACAATCAATAAAGTCTATAATATTCAAATAATAATAATGTTTAATTTTTTTTTGAGATAAAGGTTTTTTAATGACTAAGATATTAGATTAAAAAAAATTTAACATCTTCTCAATTGGTCTATTTTACTCCGAGTTTATTTTATATAAGATTATATAAATCAGGAAAAAAACTTAATGATTTAAATGGGAACATATATGTGTTAATAATTAAATAATATATTGATGATATGATTATATAGATGTCAGTTAAAGTTTAAAAAATGATGATTTTGGTGTTTGTAATTTCTATGGAAAATAAAAAAATTTAATTACTTTTAAAGTAGAATGTGAGAGAAATTGAAGGAGAGAAGGTAGGAAGTTTAATCAAGGGCAATTTAGTATTTATAAATTTATATTTTAGCTATTGGTCCGTTTGAATAATTACAACTTTTAAGGTCTTTCTCAATTTTCCCTAAAAATAATCTATAGTCTTTGGATGCACTAAAAATTTATTGATATCGGGTGAAACTAAAAAGATATTTGGTACTAATGGAAATATATTTCAGAAAACTTGATAGTATTAGAAAAATATTTCTGGATATTGGATATACTAGAAATTAATTAATTTAGGATAAAATATTTATGGATCTGGATATACTAGAAATTAATTAATTTGAGATATCTTGTGTCAAAAATATGTTAAGGTGCCGCATATAATTTAGTTTAAATAAATAAAAATCCATAAAAAAAAATGGGTTCCCTCACCGAAAAGGTGAAAACGTTGCCGTTTGGGATGAGCATGCCTTGTGTTGCTCATAGATCTAGGGCATGTGAACCTAGTAGGATAGGTGTTTATTATTTTTTTAAAAAATATAAATTTTGAATATAAGAGGAAATGAATGGGTTTAGTTAGGACAATTTAGTTTTTTTTATTTGGTCATTAGAATAATTATAATTTTTAAGATACCTTTCAATAAATATCACTTACTCTAGTTATTTTCCTCTTATTTTTCATTTATTTTAAAATTTACACAATAATAAATAATAATAATAAATACTTATGTCGTGTTTCTTATGTCATATCATAAAGTTCTCTAATTACATATGATCATATGTTACATTTTTAAATTATTATCATTTAATAACTATAATTTTTAATAATTTTAGTATTAGAGGTTTAATATTTAATAAAGACAAGACTTATATGAATTCATTTATATTCCTATCCATGTTTATATGGGAGACTCAAGTGAAATGAGTGACCCATGATGTTACCTTTCAATGGCTGCATCTTCTTTTGCAGAGGCTAAGAAAAGGACTTATCTCCGTGAAAGTTGACAATCGGTAAAGCATTGTATTGCAATATGCACACTGTATGTGTTTGTTTTTTTATGCATAGCTAGGTTGTACTTTGTTCTGTTCAAGAACAGGATTTATCAGACTTGACCTAGGAGCAATGCCTAGGGCCTACGTACCCTGTAGAGGGATCAAAGTCCATGTAGTTCGAGACACACACAGGTGTTTAGCCAAATGGGTGGGGTGTGTGCTCTGTGTGATTGTATGTAAATAGTTCGAGTTAGAACACGTGTACCTTAAGGTTTGACCTCTGTATTTATAGAGTTTACCTTAGGTTGAGTCGCTTGGGCCTTGTGATTCGAGGCCCCGATATCCTAACTACCAGATATACGTTTAGATATACCTAGATTGTAGATAAGATAGGATCCCCCTTTATTATAGGTAAATCCTGATATGCAATATATTTCCTATTGGGCCATCCAAGTGTTGGGCCTAATGTAGGTCCGTAACAGTTGCCCCTAGCCCTGTAGTTCAAGCTTTTGAGCTGTCGGGATGTATTTTGCCCCTAGTCGATTTTACTAGCCAAGCTTTGCTGTCGTGGGCCTTACATTGCCGAGGTGAATAACGTTGGTCCTGGCTATCAAGGCGGCTTACTTCAAAGATCTGAGGTCTTGTCTCAAAGATCCTGAGTAATGCCGAGATGGTTCGCCTGCATTTGAATCCAGGCGTTGATCCCGACTATCAAAGTTATCTACCCCAAAGATCCAAGGTGATGTCTCAAAGATCCGGGGTAATGTCGAGGCGATTTGCCTAACTTCGAGGTCGAGATCTTTCGTATCCGAGTTGTTCCAGCTTGATTTGCTTTTGTCCGAGTCTTGACTAATTCGGATTCATTCCTATTCTGCTACCGATTTGCTTGTTTAGGCGATAGGTTTTTTCGGCGGGATCTATTTGCCTTTCCCTTGTTCTTTGTATTCGCTTGCCTCGACCTCAGTTGATGGTGAACATGCTTTTTCACTCGCAACGTTCAAGCAACCGCAATAGCATTTGAAAATTCAAATAACCCCGTGAGGGCTTCCGTTAGTTCTTCTTACACCATTGACAGCTGTATAGTAGTTGCCCCCCAGCCTGGTAGTCAAGGGCTCTGGGCTACCAGGGTGGATCTGTTATTGAACCCGGATATCGTATCCGAGTCGCTACAACTTGTTTGATTTTGATAAAGTTTATATCCGAGTTTCAATAAACCCCAGATTTACTTGTATTCTGATTGAATTGCCCCCAGACATGTAGTCCGGGTTAATTGAAGTTTGAAACTTCGTCTGTTTCTTTTCATGATAGCCGGGATCTCTTCTTCTTCAATCATCCGGGTTTCCGGGTTTGTTTGTTGCAACACCGAATTCCCTCAATCCGAATAACCCTACGAAAAGGAACGAATCAGGCTTTCGGGTTTGTTTGCTGCTGCATTTGCTTATGTCGCTGACCGCTTTACAGTGCCACACTTGTCGTGTTGCCCCCAACTTGGCAGTCAAGGGCTCTTGGCTTCCGGGGTGCATTGACTATTTAACCTGGATCTCATGTCCGAGGTTAATCTTCATTTCAACAATAAGTTGATTATATGAACTCGAAAATATGTTCAAAGTTCTTTTGAATGACCAGGCCAAGGCCACATAATGTGTTATACATAATTTGCTTGTTTTCTTCCAGCTCTAGAGACTGGGTATCTGGGTAGGGTTTTCATTTTAACCACACTATCGAGTTCCGGTTCCGTTGTCCGGGATCATAACCAGGATAAGGGCAAATTGTCACATGTCCAGACATGGTGTTTGAAACGCAATGCTAAAACATTTTGACCTGATCAGGGTCCGAATGACAATTCATCTTCTTATCGAGGACCGAGTATTGATGCATCAAATTCGTGAAGACCTATAATAGCGACTTCACGTAACTCGTAACCTGGGCTTATTAGCCCTGGTGTCAGCCATCTGGATGGGTTCTCTTTCAAACCGGGTTTAGGGACCCGGTGTAATACTTAAGCTATCGATAACGCGCATTTTGAATTTCCACTGGGGAATTCTTCATCAAAGTAATAATCCGCTCCAAAGAGCGAGCTCAAACACGGTGTGTTTAGCCTATTGTGAATGCAGGGCCGAGATCTAACTATAGTAGATTTTGAGTTTGTTGGCGTTCCATGTTCTTTTGATTGGCTTCCTTCCCAAGGTTTCAAGTATGTACGCTCCTTTGTCCAGTGTAACCGAGGTCCGCCTTCTTTTTCCTTTCCGCGAAACTTTACAAGGAGCCCGAATTTTAACCAGATTCAGTGATCATCTTTAGTCAATCAGAGGTCCAATTAAGGAGCGCGGATTCAACAAGATAATTTTCAGTTTATTTGAGGTCCAATTAAGGAGCACAGAGTCAACTGTATAATTTTTAGTTTATCTGGGGTCCAATTAAGGAGCACGGATTGAATTGTTCTTTCGGTGTTACCGGGTTCCAAAATGATCATGGAAACATGGATTTAACCATTCTTTCGGTGTTACCGGGTTCCAAATTGATCATGGAAACACGGATTTAACCGTTCTTTTCACGGGGCCCGGATTTCAACTGTATTAAGTGTAACTAGGGTCCTTCTTCTTTTTCTTTTGGAGGTGGAGTCCTCCGCAAAATTTTTCCTGAATTTGTTTATCCATGATGGGTGTCGTAACCCGAAATTTGTTTATCCGAGAGGGGTGTTGTAACCCGAGATTCCGTTATGGGTGTCGTAACCCTTTTTTCCATTATAGGTGTCGTAATCCTTGATTTGTTTATCCGTGATGGGTGTTGTAACCTAGAATTTGTTTATCTAAGATGGGTGTCGTAACCCGAGATTGCATTATGGGTGTCGTAACCCTTTTTTCCATTATGGGTGTCGTAACCCTTGATTTGTGTGATGGTCATGTAACCCAAATTTGTTTATCTAAGATGGCATCGTAACCCAAGATTCCATTATGGGTGTCGTAACCCTTTTTTCCATTATGGGTGTCGTAACCCTTGATTTGTTTATCCGTGATGGGTGTTGTAACCCAGAATTTGTTTATCCAAGATGGGTGTTGTAACCCGAGATTCCATTATGAGTGTTGTAACCCTTTTTTTTGTTTCTACGTGGAATTCGGATCTAATCGTGATTAGTTTAAACAGGTTCCACCTTCGTTCCCTTTCGTAGTCACTTTATCAAGGTTCCAAACTCAATAGGTACTCGGATGAACAAGTTAGATATGCTATAGCAATGAAAAATATATAAATTATTCTTTCTTGGCAACCAAAAAGTGAGAGGAAAATAAGTTACCACAAAGCTTAACACGGAGCCGGGGTTTTAACTGGGGTCCGGCTTCTTTTCGCTTCTCGCAAAAACCTTCCACGAAGCCCATATTTTAATTGTAATCAGTGTAACTGGGTTCCATTTGATGACTGGGCCAGACTCAAAAATTCATTGCGCAAGATATTCATCTGGTGCCAACCGAGAACTATACGCCCCGACACGGTTGACCAGGATTTAATCCAGAAAACATTTCGGCTTTACCGTGTCCCGAAGGGAGCACGTTTTAACCATTACCTCGGCTTTACCGTTTCCCAAAGGGAACACGTTTTAACCTTTATGTGGGCGTTACCGCATCCCGGAGGAGTACGTTTTAGCCAAAATCTTGACTTTACCGCATCCCAAAGGAATACGTATTAGCCTTAAAATGATTTTCAGAAACAGGTTTATGTACCTCGGATTCCTACATGTTTAACTTGAACATGATTTTTGAAAACTGGTTTCTTTATCATGAATTCATACATGTTTATAGATAATTGATAATAAGCAAAGATTGAGCATCTATGAGATAAAGAGGGTGATACTCATCTGGATAAAGCTTAGGGAGTTACTACAGCATGACGCTTTTGCTCAATAAATGATTGATAGAGTTCTCTATTTGCTTGTCTACCCTGCCTCAAAACAACTAGATCCAGAGAAGGGAAATATAGATCCCAGCCGAGAGTACATCTAGACATGCACTTAGAGTATATCCCGGCATTCTCTGAATCTCGGCATCTAACAATCTCGGTGTACCTCAGCGTCTCGACACCTCCTCATCTCGGCGTATCATCAACCTCAACTATCGCGATGGAGTCGAGACGCCATAAGCGTTGAATCAACCTCGGCTTAACCATAACCACGACTATCTGATGAGCACAATTTATGCCATCTTTTCCCTATGTTTAATGACTAAATTGTATGGTAAATATAAGCTTAACTGCAAACAATCGAAGCAAAAAGGCATATATTCATGATATAGGGAACTGAAGGATAGAAACCATTTACATCCTAAACATGTGCTAAGAAAGGGGCAATTTACATGGTTTTTAAGAGAGAACGTATAGCAAAGCTGATACTATGCTATAGCATTCTGACAACAACTCGAAGTGCAATAAAAGGCATCATGAAAGCTATAGCAAAGTAAAGGACGCAATGCTATGCCGCATATTTTCTGACATTTTTATCTAGATGATTTCAAGAATAAAGAAGGTCGAGAGCGGCAGGTGTAGATTGCTTGACGTAATAAAATAGAAGATGCGGAGGATCAAGACGAAAGATTTGAAGGATCTTGCGGGATCAGCAAAATCAATCTACCAAGGAAAGAAGATTCGATGGTCCTTGACAGATTTGGAAAGCCCAGCTCACTGGAACTTGCGCCACAAGAAAAGCCGATTATAAAAGGAAACAACAAGACAACCCCAGGGGAGTCGCACAGAGCCCAGAACGAGATTCCACATTCGGCAGACTCAAAAGAAGAGTGAGAGATTTCACAAGGCACGAGGTTTCTAAGACAACCCAGCATCCTTCCCTGCAGTACGACGGAGAGAAGAAGACGTGGAGTGGTGACGTGACAGGGCTTCTTCCATGCCGTCAGAACTTCGTCAAGCTTTCTGTGTCTTCTTTAGTTTTAGTATTTAGATCATGGGTCATTCTGTTACTATCTGTTTTGTGTTTTCCTCGTCAGTCATGAACTGATTTTCCTATGGCTGAACGAGGATGAATTCTTAAGTGTTAAATGAACCCAGTTGCAAGTTCTTAATTTAATAGATTCGGTTTGCTTATCAGTGAATTAATTACTAGTCGATTAACGAAAGTTAAGGACTATATTTGTGGCCTCGGCTTCTTGTGAGTCGAGGTTAGACCTCGAGAAACTTGATGTTTGCTAGGCAAAATGCAAAGCTTGACCTATTATTGTAGGCTTTAGGAATGGGTCTACCTCTCATAACCATGACACCCTGTGTGTAATGCAGATCTAACTAGAAAGTTGCCATAGGAATATGGAAGGAGTATAGTTAGTATCATATGTATTGGACGTGGAAGCTTCGATAGATTATAGTAGTGGGTTAAGCGAATAACATTGTAGTTAGTAGCTATGCTGTAACATTGCGGACGCTGTGCAACATAGATGCTATAGCAATGGGTAGAGGAAATGGGGGATTGATGCACTTAAGGGTGATTCTGAGTTCAGGGTAACTTCTACGATATCTTCTTCAACCTACAATACTTCGTTTACTTCACATTATTAGCATAATTACAAAAACCTCTCAAACCAATTATATTTACTTTACGTTTGCACAACTATCATAACAATCGAGCGTCACTTCTTGGTATCTCAGTCTCTGTGGGACGATACTCTCCTTACACTTTATTACTTGTTTGACTGGTTCACTTGCCATCAAGGAAATCGACCAACACTATCTCGATTTTCTCGTTTGCTCTCCCTGCAGTCGTGAAAATAATCCTTTGAACTAAATGGCATGGAGAATTCAAATGTTGTGGTTGCTTATGATCCAAATAGGGCATTTAAATTTATGCGGAATGAAAAGTCTGGTTCCCCGAGGAGAGAGGATGACGATCCTAGGTTCCGAGGAGAGAGGATGACGCTCCTGGGTGTTAGTTCTCTATGTGTTTTGATGATAACTGACAATTGTAAACACAAGATGTAGTTTGTCTTTGGTAAGTTGAAAAACTTACTGTCAAAGGCAAACTCGAGTTTTGGTTTCAAAACTCAAGTTTTGACTTTGACAGAGAGTGGCTCAAATTCAATGAACAAAGAAAAACTCAAGTTTTCATGGGAAAACTCGAGTTTTGGTCTTACGAGAGAGCACTCGGTTTTTCACCTAAAGACAAACGCGAGTTTTGACCGAGAAACTCGAGTTTTGCATTACACAAAGACTTCTCATTATTTTCTGATGTAGACAAAACTCGAGTCTTGATTTGGAAACTCGAGTTTTGGCCATACGAGAGAGTCTCCAACATTTTGAACATATGCAAACTCGGTTTTGACTTAAAACTCCGGGATTTTACTTTGCCATGAGTTTTCTAAGTTTCCTCAAAGTGGTGAGAAAACTCGAGTTTTGGTTTGGAAACTCGATTTTTCCCTTGGCAAAGAGGTTTCAAGTTTTTACTCAGTTTTGGAAACTCGAGTCTTCATAGAAAACTCAAGTTTTGACTTGGCTCGATTTCTCAATGTTTTCATACTTAAATGAAAACTCGAGTTTTGTTTTGGAAACTCGAGTTTTTATCAACCCGAGAGCATTTCACTTTTTTAATGTTTTAAAAACTCCGGTATTGGATGAAAACTCCAATTATGATGTTTTGGACTAAAAATCATGTTTCACATTAAAAGTCCAAAACTTGAGTTTGGTTTTGGAACTCGAGTTTTGAGTTTCATTCAAAAATGTGTTCAAAAGCTCAAATCGCGACTTTCCTCTCGGAAGGAGGAAACTCGAGTCTTGATATGGAACTCGAGTTTTGCCTTAAGTGCACAGTTGAAAACTCGAGTTTAGGAGAACAAACTCGAGTTTATATCGCTGAGTCTGAAATTCAATTCTAACGAATTTGTAAAACCTTCTTGTTTGATCTTAATACTTTCTATTATCTTTCATTAATATTCCTAGCTATGTTTAACCACTTTTTTAGTGAGTTTTAGATCATTGAGAGGATATTAAATGAAGGTTTGAGCAAAAGCAAAAAGTGATGTCAGCACATTAAATGCAAAGTTCAGAAAACTTGCATCCTTTTGGACAATTATTCTACACACGCTGCAAAGGGATTAATGTTTCCTTTCCACATCCAGTAGTTGCTCTTCTAACGGATTAAAAGTCAAGAAGTCAAGCACAAATATCTGTGCAACTGGATTAAGCAAAATGTAGTGAGAGAAGAAGACCAAAGCTTAAGCTAATCCTTGTCTAATGAAGGCAACAGTTATATTGAAGATTACAACGGTCATTTAATACTCTCTTAGTATAAATAGAGCTGCATTCATTTTTTCTTAACAACCAATCTGCTAGAAAACGAAAATCATCAAGTTGTCAACTACTCTTTAAGTTTTCTTGAGCAAAGTATCTGTTGATACAATTTGTACTTCAGTGTTCATATTTATTCACTCTTAGAGAGAGTTCATTTATTGTAAATCATTTATTGGGAGGATCTCAAGTCAGGGGACTTAGAGATTGGGTTTTTGATTGCAACTTGTAAGTGAGAGAATTACTCTTGAGTTACAGAGTGTATAATCAATTGATATAGTGAAATCCCAGAGTGTCTGGGGACTGGACGTAGGTCAAGAGATTGGACCGAACCAGTATAAATTTCGTGTGTCTTGCTCTTCTTCTCTATACTCTCTATTCACCTCTATTTTTATTGTTCAAAACAAAGCACTTCAAAAAAGATTTTGAAATCCCCAATTCACCCCCTTGGTGATTAAGCTCTACTTTCACTGGGTTCCCGAGGAGAGAGGATGATGATCCTTCATAGTATCTTCTCGTCATGTGGAAGCTTGTGGTCCAAATAGAGCATCTAAATTTATGCTAGAATTGAGAAGTCTGGGTTCCCAAGGATAGAGGATGACGATCTTGGGTTCTCAAGGAGAGAGGATAATGATCCTTCATACTATCTTCTCGTCATGTGGAAGCTTATGATCCAAATAGAGTATCTAAATTTATACCAGAGTTGAAAAGTATGGGTTCCCAAGGAGAGAGGATGATGATCCTGCCTACTATCTTCTCATCATGTGAACACATGGAGAGTTAAAAGAAAACCCATGTGAGGCAACTCAAAACCAAAGCCATTGCTCAAACAACCATTGTTTCTCTAAATCCCTTCACAGGTGCTATGATTTTTGATTTTGCAGCTGCGGATTTTCAGGAACTGCCCATGCAAAGGCATCGGCTTTAACCCATGGTATTGACCATCTTTGGTCGCAGGAATCGAAATTTACGATCCCCACGGATGACGCCAATGTTCTGTTCAAGAACATGATTTATCGGACTTGACCTAGGAGCAATGCCTAGGGCCTACGTACCCTGTAGAGGGATCAAAGTCCACGTAGTTCGAGACACACACAGGTGTTTAGCCAAAGGGGTGGGGTGTGTGCTCTGTGTGACTGTATGTAAATAGTTCAGAGTTAGAACCTGTGTACCTTAAGGTTTGACCTCTGTATTTATAGAGTTTACCTTAGGTTGAGTCGCTTGGGCCTTGTGATTCGAGGCCCCGATATCCTAACTACCAGATATACGTTTAGATATACCTAGATTGTAGATAAGATAGGATCCCCCTTTATTATAGGTAGATCCTGATATGCAATATATTTCCTATTGGGCCATCCAGGTGTTGGGCCTAATGTAGGTCCGTAACATACTTTAATCTAGATTAACATGCAATTTTATCCGAAAGTAATCACTTATGAAGTCGGATATTTGGAAGTTTCTTAAACGAATACTTTTTGGAAAAATATCAGGATCTAAAGAATATCAAAAATATCAAAAAGTCTCAACCCAAAATCACATATAAAAAAAGTTTCTAGGGATTTTTTTTTTATTAGTTGTATTGACAACAGGAAGTGCTATATTCACAACAAGACGTGCTATATTCACAACAATATTTAAAAGCCTGGTTATTCACAATAGAAAAAGCTATATTCGCAACAAGAAAAACTATATTCATAACAAAATTTAAACACCTAGATTTTGTTTCAAACTCAGGTCCCTAAGCGTACAAAGGCCATTCACAACAGAAAAAACTAGATTCATAATAGGAAGTGCTATATTCACAACAAAATTTAAAAACCTGGTCATTTACCACAGAAAAAGTTATATTCACAACAAAATTTAAACACTTGGATTTTATTTTAATACAACTAATATCAGTAAAGTCTCTAAGGACTTTTTTGATATGTGATTCTGGGTTGGAACTTTTTTTATATTTTTTATATTCTTTGGGACTTTAGTGATATTTTCCCATAATTTTTCTCTAAAATTGTTATTAAAAAAAAAAAAAAAAAAAAAAAAGCATATTCGCCTAACCATATAAAAATAGACCTTAACCACTCAACTATTAAAAAATTGATATCAATCGTTAACATTTTTAACCATAAGGAATTTTTTATTTTTATTTTTATTATTACCAAAAACTACCCTTTGAAAAACTTCTAAATACTGAATGCTCTTGAGTGGTTATTTTCATGACGAAATTGTACAATAACTTTTAGTTTTAATGATTTTTGAATCTGCTTCACATATTATCTTACTTTATTTATACTCCTTCAAACCTTTTTTTTTAAGGCAACTTCTTCTAATCTTTCTTTGGTTTGGAAGTTCTTCAAATCTTCCTACGAGTGATGATAGATTAATAAATTTTCTCATAAACATGATAACTTCTTTAATTTGCCTAATTTTTTAACAATTCAAATAATCAAATTTTATATAGATAATTATCTAATATCACACAAAAAATAGCAAAAACAGATATCAATAATTATCTATATAAAATTTGTTTATTCCTATTGATAAAAAAATTAAGACATTGCTATCGTGGAAATTTTATAATACACGTAAATTTTTTCATTTATTTTTAAGTATAACATATTTTTAGAATCACAGCATATACATAATATTTAGCAAGTTTTTATAATAGATCGAATATTTCAATTTATAGTGTTTCAAATATAAAAGATTAAATATTTCAATTTATAGGGGTTGAGATTTTTTTATGTTTAGATTTTAAAAATGAATAAAGAAGCTATGATGATATAATCGCGGGCAACTGCATAACTCGAGAAGTTATCAATATACGAAGGTATTACAATAATAATATATTATACAATTTAGAGTAAAATACTGTTACCTCTTTTGTGTTTTGCATTAATTATATCAACCTCTCTTCTATTTTAAAGACATATACTTAAGTCAAAATCAATAATTTCATTAAGGATTTTTAATTTTTAGTTAAAATTTATATTAAAATAAAATTTCTTTATTAATTTACCCTTCATCATTACTAATTCCCTAATTTTGGCAAAAAAATTTTAAGTAATTTAAGTTTTTTTTTCCTTTTTCTAATTTTTTTTTTTACTTTTGTAAATAATTAAATGTTAATTTTTTCCCATATTGAGATAAAGAATTAATTTAATTAATTAAAGCAAACGAGAAAACCTAATTAAAAATAGGGAAAATTTGCACCTAGGTCTTGAGCAAGGAAAAATACAACAAAATAGTCCTTTGAAATTTCAAATTTGTGGTAAAGTCTCGTGGGACTATTTTGCAATATATTCAAACGGCAAAAGACCCAAATACCCCCATTGAATAAATAGAGAGAGGAAACGATGGAATCTGTAAAAGTCGGAAGACATAATTAGCATGCAAAACGCATGGAACAGAGGTTTTGATCATGAGACAAGCTTAAAATGGAAGGTACGGAATTGATGTCAACACCTCTATTATCTTCATTATTCCATTTGATTGATCTTTTATGTTGACCATGAGAACAGTTTTGCATTATTCATATTCTTTTTGCCTTAAAATATGAAAAAGCTATAATCTTTTTGGTTTTTGGGTATTAATTAAAGAGATGACCTTTCTTGTCCTCCTTTATATTTTTAAACTATCAAGGCGACATAGTTAAATGTAATGTATATAAAGTGGTTGTGGTTTCAATGTGCTTAATTAGGGTTTAGTATGCTCTATTTTTGCATTGGAAGGGCTAAGGAATGAAGATGAGGGTGAAAGTTTTGTAGTTACAATATCTTGTGTATGAAGGAAAAAAGGTGTTGTTAATAGGTGCAATGATAGTTGTCAATATAAGTGATGAACTTGTTAATGACAACAATAGGTCATATTTAAATGTTTTACTTGTGGTTTAATGATGTTTTAGGGATTTTGTGCTCTTTTTACTACTTAAAACAGAGAATTAATCAATATGCGATAAAAGTTGCGTAGTTGCAACTCGATGTAGGAAGTTAGAATAAGGCCACGTTTGGATCAAAGAAAAGGTAGGAATGGAAAGAAATGGAAATGAAAAGAATGGAATGGAATGGAAAATATTTTGCTTCGATGCGTTTGGTTGGCCTTTGGAAAAGAAAATGGGTTGATAGGAAAATTTTTGTTTGGTTGGAAGAAAATGAGGTAGGAAAATGAGGCAAAATACCATTTTACCCTTACGGATAAAATATTTTTTTATATCATACAAAACCATACGATGCCACGGTAAGAACACCTGACCAATTCTCGAGAATGCCTACCAATTCTTGAGAATTGGTATGCCTCACCAATTCTCGAGAATTGGTAGGCATTCACCAATTCTCGAGAATTGGTGAGGCATTCTCGAGAATGCCTCACCAATTCTCAAGATTGGCAACGGTTTAAGCACAGAATCTTGGTAAGAGATTGTCAATTTCGACGGTACAGCCACGAAGAGGAAGAAGAAACGAGCTTGGAGACGATAAAGACGGACTCAAAGGCGGTGATGACTCCCCGAAGACGTCGTCCACAATGGAGAGTCTGAGGGTGTTCGACCACCGCATCAGCCTTCACGGAGATCACCTGGGTGACGAGATGTAGGACGCGAACATCCCCGTCCACCGCATCAGCGACGATCTCACTAAAAAGTTAAAGTCGAACCACCGAAATCCTGAAGTAGAGGACCAGTTTGATTCTCTCTCTAAATCATCCTTTGATTTCCTTTGAGCAGATTACTTTTTTTTTTTTTTTGCCATGACGGTGAATGATGCGAGATCGGGGAACATCGTCAAGGACCATGGTGAGAGGAAGGGTAAAGTCGACTTCCACCATTTTCGTAAGCGCCAGAAAATGGGTTCCCACCATTTTTGGTGGGAACCCATTTTCATTTAAACGTGGGAGAATGGACGCCGTGGGAAAATATTTTCATCCAGAAAATTCGAACCAAACAGCCGCCGCCAGTTGAAAATCTTCATTTTCCTTTTCCATCGCTTGATTTTCAGTGATCCAAATGGGGCCTAAGTTGTTAGTAAAGGTGGTAAATTTGTTAATGACATTTATATTGTGCAGGTGGATAATGGTGATGGCTAGCACGTTTGGGAAGATTCTATTATGTTTCCTTGAAATAAGGGGAAGGTTTGTAGTTAGTGGAGATGGTGATAGAACATATGTTGGGGGAATGGTGAGATCAAAAACCATTAAGGAAGGCACAAGTTATGAAGAGTTCAAAACATGCATGTGTGGCAATCAAGTTAGTTCATCGTAGTATGTACTTGTATGTCAATGATTGCTACAAACTGTCTACCTAATAAAAGATATATACAATTCACATTAGGCCTATAGCAACACATGATTGCCCACGTCCTGAAGCCCTTACAATAACACAGATGAAAACATAAACTTTGTTACGACCACCAATCACTAGAAGGCCTCCAAGAAGGCCAAAGAAAAGAAGGATTGAATCTCAGTTTCAAGACAAACGGGTTTATCATTGTGCCTGGTGCAATAAGATTGAGAGAGAAGAAATAATAAAGATTGAAATCTCGAATCTAAGAAGAACCGGTAGTGACATAAAGCATAAAATCCATAAATAGAGCGAAGAGAGAGAGAGAGAGAGAGAGGGATAAAAAAATTGGTACCTAGGAGAGGTGAGTTGCGAGTAAGATCTAGATATAAAGAGATGATGATGAGGCTGAAAAATGAGGCGAGATGCAATTGCGAGTTGCGGTGAAAGGTGAGACTCTCACTGTGAAATTAAGATGAGGGTCAAGAGCAAGACATAAGTCAACGAAAAGGCAAAATGAGATTTTTGGATTTTTAGCCCATTTGGTATCCTTCAAACATGACGAGATGAAGCATTTTCTGAGCCATGAAATTTTTTCGGTAAACTAATTTTGGTGGTTTTCCTCTCTCTATTTATTCAAGGGGGTATTTGTATATTTTGACATTTGCAATATATTGTTAAAAAAAGTCCCATAGGACTCACTACAAAAAATGCTTATGGGTCATAGCGGTTAATTTGTAGCGGTTAAACAAAACCGATACAAATATCATATTTTGTAGTGGCTTAAAATGTAACTGCTACAAACTTGCAATAGGACTTCACGCTAAGATGCACGCTAGTTAGGGAACAAATTTTGAGCGGTTGTCACTAAATAACCGCTACAGAATATGATGCCAATTTTGTAGAAGACATTTTGTAGCAGTTTAAATTAATTCACCACAACAAATTTGGCGCAAGTAATGCGCATTACGACGTGAAAGATGTGGCAATTTTTTTGTGGCGGTTCAAAAGTAAAAACCTTTATAGAATTCAAATAGCCTTATATATTGTAGCAGTTTTGTGTAAAAACAGCTACAAAATGTAGATAGTCTTGCACATTTGTAGCGATTAAGATTAATAACCACTACAAAATGCAAATAATTGGCAAATTTGAAGTGGTTTCGTATAAAAACCGCTACACGGTTTGAAGCTATATAAATAATTCCATAGAAATTATATTTTGTGAAGAATTAGCAGTAAGAAGCCAAACATTGGTTTCAAAGTAGCTGCTTACGATGAAAATTTGCAAATGGGGCATTGTGCCGTATCATGTTATACGTATCATGTTACCTAGCACCACATTTGCATACATGGAGCAACTACTTTCAAACCAATGTTTAGCTTCTTGCTGCTACTCTTAAAATATAACAAAAGTTTGTAGCGATTATAACAAAAAATGATCTTGAAGCAAAGAGTCTAATGTTGGTAACTTGATTAGTCAAAACAACCGCTAAAGAATGCAAAGAGTCTTCACATTTGTAGTGGTTCTGTTTACCGCTACAAATGTCACGAGAAACGAGGAATATTGTAGCAGTTACTGTAGTGGTTTTTTAAAAACCGCTACAAATATTCAATTGGTTTAATGCAACAGTGACCCATGCGCATTTCACACTTATCGCACAAATTTCATTCTCACTTGCTATCTTGTGACATTTAAATATAGTATTTATGGAGTAATGTCTTCAGGAAGAGATTTACAAAAGAGAAAGGAGGTCCTCATGTTAAGGATGAGGAGGTTAAGCTCAATTGGAGCGACTTTGAGCAAGGTGGGGAGTTTGAATTGAACATTCCCTTACATGATATGGAGTGGTTCCTTGATGGGGAGATCACCTATGACCAGGGGAACCGCCAACAGTCACCTTTGCCATCAACTGGGTTTGACGTGGAAGTCGAAGGTAAAATTAATTATTGTTTTAATATATTTAATATTTAATTTCCATACATTTTATTAAAAGTATAATTAACTATAGTAAAAAAATGTTGTCAATTGTCTTGATCCGCGGGGAACATCATCATGAGGAAGCTAGATGTGCCTAGTGTGAATGCGATGGATGGGCCACGTGTTATAGTTACGTGGAATGATCACACGAGACCAACCGATCGAGAATGGTAGTCACCTCTTCAACCATTAGGTGAACAACATGGGCGGGAATTGGATGTGGTTTCTCATGTACTTCCGGAATTGGAAGTAAGTTTCGAAGGAGCAGAAGAACAACGCGTGGGAACAAGTTGTTGCAGCACTTAATTTCTTTTAATTATATTGTAGATGTAAATAGTTATAATCTATGGTTGTCTTAATTAATTAATTATTTAGTCAATTGTGATACAGCGTAAGTTTGCCATCCGTGACAACAGGAAGAGGTACTCACTGATCACAGATCATGATAATGTTGAGACCTTTTTCAACTGACAGCCTTGTTAGACAATTGTCCTCAACCTGAACATGAGCCATCATTAAGAAAGTTTATAACCCGTGGTGTTTGTAAACTAGTTGGAGGAAGTGAGAGATTCAAATTTATGGCAACTGAGAAGTTCTAAGCACATAGACATGTCTTCATTAATTGTACTCAAGTTGAACCCTTCTTTAGTAAGGATTGTACACTCGTATGTTATCCTATATATTTCCTTACATTTTATACTTACATTTTATGATTGTCATCTCATGATCAATTACAAGGAATTTAGATGTCATGTGAAGCGTCAACTCAGGATCTATACACAAGCATTCTCCGAAATTGATAGAAAGGTCGAAAGAGAATTCCCAAGATGGTTTGCCCGAAGAATACTAAATGACTACACCATGTACTCACCAGATTTTAGAGTTCTTGCACTCGACCCTCTTAACCATGCAACTAGGTTTACGACATATAATGTCAATGGTTTCAAGTTTTGCACGGTTTCAGAAGATCAAGGATTGCTAACCCAAAACTTGAGTATTTATGGGACCTTTGAGATAAGGGTTATGCGAGTAGTAGTGACGGGAACATGCACTTCGTAGACGTCCCGTAATATGGAAACCTTCTTGATGTTGTGGAAATAAATAACCAAGGCCGTTTAAGGGGTGACGTTGTTCAACTATTTGTGGGAAAATATGACAACTTCACTGGGACTCACAATTGACAAGTTATGCATCACACCAATAAATTTCTCCTGGCCAATTCACACCAGTCAGTCTCAAGGTGATGAGCCATATATTCTTGCCTTAGAAGCACACTAGGTTTATTACGTCGAGGACGAGAGACACGAGGGATTAGAATATGGTGGTTCACTTAAAGCCTTGAGATCTTTACGACATGGGCGATGGTGACAACAATACCTTCGAGAGTGAGCTGTTCCAGCCCAATTTTGAAAACTTCTTCCCTAAAGGCGATGACAATTTATCTATCGTTCGGTGAATTTTCTTAAGTTACGCTTTATTATCACTTAATTTAAGTTTAATTTGTGTTCAAAAGTATTAAACTTACGGCTAACATTTTCTCATCAACATTCATTTCATAATCCTTTGTCCTATAGTGGACATCATAATAAGTTTATATTATCTACACATTTTTAGTATTATACCTATATAATATTCATAATCAAATATCATCTACTAGTAATATTTTTTAAGATATTAAAATTTATCATATAAATTATCACTTAAATAATGAAACTAAAATGATAAAATAATTATAAAAAATGACTCAAATTATGTACTTGAGAAAAATGTAATAATTTTGTAGCAGTTTTATATAACCGCTGCAAATTATGGAAGAAAATTTTAGCGCACTTTTTAAATTTTCACCTAAATTTGTAGCAATTTTACTACCGCTACAAAATCTTAATATCCTTTAGCAACATTAAAACCGCTACAAGTTTATTTCAAAATTTTTGGCGCTAGTTTTTCATTTTCATCCAATATTGTAGCGGTTTCTAAACCGCTACAAAATTTTTCTGCCAATTTTTAAATTTTTTTGCCACCATTCAAACTTTTCTTTGCCAATTTTTGAAAAATTGTGGACGTAGTTAGTAGCGGTTGATAAACCGCTACAAAGTTGTCTAACTTCATCTTCTATCGGTTAGTTATTTTAACACAATATATCATATGACTTTTTAGCTTTGTATGGTATCCTGCAAACACAACGAGATGAAGCCTCTTCTCGACGCCATGAAACTTTCCTAGGAAAACAATTTTGGTGGTTTCCCTCTCTATATTTATTGAATGAGGGTATTTGTATATTTTGACATTTGGAATATATTGTAAAAAAGTCCCACGAGACTTCACCGTAAATTTGAGATTTAAGGAATCATTTTATCATATTTTTCTTTACTCGGGACCTAGGTTAATTTTCCCAAAATATAATAACTAGAAAATTATTAAATTATATAGGATGCCTCATAGGATGCGATTTCTACCATATTGTTATGGCATGGCAATTTCCATAAAAAAATTAACGGCGAATTCACTGTAAGGGTTTCATGGTAAAAGAATGAAACATTAAAGGGTTAAATTTAAATTTTAAAATATCATAGATTATATATAACTGATCCGTAGTTTAGGGGGATTTGTATAATTTAGTCTTATTCTAAATATTGAAGAGAATGTATGAGGTTGTGTTACACTAATTTAGTATTTTTAAATTGTCCAAACTTATATAAGTATTTTTAACTGATTCAATTAATCAGAGCGTGCCACGTGTATTAGTGGTTTGCATGCCAGCAGTTAACCCCTAACACCAACTTAACCACAGTTAACACTAAAAATTGCTAAAAAACAAGAATATAAATTGCCGATTGAGCAACAACGAGATCCATACATGCCCGATGCCTCCTAAGAAATCATGCGACTCTTCCTGACCTACCACCATTTACAACATCTACTGCTTTCACAAACCATATTAATTTCCAATTTTTTCCATCCGTATATCATAAGTTCTTCCTTACTTAATAAAGCAACCAAAGCAAGATGCTTTTTTAAGCAAATGACGTATAAAGTTCTTCCTTACTTTGTGTTCGTTAAAGAATTGCATTATATTTGCTAGTTTTTCTTCCACTACGAATTTTCCAGAATCACACTCAGGAACCAAAATCAAAGAAGCACAAAAAACCAAAACAAAAGAATCCCACAATAATAAATCACGCACAGAATCAAGGATTGCCCAGAGTTCTCTATTATTTATTTATTTATTTATTTTTAAAAAAAAAACTTTTTCACCAATTTTTGGGCTTAATTGTCGTTAAGTTGCTGTTAAGGGTTAACTGCTGACATGGAAACCACTAATAGTCTAATACACGCTCTGATTGGATACTTGGTTGTACTTAACCTAAGTAAATATAAGTTAGTCCTTTTTGAATTTATTCCTTCAAAACATGAGAATTTAATTATTAAGTTAGTAAAATTGATAAAGAGAGGGAACATATCTAAATCGGAATCTTTTCTTATATATTACGGCACAAAATGAAATGAAATTAATATTTACAATACTCATAAAATTTCAGGAAATAAGGATGAATGATCCAATATTTTTGCAACGGAAAAGAATAATAGAAAACAGAAAAACAAGGTAAAAATAAAAACTAAAACGAAAAAACAAGATATTTTCTTGAATACGAATTCAAATATTCACCGAACTTTTTTGTTCTTCTTGAGGAGGATAACCACTGTCAACGTTGAGAATTTAAAATACTCATAAAATTTCAGGAATTAAGGATGAATCATCCAATATGTTTGCAACAGAAAAGAATGAAAGAAAACTGAAAAACTAGGTAAAAAGAAAAAAGAAAACTGAAAAACAAGATATTTTCTTGAATACGAATTCAAGAATTCACCAAACTCTTTTGTTCCTCTTGAGGAGGATAATCACTGTCGACATTGAGAATTTACAATCCTCATAAAATTTCAGGAATTAAGGATGAATCATCCAATATCTTTGCAACAGAAAAGAATGAAAGAACTGAAAAACAAGATGTTTTCTTGAATACGAATTTAAGAAAATACAGAAGAAGTTTGATGAGTTGATTAATCAAAGGAGCAACCTGGATGTTGTCTACGAAGTTGCTCTTGTTCTTCAGAAGAGAAGTCGTTCTCTATGTGAAAGATCTTTCGAATTTGTGAGATAGTCTTTCCCGTCATCAAATCCGCCACAGTTTGACAAGCCAAATCTAACAAGCCCTTGATATTCAAATAGTTGGCCGCCTTTAATATATCAAATAGTGTATCCTCCACGTCCACCTTCATGACCTCTATGTCCCATTTCTTCAGCTCCTCCGCATCGGAATCTGAGGCTCCGCTGTTGGCCCTGGGGGCGTGCTTTTCGCAGTACTCAATCACTTTCACTAATGTTTTACTATCCACTTCAGTTATTGGGACTTTGCACTCATCAGAGACGCAAACATCCTCCTCCAGCAGCCCATTTAATCGCTTCGATAGCATCGCCGCACTGACAGTTATCTTGAACTCGCCGCCGTCACTGCTCACCACAGTAATTGCCTCCACAGATGACGACATTGTAATTGTTGTAGGGAATAGGGACCTCTTGATTATTAATTGCTCTGTCGAGGGAGGGATTATTCTAAAACGCAAAGCCATTAAGGCTAGGGATCCCTTATTTATAATGATAATTTGAATGGATTTTCATAGTTTTATTCAAGAAATATTTTCTTGAAATAAATATTTATATAAGAATTAAATATATATGAGCCTCTCTTCTGTAGTTCCGTTCCATATAATGACTAATTCTGGATAACATTCATGCAACATCATTTAAATTAATATTTTAAATTTAATTTCCGCCATAAATCTGAAGGATTTTTAATTAAAATTATTTGGTTCACTATTAAAAAATACCACAAGTGTGACGGAATTTTTGAGGAAAAAATGCATCACCATTTACAATGGAATTTGTGAGTGCCGAAAAACTATGAAGGAAAATAGGCTAATATTCCACCATGAAACTACCGTAGCGAGTCTATGGCAAGTCTGTCTCCAGGTATGCATGCCGCAAATTGCAAAAAAAAAAATTCCGTCGCAAAAACAGGATTTTGTGATGGAAAAAAATGGTAATTTGCGACGAATTTATTTCCACCGAAAATAACCATAACCTCTTCCTCTTACCCATTTGGTCCCCTTCTTTTTCATTTTTCTCCATGGCCAAACCCTAAATTCCTTCCACTATTATCTATTGCCTCACTCTCACCTACATACCAGATCGCACATAGCTGTGAGTTTGAAGTGGCAACCTTCTTCTTCCCTGCTCAATCTTCTCTCTCGCCCAATCTTCACAACCCTCTTCTATTTTTATCTTGTCTTCGATCGTTCCCTCACCCAAATCCTTCATCATCCACTCTCTCTCGTCTTCGCCCATCGAAATCAATTCATCCCTTTGTGTTCGTAAAATCTTCCATTCTCAAAACCAGATTTGCCTTTGCTCTCTAACAAAACCCGAACCAAGTGTTCACCCTCCTCCTTCCTTTGCCACCACCATCCCTTCAATTCCTCACCCTCACACCCTCCCCTGCTTCCTTTTGTCAGGTTCGACGATGCAGTAACAGTGTTTTAGCTGCCGTCTCTCTCTCTCTCTCTCTAGTCATCATCCTCTGTCGTGCTCTTCTGATCTGTTCATGTTCTTCTTCTTCTTCTTTTGAGGTAAAGTTCGTGCCTTTCTCTATTTTTGGGTTGGGTTTATTTAGAATAGAGTTGAGTTTGATGGCAGTAGTAGTATGATGCCTTTATGGTTTTGATTAATTGTTAAAGCATGCTAAATTGAGGCTTGAATAGATGAGTTTTGATCTGAGGGTTATTATGTTTTGCACTCCTTGCTTGGCTAGTCTCTAAAAGGCAAGAATACAATTTGGCTAATTGCATTTAAACATTTCTTGTTGAGCCAAATGTGAGCTCCTAGATTTGGATGGTGGCTTCTATTTGAAAGCCGTCAACATTCATGACCGAGACTAACAACTTTTGTCTTGATTTTGACCGTTGCATTAAGCTAATCTTACTAGAACTCATTTCTAGTTTATTTAAGTTGTTGTTGTGGAAGAGCCCTAATAATTATAATTTTTGTTTTCTAATAATTCATCAATTTGTAACAGATTCTTTTCATATTCTGTCATAATTTGAACGGATTCACACAAATTTTCAAATGTGGGCAAGCATGTATGTTGCGATGGATTTACACAATTTTGCGTCTCCGAATATATCTGTTACAATTTGCTACGGATTTTGGATGACAAAAAATCCATTGCAAATGAGGGTTTTTGCGATGACCGTTTTTCCCACATGAATTCTACCACAGGCCTTTTTTGCAATGGATTTTGTCTTTCTCGCTACAAATTTTGTCCATTGCTAAAGGCATTTTTTTTTAGTGGATATATAATCTAAAGTTGTGATAAACAAGTCGTGCTATTAAAGACAAACTTGGCAATATGATAGTTTACATATATATATATATATATATATGGGTTTAATGTTTCTACTTTTGCTGTAGAAGCATTTTTTCTGCCACACTCACATAAAAGTGAGTGGGTCCCAATAATATTTTCTCTCTCTTCTCTTTACAGTGAGACATAATCACTTTTATGTAAGTGTGACAGAAAAATGTTTCTGCAACAAAAGCAGAAACATTAAAATCATATATATATATATATATATATATATAAAGATGGCTAAAAAAGATGGAACATTTTTATTTTTGTAGGAAGATGGCTTGATGGAAGATGAGTTGTTTGATAGTTGGTAAAAAAAAAATCAAGAAATACTTATTTTACCTCAAAAGTAATTAATTCAAAATGAAAAGGAAAACTATTTTTTTTTCTAAAATATATTTTTTTAAAAAGATACTCTTATCAAGTTTGAATTTTTCTAGAATATTCTCTTGCCAAATTTGAATTTGTCTAAAATATTGTTCCGTCAAGTTCGATTTTGTGAAAAATATTGCCCCGCTAAGTTCGACCTTGTCGCATAAGTTTGAATTTAATTCTATTTTCTTGCGTTATAGAAAAAAAAAATTATAAGGGTTTAATATGTCCAAAAGTGTCACGATTCACGTGAAAACTTGGGTTCCCATCAATTTTAGTGGTGTCTTATCTTATAAATTTTAAAGGAAGACTGGTAGGCCTAGGAAATAGAATTTTCAGAAAGATTGGACAAAAAAAATGTTGCAAACAATGGAATTTGCCCATTTTTCCTTCTCGTCTCACTTGTTTTGTGTAGCAAACAGGCCCTAAGGAAATAACTAGCCAAAAAATATATTGAAAAAGATAAACTTTTTATGGATATTGATAGTTTGCAAATATTTTAATTTAAAATAACAAAAAACAAAAGATTTTCCCACGACTAGTGGGTTTGTTTATATATATATATATATATATATATTGTGCCTATAATTTTTTTCAAGAGATATATTTTTACAATGAATATTTATATAATAAATCAAATATACGCTCATGTTCTATTCCATAAATAATACCTATATAAAGAATTAATAAAAGTTTATGATATCCATATGCAATCTTGTTAGCCATACAATCTGATGACAATTTTGTATAACACTGATGCAACGTAATTTAAAAAAATAACCTTTTGAATTTAAATTCGGCAAAAATCTAAAGGATTTTAAATTATCTATCTTAAAACCAACATTTTATCATAGTTTTTAACAATTTTAGAAATGCCAAAGTATACTTTTGGCCCTACAACTTTAACACTTAACTTTACTAATGAAAAACGGCGGCTCGGTGACCTTAAGTGAGGATTTTGCAGCTAACAAAGCTGATTTAAGTTTTAATATTTTCTTAAAAAATAAAAAACTTATAATTTGAAAAAACAAAAACACTTGTAACAAAAATCCCAAAAGAGACTTTGAAGAAGTAGTTTGGGGGTGTTATCATTGATAAATGTTTTCTACTGGGCCTCTTTGGAGTTCCCGTTTGGAAGCATTTGGGCTAATAATTTTAAAAAGTTTTGTCCATAAACCAGCTCTTATTTTATTTTATTTTTTGGGTTCAGCTTCTTTTGCATCTGACTTCTACCAAAAAGTGGCATTTTATTAAAAGGCACAAGTTCAATTGTTGGGCCAAATGTCCACTAGCATCCCACAGTGGGGATATTTTTTTTTTTTCCATGGGTCCCATAAACATCTCTAAAATTGTTCAGTCTCACCCAAAACGTATTTGATTTCTAAAAAAAAAAAAAAAAAAAAAAAAAAGATTTTTAATTTCAATTTCTATAGGAATAGTATTTAGATAAAATTTAATATTTTTATGCACTATAATATATATTTTGTATGCCTACATTTACAATATATTAATTATTTTATATTTATTATAATTAAGTATTTCAAGTATTCAATAACATTCTTGTTTTTTTTAAAGTCATTTTCCATCTCAACTCACTTTTCAATCGTTAACCCAAACACGCAGTTTGGAAAAAAAAAACCACTTTTGTCAACGTCAATCCAAACACAAATCACATTTACAACATGACTTTTTTCTTATTAAACTTTTGTAAAAGTCAAATAAATAATAAGACATCGCTCTCACCACTAACTCGCATGTGCTATTGTAGTTTTGGCCGTAATTGCGGTGGCCACAAAGTGGGTGGGAGAAGCGAGATGCCATGGGCAAAGTATAGGTATAGCAAGTAGGAAGTCGTGAAGGTTTATTTTAGTTTTCAAATTTAAAAATATTATATTAAAAAAAGTAAAACTTAAATCTGCTCACTCGGTTGCATAGTTATTACTTAAAGTCCTGGAATCAACGTTTTTCCATTAGTAAAGTTAACAATGCTATTAAACGCGTCGATGCTGGATGAGATAATCGACCATGTGAAGTTCCTACAGCTTCAAGTTAAGATGAAAATTAATTCTCTCTCTCCTCTCATACTGGACTTAAATCTGCTCTCAATTGCATAGTTCAGGTATTGCTGAGAGTAGAATTCTAATAGAGATTAATTCATGTATAAGAAAGTTCTCTAGGTTTATGGTTGTACATGTTTTTAGAAAAGGTAATAGTTTTTCAACCTCAAGAGCAAGTTGTCTGTACATCAGGTGACACTGCAAATATTAACCAACACAACACCGAAACATGCTTTGCTTTTCTAAATAACATTATCTCATTTTTCACATGTTCAACAACAACAAAAATACTCTCTTCGAACCTTGCACGGTCAATCTAAACAAGGATATCAAAAGCATCATGTTAAAATGAAATTTTAGAACATTCAAAAAATTCTCAAAAATGATGAAAACTCACAAGGAGGATCTCAAATAAGTAACGTAAACATCAAGTATGGCAAGAGAGACCATCGCGGTAGCAAGCTAGGCAATCTTTAGACCAAGATCAACACCAAAATTATTCATTGTCCTTCTTGCACATGATTTTCTTACACAAAAGCAACAAAAGAAGTTGGAAATACTAGAAAACTTGTGAAAAGAAAATAAGCAGAATGCCAATACACAACAAATCCAACATTGCACAATAAAACGATCCAAAACATATAAGCAAATAGTAATCAAAATAAAGAAGCACTACTACAAAAATGGGTTACAACATCCGTTTTTAAACCTGTTTAACATCCTTTGCCAGGGGAATGCCTATTTGGGGGGCGTAAAAAGTGGAGACTTAGGGAGTCCTAAATTAATTAGGAAACCATAAGTATATTTAAAAAAAAAAAAATACAAAAGAGATGGAGAATTCCGAACGGATTCTAACTTGCATGCCGGAGGGAAAAAACACAAAATCGCAAAAACAGATCTAACAAACGCAAAAATGCAGACCAATGCAAATGCAAAATCATAGATGATCTCATCAACGCAAACAAAATAGATCTAAAAAGCGCAAAAGCGCAAAAACAAATCTAACAAACGTAAAATTGCAAAAGATCTCACCATCTAACGGACGGAGAAAGCACCTAGCTTCGACTTGGAATGACGGAGGGAGGGAGCACTGAGCATCAAGCTTCTTGCGGCAGATCCGCACGAGACCGATGAAGATGTGACAAGGAACTTTGACCTTCGAGCTTGGACGACGCGCTTCCGAGCTTTGGCACCGCATGAGAACGGTGACGCTTGGAGGAGAGGAAGAGAGACCACCGTGGGTCAACGGAAGAGAACTGGATCTGAAAGGGTGAGAGAGAAGAGAATTAGATTTGTAACACAAAATTGCCTAGGGTGAGGTGAGAGAGACGAGAGAGCAAGCGTGAAAGGGAAATGGAAATGGATCGCGGATCCGAGATAGCTAGGGTGCATACGTGTGGGGCTGCGAGAGAGACTGTGTATATGAAATATCACCCTTTTTGCATCCTAATTTTGAATTAGGACGTCAAAACACGCTAAAATTCATTTTTGGCGTCCTAGTTCTTAATTAGGATGCCAAAGGTGGTGCTTTTGGTGTCCTAATTTTGAATTACGACGTCAAAAATCAAATTTTCTCACATATAATTACAAAAATATCATCGCCTTTATATTTTAGTTCCTTTTTAAAAAAAAAAGGATGAATTTTAGGGAAGTAAAAACCCTTTTTGTAGCAGTGAAGGCAAAAGTACATAGCCTATTGCACACTATTGAAGCAAAAATTAGTAGTAATAAATTTTTTTTAAAAGGTAAACTCAATCTTTATTCAAAAGCATCAAATATTCAAATGACTACCTGACCATATTCAAAGCCAAATTAAATATAAAAAAATTTAAACGGAATGGTGCGACGGCGCCCATCACAGGATTAACAACAACGCATGAGCAGACGACGCAGGGAACAAATTCAAATCAAGATTTTTTAATTGCCTTATTTGTTTTTTTTTTTCCGTAGTCTTATTTGATCTTTGATGGCATCAAGAACACTTGATTCAGTATACTCTAACTATTCTTACCATTGCAATTAAGCAACACAAATTTCGAGAGAAAGTTATAGGACTTGTTGAATTTATACTAGAGGCTCATATGAGCTTTGTAATCTGAGTTGAGATTTTTATCAATAATTACAGCTCCAAACACAAGAGTAGAGAGAGAAAGAAACAATAAAGATTGAAATCTCGAATCTAAGAAGAACAAGAGTTGCAAGCCCTAGCAAAGAGAGACATAAAGCATAAAATCCATAAATAGATAGCGAATAAAGAGAGAGAGAGATAAAAAAATTGGTACCGGGAGAGGTGAGTTGCTAATCAGATCTAGAAATAGAGAGACGACGATAAAAAAGGGAATTGAGAGGCGAGATGTGATTGTGAGTTGCGGCGAAAAGTGAGACTCTCATCATGAAAGTGAGACGAGAGTCGAGCACAAGACGGAAAGTCAACGGAAAGGTAGAATGAGATTTCTGGTTTTTTAGCTCGTGTGCTATCCTTTAGACGCAACGGGATGAAGCATTTTCCTACACCATGGAGTTTTCCCGGAAAACCAATTTTGGTGCTTTCCCTCTCTCTATTTATTCAATGGGTGTATTTGTATCTTTTAACAATTCGAATATATTGCGAAAAAGTTTTACGGAACTTCACCGTAAATTTAAGATTCCAATGGACCATTTTGTCGTATTTTTCTTTACTCAAGATCTAGGTGCAATTTTCCAATAATATAATTACTAGAAAATTGTTTAATTATATGGGATGCCATGTATACCATATATGGGTGCAATTTTCCAATAATATTTGGTTTTTTCTATAAGGTACTTGCTTGTTTCCAAAGTGTATTAATTTTTTTTTTTCCATGTATGCCCATAATTAATAACGGTAGTAGGTGAGAGTAATAACTAATATAATATTAGAATTTAGTAATTAGTAGGGGTAATATTGGAAGTTATTTAAATTGTAGGACAACTTTATTGACTTTAACTGTTTTTATTGGTTTGTGAAAATTATTAGTTGGTGCCTTATAATAAGAATCAGAGGAAGTATTTCTTATTAATTTTCATCCTCAAACACATCTGACATCACTATGTGTTGATATAAATTATAAAATTGGTGTGCACTAGCATATTATTCACAAGTATAATTAAAATACAAGAAGTTTGTACTCTGATTACTTGGGCAGGTAATTGATAGGGGTTATCCCCATCTTACCAAAAAAAAAAAAAAAAAAAAAAAAAAAAAAGATATGTCTCAAATATGTTATAAAATGTCATTTATATTTTCTTGCAAAATGTGCCAAAATCCTCTAGAAACCGAAGAACACGGAAATAAATCAATGTGGGTGTTGTGGCCAAGTTGGGTTAAAGATTTTTGAACATTAACCTTGACCTTAATTTCTTAATTAGCGTCACCAAGTTCGGTTAAATTCCATTTTGTTCAACACGCTATATAGTGATGTTACCCTCTACTGTATTCTATGTCACGCTCTATTTCAAGGTTAAGGGGGAAAAAAGCAATAATAATCAAGCTACAAAGTCATGATGGTGACAGTGGCCAAGTCGTAAGTCATATATTAGACGGAGTCCGTAGACATCATAAGAAGCATATATATTTTGAACCATTTCTTGGATCGCAATTTGTCAACAAAATTGACAACAAGAAGGCATTCAATTTCTTCGCGGGGCTCACATTTCTATGACTTTTTTCTATTTGCCTTCATTATTATGTGACTAAGAGAACAGTTTCAAAATAATGGTCCGTCCCTTACGATGTGGCAAATAATTTGAAACAGATGGGGAAATACTTGATTTAGTCACCATATGGCTACAATAAAAGAAAAAGGGAAATTCTTTTTTATTATATGCCAACTGAGATGTAAAATAAGACTAAACGTAGGTCAAGTTAATGAGGAATACTTTTTTTTTTTGATACACATAGTAGGGGAGGGGGTAGGGTTTGAACTCTGGACATGGGGGAGGGGAGCCAAGCTGCCATGCCACTGCGCTACTAAGGCGCTGGCAATGAGGAATACTTAGTACTCCTGGAGTCCCAGCTCATCTATAGACTATACTCTAGCCAATGAGAATGCTCAAGTTAATTAGGCCCAAGGAGGTCCAAGGAGCCAATCAACCTCAGCCACATTTTTTAATTATCCACCTAGGAAATTAACCCTCATTAAACCCCGTTAGTCCGTTGAAATTCCTGATATTAAAAAAAAAAAAAAAAAAAAAAAACACACATACACACAGAGCTGTCTAACAACCCTTGCCCTGAGCTCCACAGGATCGTCTTCGTCCTTGGTCAAAGTACCCCCTTTTTGCAGTTCCTCTTTTTGGTGTTGTTGAATCTCATTGGTCTAACAGAGTTTAACGGGGTAGACCATTAAAACATGTGGCAGAGGTTAATTTAATTTGCTATAGTGTAGATGAGCTACTGGAGTGCCTAAATATATATATATATATATATATACATATATATATTTAGGCTTTGATACCAAAAATCCATGTGTAAACTTTGAGAATGGGTTACTATAGTGTCGGCAGGCACTGTAGCGTCGGCAGATCACTGTAGCGTGTTACTGTTTAAATAGTGCCAAATAGTGCCGGTCACCAACCGGTTACTATTCAAACAGTGACTTCAAAAATGCCTATATAAGGTCCTCTTCCCATTTGGTTGAGGCAGGACCTAATAGCCCATTCTCAAAGTCCTACTCTCCTCTCCCACTCCCTCTGTCTCTGTGTGTTTTAAGTTTTCTTTGTAAGTTTTAAGCTTTCGTTTTGCTTTGAGCTTTATGTTTTGAATAAACGTGTGATTTCAGTTTCTTCTTGTCTCTTTACTTTCTACATTTACTTTAATCTTATGCTCATGTTTTAAGTGTTCTTCCCTCTCTACTTCTCTCTCACTCCCATCTCCCCTCCGTCCCCTTCTGTCCCTTCGGGCCCTCCCGACCTTTTGGTATCAAAGCCAGAAGGGGAAGTAGAGATGTATTGATTAGATCTGGACTGGGAGGTTATCTTCTCAGGATGTATTGTTGCTAAGTTAGTCATGTTCATATTCACATGGATGGTGTGGTGGTTTACTCATATGGTAGGTTCTACTTAACCGCCTAATAGTATATGTATGATACTTGATTTATGCTTTCTGCAAAGTATGTGTAAATAGTTTAACTAGATGGTGACTGTTGCTGAGTCGCTTATGATCAGAAGAGCCCGTAAGGCCCAAGGAGAGGCAGGGAGATCGGAGGATTCTTGCACCATGAGTTAGTCTAGATGCACAGAATTTACTGTCTAGAGAACAGTCCGCAGAAATCATAAATTAAGAACCATGCATAGAATTATATGTTGTTTAGCATGAGAGTTGCCCCATACACTAAATGCGTGAATCATGCTAATAGACAACAATACATTTCTGTAAGGTAATTGTCCAGTAAATCTTTAATCAATATACCCCTATGGTAACCTGACGGTGATGATATCAAAACACGGAGAAATACATCTGATTATCTCTTCGTGTTTTATGATCTTTTGAATTTCAGTTTTTAAGTTCTTATTTTCAGTACTTTATTTTCTTTAAATTTCTGCATTTGTATTTTATCTTTTTGCATTTTAATCATGTCTTCCATTCTCCGTTCCTTTTCTCGTCGGTCTTCTTTCTCCGCCTCCTCATCTCACCCATCTTCTTCCTTAAACAATGAGGAATCTCATTCCTCAACAAACAACATCTTTGATGAAGAAATTCAGTTCAAAGATATAAACCAAACTGTTGATGATTGGACTCTTCCTCCAGTTGACAGCAGGGATGTTTTCCAACCAACAAGAAAATGGTTCTCAAAGTCTGATTATATAATCAAGACGGTTGAAGAATCTGTTTCTATCCAACCAGAAAAAGAGGAATTCTTTCTTCTTTCTCAAAAATCCATCCTTAAACATAAAAAGTTTACAACTTTTTACAAATTGGTTGTGTACAAGTTGCTCTTAAACCACTTGTTCGTGCTGGCTTAAACGCTTCTCGACTTGTCTCGTCTCGAGATGCAAGACATTACGATTTTGCAGATTCTCTCTTGGCGTTGCCAAATGAGTTTCGGACTTCATAATGGTCCCGTCTATTTCAACTGTTATCCAAATCAAACGGTTGCTTTAGATGACAAATGTATTATGGATGTCTTGAAACTCAATCTTAAACTTCATGGTTTCAATATGAAGCCTGGATCTGTACCTGTTACCCTAATGTATAGGATACAGTATAAGGTCTCAAACTCTTCAGCTTCGAATACTAGGCAAGTTCCTAACAACGGACAAACTGTTGTTTTCCATACTGACCATTCGAACACCAACATCACAGTCCCACAAACCATCACCTGGAATGAGGTCACTCTACCAGAAGAATGGGTTATGGAAAAGGCTGTACAAGCTATCCCACGACCTCCTCCTCAAATTAGTAGAATTTCACAAACTCAAACAAGATCTGTTAGAATGGCTTTTGATAGACCTAGGAATTCTACTTCTTCCATACCTAGATCTATGTCTTCAAGATATGGGGATTATAGATCTGCAAACTCTGAATTACCGAGACACTCTTGTTCTTTCGAACAAACTCCTCCTTCGGTTATTCATCTACCACCACCAGCAGAAACTCCAAATCCCTTACCCAGTAATACTCCGATTCAAGGAATTACAAATGAGGGAAATATTTCTCAGGCAAACTATCAAACTGAGGATGATGCTAGGTCTATAGAACCTCCTGCAGACTATACATACTTAGAAGAACCTCATGATACAGGCTTAGGGGTAACCCCCCCAGGCATGTATGTTTTAGAAAAAACAATTTTCTATTGATAAACAAGGTTTGCAAAAAGATTTTTACTTTGAGAAATATACTTTGCAAAGAAACTAGTTTTTAGAAACATTCAAAGGATTGGTGCGAAAGCATATCCAAGAAAAATTCTACAGTTTCCTTGAAAAGTATGAAGTGAATACTCCATTTTTCGAATGGTTTGAGCTCTTTGCTTATACCCAGAAATTGGATTATCCATTTCCACAAACAAATGTATTAAAGAAAGAGTGGGCAACCACTGAAGGACAAACAGTTTCTTCAGAAGTTCCTCCACCTCGATCTTTTTACATTCCTCGAGTTAGTTCCTCCAAAAAACCAATTGTGGCTACTCCTTTCAAAACCAGAGAACTTGAAGGAGAAGTTAATCCAAAAGATATCAAAAATCTTATGGAACAAAACAACTACACCAATCGATCTTCAGATTCTTGGAGATCATGTCACCCAAACTCATGTTGCCCAAACCACGGTAGCTCCCGCTCTTCTAAAGAACCTTTCCAAACTCGATCGGTTCTTCTAAAGAAAAGCCTTTCTTCGACCTTTTCAACTTGACCCAAGACTCGATCGAAATGTTCAACAAATCCAAAGTTGCTTTAATCAAAAGGATTGAGCAAAAGCAGCAACAACAGCGATCAGCTCTTCCTGAAACGGTTCAGTTACAACAAACAATTGTTCCTGATACCCCTCAAGCTTCAGTATCCTCCACAAAAGAGGTGATGAATCTTGAAATCAGATCCCAGATTTCTGAAGCTGAGTCTTCAAAATCTTTTCACATAAACCAACAGAATTGGCGTAAACCCACAAAACTATATTATCCTAGGGCCAGCCCTCCGGATATTTTAGTTGAAGAACGCCATACTTACAAATCTTTCAATCATGACCATGTTTACGAATGGAACATAGATGGTCAGAATGAAACACAAATTCTCCAAACTCTCCAGCATATGACCATAGAAAGCATTGCTTATCAAACTAGCATGAATTATTCTGATGAAAGTATAACCAATCTCTTTGTTTCCGGTTTCACTGGACAACTAAAGAATTGGTGGGATCGCTATCTTTCACAGGATGATAAAAAGAAGATTTATTCAGCTATTATGATTGAACCTGATGGTACACCTATCCTCCACAATGGTGAACCAATCCCAGATTCAGTCAACACTTTAATCTTCACCATATCGTTCAGCTGAACTCCTTTCAAATCTAAAGTGCAAGACTCTGTCTGACTTCCGTTGGTACAGAGACACATTCTTGGCCAGAGTGTACACTAGAGATGATGCCCAACAACCATTTTGGAAAGAAAAATTCCTAGCCGGATTACCAAAGTCATTTGGTGATAAAGTTAGAGAAAAACTTCAAATCAAAGTAATGGGATCATTCCTTATGAACACTTGACATATGGGGAATTGATTTCTCATGTCTAGAAAATCGCATTAAAGATTTGTCAAGATGACAAAATCCGAATCAACTCTCGAAAGAGAAATCTTTGAGCAAAAAGAAATTGGTTCTTTTTTGCGAACAATTCAGCTTTTCCCGCTTGTAAACTATCCAAGCCCAAAACCAGTAAGCAACAGCAGCCATACCAAAAATCTTCCTATTTCAAAGATAGACAGACCCGGTATGAAAACTATAAACGCCCGTACCAAAGGTACAAACCAAGAACTCCTCCTAGAAGACTCAAATATGAGTTCAAATCCAAACCAAAACTTGATTTTCCCAAGAGTGACAAACCGGTTTGCTACAATTGTGGTAAACCTGGACACTATGCAAGAGATTGCAAACTCATTGGAAAAATCAGACAACTTAAACTTGAAGAATCTGTCCAAGAACAGATAAACAACCTTCTTTTGGAAAGAACTTCTGAATCTGAAGAAGAGCATAGTTCTTCTGAAGATCTGAACCAACTTCAAAATGATGATTGTAATTCATCTTCTGACAATTCTTCCTTCATAAACGTCATCACAAAAGAGCAAGATTTGCTTTTTGATGTCATCCATAAACTTCCTGATTGTGATAAAAATGAGTATCTTGTAAAACTCAAAGATATTCTGAACCAACCTTCACCATCACAATCATCTTCTCAACCCTTGGCTATCCACAATAGATTTGATCTAACCAATACTTTGCAAAGATTTAAACACTCTGTTAAGACAGCAACCACTCAAGATCTTCATACTGAGGTTAATAACCTTAAGACTGAAGTTCGACTTCTTAAACTAAGCCGAGACTCTCATGAAATTGCTTTACATCAAATTCAGGAATTTCTAGTCTCGTTGCAAACTTCTCCCATTAAGGATGATGATCTGGTTTTAGAAAACAGCCATGATAATCTGAATTTTGAAAATTTGAACTTAGAAAATGTTCATGATTTAGAAGATCAGGCTTTTCCAAACCAAGGTGATTTTCCTAAACCTTTTTTAAACATGTTTTCAAAAATCATAATGCAGAAGTTTTATATACAAGCAAAAATCGTTATCAATAACGAGTTTGTTATAGAACAATCTGTTTTGTTTGATACAGGAGCTCAAGCAAATTGTATCCAGGAATGCTTGATTCCTCCAAAATATTTTGAGAAAACATTTGAACAATATAGTGGTATTAATAAATCCATGATATCTGCTCAACACGACTATCAAACGTCATTATAGAAAATGAAAGTTTGCGAATCGACTTCATTCAGTCTCATGAAAATCATGGGAACACCAATTGTGCTTGGAGCACCTTTTGCACAACTTTTATTTCCTTATTTAACTGACTATGATGGTATTTCAACTCATCATTCGGGAAAAATGATTTTATTTCCTTTTACTCAAAATCAACGGTTCAAGGAATTAAACCCTCACCTTTTCCCTCAATAGATCAACTTTCTCAATAGAGAAGTTTCTCTTGAGTTTGTTGAGTTGCATAAACATAAGATTGAGGACATTCTTTGCCTTAGTCTTCCTATTCCTCTTGATTAAACTTCCAACTTTTGGAATTCTTTTGCATTTAAACATGAAATTTTGCATCTCTTTTCAGCATGTTAAGATTTCAAATTCTTTTAAACATTTTTGGACTTGTAAATGGGATTTCCATTTTTCCTTACCCGTGAGCTTTTACAGGGTAGGTAGTATTGAGAGAAACTCCACAAACATGCCTAGAAAAAAGAAACCTGGTGATAACCAGAATGACAAAGGTAAACAGGCAGCTACTTCGGAGGATAACTAGAACTTTTCTCAAGATGCCCAAAGGCCAATCTCAGAAGAGGAAGCTCTCCAAGAAATTATTAAACAATTGTGCCAACAGTCACAACAGTTCACAAGAACAACAAGCCAAACTAAGCCCCAAACACAAGGCTTGATGGCAATACAAACGAGAACCGGGTCATCTACCCGAAACTCAAAAAAGAGTCTTCAACCCAAAGACTCAATTCTATTAAACCTAGTCAAATGACTGTTGAATCTTATGCTAAGAAACTTCCTACAAACACATGGGGAGAATTATTAGCTAAACCAGATAAACAGGCATTAGCCTTAACCACGTGCCATCCTCTTCACAGCACTCGAAAATGACCATCTCGTGTATCCAAATCATTAGTAACTATTCCAGTTGCTAATCCGAATGATACTCCTTATATTCCAAAACAAGGTAAGGAGAAAGATATCATTCAGGTCGAACCTGAGTTTTTCCTTCAAACACCAAACCAAGTGGCTTTAAAGATATTCCCTTCTGGATTTCATTACAAGCCCACTGATTTAAGAAAAACAAGGGAGTATTATGAGTTAATACTAGTTCACTCTAAATCCATTATCCTAACAAGGCATATGGATAACAGGGATGCAACTTTAAAAACTCATTTTACCCTCCGATTTTAAATGTTCTTACTCCTAAGGAATGGGGACCCAATTTAAATAAACCCCAAATGTTTGGGACACTTGATTTTGATCCTAAAGGATATAATTACTTGGGATTATTGTGATGCCTGGTATAATGACTTTTGGGAACAAAATAAGATTTTTAAACATACTTGGTTTATTTATTTTAAACAACAAACCAAGTACACCTTCCCTCAATTGTTTCGGCAATGGGGGGATTTCTTTGGACCTATTCTAGAGATCCTTCCTCCTACTGTTATCAAAGATTGAGTCATTTTCAAAGAAAATTTAAACTTGATGAAGATCCTTTTCCAATTGACCTTCATTACTTTTCAAAAATGTCTGTCTCTTGGATATTCTCCTGGCAGTACATATTTTCTCATACTAACAGAGATTCTCTTGTCTTGCCCATGCTCCAAAGGATTCCTTATGTGCGCTGGTGGGCAAAGTTTGATCAAACAAGGATAGACTCCAAGGCTGTGGATTTATGGTTCAAAAGAAACCCTAAATTCCTCTGTGCAACTGAAGAAAGTCGCTTCCTGAACCAAAAGGCTCAGGCCCAATGCAAACTTGCTTCGGTTTCTAACATAACGGAGTATATCGAACAACTACGTTTCATGCTCAAACAACTTCAAGAGGATGAACCGTCAACAAGTAAACAAGTTCCTTCTTCCTCAGCTTCTGAAGCCCACGAAGAAGAAGTTCAAAGTGATGATGAAGATTTTATCATTGATTTGAACGAAGATTAAACTTTCGCTTTGGACGAAAGCACCGTTGTATGCACAAAACACTTTAGCTTTCATGTATAAAACCGTGTAAACATGTACTCGCACTATAGTAAAATTTACCGTAAAGCACCGTAGCAAACGCCGAGGTGTCGGTTCACCGTAACACCGAACACCGTAGCACACCGTAGCAGATCACTATAGTGTCGCAGATCATCGTAGCGTCGTCGGCAGATCACGTAGCATGTTACCGTTTAAATAGTGCCAAATAGTGCCGGTCACCAACCGGTTACTATTCAAACAGTGACTTCGAAAATGCCTATATAAGGTCCTCTTCCCATTTGGTTGAGGCAAGACCGAATAGCCCATTCTCAAAGTCCTACTCTCCTCTCCCACTCACTGTCTCTGTGTGTTTTAAGCTTTCTTTGTAAGTTTTAAGCTTTCGTTTTGCTTTGAGCTTTATGTTTTGAATAAATGTGTGATTTCAGTTTCTTCTTGTCTCTTTACTTTCTGCATTTACTTTAATCTTATGCTCATGTTTTAAGTGTCCTTCCCTCTCTACTTCTCTCTCACTCCCATCTCCCCTCCGTCCCCTTCTGTTCCTTCGGGCCCTCCCGACCTTTTGGTATCCTTTCCCAATTGACCTTCATTACTTTTCAAAAATGTCTGTCTCCTGGATATTCTCCTGGCAGTACAGATTTTCTCATACTAACAGAGATTCTCTTGTCTTGCCCATGCTCCAAAGGATTCCTTATGTGCGCTACTTGGTGGGCAAAGTTTGATCAAACAAGGATAGACTCCAAGGTCAGTGGATTTATGGTTCAAAAGAAACCCTAAATTCCTCCGTGCAACCAAGAAAGTCGCTCGAACCAAAAGGCTCGGCCCAATGCAAACTTGCTTCGGTTTCTAACATAACGGAGTATATCGAACAACTACGTTTCATGCTCAAACAACTTCAAGAGGATGAACCGTCAACAAGTAAACAAGTTCCTTCTTCCTCGCCTTCGAAGCCCACGAAGAAGAAGTTCAAAGTGATGATGAAGATTTTATCATTGATTTGAATGAAGATTAAACTTTCAGTTTTGGACGAAAGCACTGTTGTATGCACAAAACACTTTAGCTTTCATGTATAAAACTGTGTAAACATGTACTCTGCACTATAGTAAAATTTACTGTAGAGCACTGTAGCAAACGCTGAGGTGTCAGTTCACCGTAGCACTGAACACTGTAGCACACTGTAGCATGTTATCAGAGTGTCGCAGATCACCGTAAGCGTCGGCGTAGATCATCAGTAGCATGTTACCGTTTAAATAGTGCCGGTCACCAACCGGTTACTATTCAAACAACTTCAAAATGCCTATATAAGGTCCTCTTCCCATTTGGTTGAGGCGGACCTAATAGCCCATTCTCAAAGTCCTACTCTCCTCTCCCACTCTCCATCTCTCGTGTGTTTTAAGCTTTCTTTTAAGTTTTAAGCTTTCGTTTTGCTTTGAGCTTTATGTTTTGAATAAACGTGTGATTTCAGTTTCTTCTTGTCTCTTTACTTTCTGTATTTACTTTAATATTATGCTCATGTTTTAAGTGTTCTTCCCTCTCTACTTCTCTCTCACTCCCATCTCGCCTTCCGTCCCTTATGTTCCTTCGGGCCCTCCCGACCTTTTGGTATCCTTTCCCAATTGACCTTTATTACTTTTCAAAAATGTCTGTCTCCCGATATTCTCCCGGGGCAGATTTTCTCATACTAACAGAGATTCTCTTGTCTTGCCATTCTCCAAAGGATTCCTTATGTGAGCTGGTGGGCAAAGTTTGATCAAACAAGGATAGACTCCAAGGCTTTGGATTTATGGTTCAAAAGAAACCCTAAATTCCTCCGAACCGAAGAAAGTCGCTTCTCGAACCAAAAGGCTCAGCCCAATGCAAACTTGCTTCGGTTTCTAACAAAACGGAGTATATCGAACAACTACGTTTCATGCTCAAAAACCTTCAAGAGGATGAACCGTCAACAAGTAAACAAGTTCCTTCTTCCTCAGCTTCTGAAGCCCACGAAGAAGAAGTTCAAAGTGATGATGAAGATTTTATCATTGATTTCAACGAAAATTAAACTTTCAGTTTTGGACGAAAGCACTGTTGTATGCACAAAACACTTTAGCTTTCATGTATAAAACGTGTAAACATGTACTCTGCACTATAGTAAAATTTACTGTAGAGCACTGTAGCAAACACTGAGGTGTCAATTCACCGTAGCACTGAACACTGTAGCACACTGTAGCAGTTATTGTAGTGTCGGGCAGATCATCAGAAGGCGGCGTGATCATCGTAGCATGTTACCGTTTAAATAGTGCCAAATAGTGCCGGTCACCAACAGTTTACTATTCAAACAAGTGACTTCGAAAATGCCTATATAAGGTCCTCTTCCCATTTGGTTGAGGCAGGACCGAATAGCCCATTCTCAAAGTCCTACTCTCCATCTCTGTGTGTTTTAAGCTTTCGTTTTGCTTTGAGCTTTATGTTTTGAATAAACGTGTGATTTCAGTTTCTTCTTGTCTCTTTACTTTCTACATTTACTTTAATCTTATGCTCATGTTGTAAGTGTTCTTCCCTCTCTACTTCTCTCTCACTCCCATCTCGCCCTCCGTCCCTTCTCTCGTTCCTTCGGCCCTCCCGACCTTTTGGTATCCTTTCCCAATTGACCTTTATTACTTTTCAAAAATGTCCGTCTCCGGATATTCTCCCGCATGATTTTCTCATACTAATGAGATTCTTCTTGTCTTGCCCATGCTCCAAAGGATTCCTTATGTGCGCTGGTGGGCAAAGTTTGATCAAACAAGGATAGACTCCAAGGCTGTGGATTTATAGTTCAAAAGAAACCCTAAATTCCTTTATGCAACTGAAGAAAGTCGCTTCCTGAACCAAAAGGCTCAGGCCCAATGCAAACTTGCTTCGATTTCTAACAAAACGAAGTATATCGAACAACTACGTTTCATGCTCAAACAACTTCAAGAGGATGAACCGTCAACAAGTAAAGAAGTTCCTTCTTCCTCAGCTTCTGAAGCCCACCAAGAAGAAGTTCGAAGTGATGATGAAGATTTTATCATTGATTTGAACGAAGATTAAACTTTCAGTTTTGGACGAAAGCACTGTTGTATGCACAAAACACTTTAGCTTTCATGTATAAAACTGTGTAAACATGTACTCTGCACTATAGTAAAATTTACTGTAGAGCACTGTAGCAAACGCTAAGGTGTCAGTTCACCGTAGCAATGAACACTGTAGCACACATCGTAAGAAGTTACCAGTAGTGTCGGCAGATCATCGTAGCATGTTACGTTTAAATAGTGCCAAATAGTGCCGGTCACCAACCGGTTACTATTCAAACAAAGGACTTCAAAAATGCCTATATAAGGTCCTCTTCCCATTTGGTTAAGGCAGGACCGAATAGCCCATTCTCAAAGTCCTACTCTCCTCTCCCACTCTCCATCTCTGTGTGTTTTAAGCTTTCTTTGTAAGTTTTAAGCTTTCGTTTTGCTTTGAGCTTTATGTTTTGAATAAACGTGTGATTTCAGTTTCTTCTTGTCTCTTTACTTTCTGCATTTACTTTAATCTTATGCACATGTTTTAAGTGTTCTTCCCTCTCTACTTCTATCTCACTCCCATCTCGCCTCCGTCCCCTTCTGTTCCTTCGGGCCCTCCCGACCTTTTGGTATCCTTTCCCAATTGACCTTTATTACTTTTCAAAAATGTCTGTCTCCTGGATATTCTCCTGGCAGTACAGATTTTCTCATACTAACAGAGATTCTCTTGTCTTGCCCATGCTCCAAAGGATTCCTTATGTGCGCTGGTGGGCAAAGTTTGATCAAACAAGGATAGACTCCAAGGTCAGGATTTATGGTTCAAAAGAAACCCTAAATTCCTCTCGTGCAACTAAAGAAAGTCGCTTCCTGAACCAAAAGGCTCAGGCCCAATGCAAACTTGCTTCGGTTTCTAACAAAACGGAGTATATCGAACAACTACGTTTCATGCTCAAACAACTTCAAGAGGATGAACCGTCAACAAGTAAACAAGTTCCTTCTTCCTCAGCTTCTGAAGCCCACGAAGAAGAAGTTCAAAGTGATGATGAAGATTTTATCATTGATTTGAACGAAGATTAAACTTTCAGTTTTGGACGAAAGCACTGTTGTATGCACAAAACACTTTAGCTTTCATGTATAGAACCGTGTAAACATGTACTCTGCACTATAGTAAAATTTACTATAGAGCATCAGAGCAAACGCTCGAGGTCTCACCACCGTAGCACCGAACACCGTAGTGTGTTACTTAGTAGTGTCGGCAGATCACTGTAGCGTCGGCAGATCACTGCAGCATGTTACTGTTTAAATAGTGCCAAATAGTGCCGGTCACCAACCGGTTACTATTCAAACAAAGGACTTCGAAAATGCCTATATAAGGTCCTCTTCCCATTTGGTTGAGGCAGGACCGAATAGCCCATTCTCAAAGTCCTACTCTCCTCTCCCACTCTCCATCTCTGTGTGTTTTAAGCTTTCTTTGTAAGTTTTAAGCTTTCGGTTTGTTTAAGCTTTATATTTTGAATAAACGTGTGGCTTCAGTTTCTTCTTGTGTTCTTACTTTCTACATATTTTAATCTGATGCTCATGTTTTAAGTGTTCTTCCCTCTTTACTTCTCTCTCACTCCCATCTCCCTTCCATCCCCTTCTGTTCCTTCGGGCTCTCCCGACCTTTTGGTATCATATATATATATATATATATATATATATTTTGTCAACAAATATCTTTATAATTATTATCGATGCTCATTATTCAAATTGCTATTCGGCCCTTTTAAGAGATTGGTTAGTTCAAAAATTCAAAGCTCTACAATTAAAAAAAGATAAATAGTTAGACAAATTAAATTGAGGATTTTATATTAAGCACAATAGAAAAAGTCTTAATAGTTTTTATATTAAAAAAAAAAAGTATTATAATCCGGGCTAGCTGGAAGGAATGCTTAATCACTATTTCTTATTAATTTTCATCCTCAAACACATCATCTGACATTTTGATTTTGTATGAGCTGCATTTTTTTTTTTAGTAAAATACTCTAACTACATTTCTGATTTCCTTAATTATCGATAAGTATATATTTTATGATTAAATAGGTGTATATTTTATGAGAATTAATTAGAATTATTGATATTATATACCTATTTAATTATCTTTTATTGACTTTTCCATCATTGAATCAAACTTAGCATCAAAGAATAAATCGACATAAAATCTACTCATATCCTATTTTTAATGTGCGGAAATATTAGCCGATTTGGAAAGAAGTAGAAAAAGCAATTAAGAGGGCAATTAACTTGAATGGTAAATGATTATCTGGTAGATAAATGATAAATATATATTTTATAATTAAATAGGTATATATTTTATGGTATAATGATTGGATTTATTAATATTTTATATCTATTTAATTATATTTTATATATTTATCTATCTTTTAATTAAATATAGGATAAACGAATATTATAACAGAAAATCTATTGATATCCTATTTCTATTTTGGAGGAGATATTATATGAAGAAAGAGATTAAAAAAATCAAATAATTAAAGTATCATGCAAGCTAGGCGCAACTTTCATCAATATATAATATAATATAATATCTATAATATATTATATTTGATGAAAAAGACATGATGGATAAAGCAAGATTTGGATAAAGACGAAAAGCGCACAGGAGGATGCGGATGTTAAGACCAAAATAGGAAGCGCCATTTCAAGTGACTCCGATTCCTCCTCCATCATTGATTGTCAGCAGAAGAAAGCCATTAATCTCAATCTTAACTTGGCTCCTCCATCTGAAGATTGAAATTTCACTTTCCTTCAGAACCCTACGCAATGGATTTTGTTTTTTAATCTAATCTAATGATCAATCTCCTGTTATATCAGTGAAGAGTCGTACAGGAGTAATGGGTTAGTTACATCTTTGATGTAAATAGGGCTTTTCCCCCTCCTCTTTTTAAGTTTAACAAGCTCAAGAAAGTAGATCCAAATTTCTATGGATGTGTTTTAACTTTCTGTAACATCTCTAATTTAGATTATCTCAATTTAACTCTTATGTTATCCTAGAATTTATGATTATCTTTGACTTTGTTTTGCACTTCAGATCTAGCAATGAGAGCAAGGACGACAATGTGGATGATTAACGATGGCGACGGCAGACGGCAAAGGCGACAACAATGGTGGATGGCAAAGGCAAAGATCGATGTGGTGACGGTTAACTCTTTGATTTGCAATTTCTACGACAATATAGCTCTTCGATGTCGGACGGTGAAGGCATCAGTGGATGGTAAGAGAAAATGTTATTTTTCTTCTACCTCCTCTCCAGATTTGCAATGACGAAGGTCTGTGATGTGAGCATGAACGATGATTGTGTTCAATTTTTTTTTTTTTTTTTTACTTACGGTGTCCATTTTTAATGGAAGTTGTTCCCTTGTTTTACTACGTCATTCACACAGGCATCCCCATGTAAAGGGGGACGTAGAAATGGTCTAAAAACAAATGTTATAAGGTTTTTTTTTTTAAAAAAAATTTATTTTTATAGTAGTGGTTGATAATGAATATCTGAAATGACTTCCTACATACTTTAGAATATATCAAATTAAATATATTTGATAAGATAAATTGCATTATTCATGATTTATAGATACCTCAATTTTATATTTTATTTTAATTTGAACGTATTAAATAAGATAAAGAGGTATTTGGATTTTTCTTTTTTTTTAAAAAAAAAAAACCCCCCTCAATGTCGTTAGGTAACTTCGAACCTCTTTTGAGAACTTTTATAGTTCTAAGTGTAACATCTCAATTTTCTAAAACGTTTATAAAATAGTTTGATCAGAGTTGAGCTTCGGTGTATATGTTTGCTTTAAACATTGATACAAAAATTTCAAACAACTGATAACGTTAAGTACATATCAAAAGAAATTTTCTCCATCTGGTCCTCATGCCTGCGGCTTACCCTTGTCTTCGATCTTGTTCACTCCGGATCCTAAAGCTATGGTAAGAGCTGAGATTCAATTACCATTGAATCTCAGGTAACGGTTAACCTCATGCTTATGTAACAGTTATGTATGACATATATTCATGACATTACAGCAGTAATCACATATGAAAGATAATAACAGAACACAGCCACTGCATATGAATGTTACTATGGTTTGCACTATTCACCAGTGCCACGATGGCCTATCGTGTCCTCAGCGCTAGAAAACTTAACGGCATTATCAGAACCATTACCCATGTATAGCTGAATGTGTATGAAAAACTTTAAGACAAAGTCTTAGTCTATGAATACATCTATCATATATAAGTATACCATAAGCATCAGAGTTAGTGTTACAGTATGCGTCCGTACCTTCGTTTGGTGATAACGGTACATTTGTCGGTCGGAATGTGAACACGAGTATCCGATAATGGTAATATCACCTTTATTAATTCACAAATAATATCCTAGTAGATATTTTAGTCACAAATGACTATTTTTCTCTTGGTGAAATTATTTCTCAACTTAATTCCAAAATTTTGTAGAAAAACGCTGATCCTAGCATTTCTGATCAGTTTTTATGATAACTTTGAAAAATCATAATTAATTCTACAAAAAATCAAAATGAGGATCCGTAAAATTCCTTGGAATACTTAGGATGTCTAGTTTTAATTAAAAATACTCACTTTTTCCCAGATTACACAAGTCATTTCCAGTTTTAAATTTTTGAGACTCTGCCCAGAATTTTTCCAGAAATTCGTAGCCTAATTTTGAGAATTTTTATCTCACTGTACAGAACTCATTTTAACATTTTCTTGGCATATTTGAAAAGCCCTATATTTCTAATTTAACCATGAATTTTCCCAGAATTTTGTAACTTCATTTTCAACATAAAATATGGGCATTTTTATCACTGGTTTTAGAGATTTTCTACCTGATGAATTTTCATCAGAGCTTTGCTACTTTGATCATAATCTTTCAAAAATTTTGCTACACCAAGTGGCTCATATAATTTTCTAAATATCACTATTTTTGACTATAAAAACATGATATTAAAATTGCTATAGCATATTTAAGATCAAAGCCACTTCTAACTATGAATTTAAGAACTAAAACTTAAAGAACTTAAAAGCTAGAGCTAGAGAACTTACCAAGAGCTTTGCTCCTCCTTCTCCAAGACCCTTCACTCTCACTCCCACTCTCTATATTGCTTTGCTAAGCTTGTTTTGGTGTGAAGAAATGTGAAGACCCAAGCCCCCTCTTTATAGTAAAATGTAGTGGCATTTTGGTAGTTATTTCAAACCTACTTCATCTTGCATTTGAGCCCTTGGATCTAGGTCATTTATCAAGCTCTCATCTTCACCTTTCATGTGATTAGAAAATCTTAATCTCCAAGTTTTCCTTTTTGAACTTCCATTTATTATTTATTTTTTATTTAAATAAAATAATCTCCTTCTTTCATGTGCTTTCTACAATTGTAATAAATAAAACCAATTAACTTCCTCTTCCATGCATGTATCATCCGAAATTCCCTTCCTTTTAGTCTTTTAACGTGTATTTCAATTAATAAAACACCTTTTGTTTGAAGCTTTCTAATTGGCTAGCCTACATATTTGACTTTTCAACTCTAATTTATCAAAGTTTATTATCTCTTCTTTCCCTCTTCAAAACCGTGTCTCACCCTCTCTCACCTTCATCCTCTTTAAACTTCTTAAATGCTAGCTTTATCCAAATACATTATCTTTCCAATTAATTCCCTTCAACAATGCTTGAATTTGCATGTGTTTAATACATATTTTACAAAACTCATCCTACCCCTTGTTAGACCGGACTATCACCCAAGAGGGGGTGAATTGGGTGTTCGATAAAACTTTAGGAACTTTGAAAATCTTTTCACAACTTACAAATCAATTCGTATGACGTAAATATTTTATAAACCAATAGTTAATCATTCAAACATATATGCTGGAAATATAAGAGTTTAGGAAAGAGAATATGCAAACTATGATTTATCCCGGTTCGGCTCAATCCGTGACCTCGTCCCAAATCAAGCTCCGCTTGAGATTTTCAATCCACTATCTCCTTGTTTAACCTAGGCACAAGAGAAAAGCCTTTACAACCTCACAAGTTTAAACGGAACTTGTGCATCCTTTACAATTCTTACCGAGATACTCTCCCTTACACACAAGTAAGGATACAATTACACACTCTCGTAAACGAAGGATGGTCCTCTCACTCGCACTCCACTCCCCTTACAAGTTGTAATTGATGCACCCACACTCAAGATACCTCTATCTTAAGATTTGAACGAATTGTAAAATGATTGATAAGACTCTTTCACGAGTAGATGAATGATAATCACCGAAGTACATAATCGATCATTACACTCTCTACTGAAAGCTATATAAACATTGTGAAACAGAGTATATGAGTTGAGCGTTCGATTCATAATATTAGCATATCGACAAGGCAAGCTTATGTATCTTTTTGTCCATTTTGAATCCTTCTCCTTTTATAGTTGATAGTCCTTAATGACCGTTGAGAAGCTTTGTAAACTAGCCGTTGTGACTCTTCGTATTTCCGTTAGACACAAATGATTTCCGTTGAAGATAATCGACCGTTGCTTCATAAATGCTTCGCCGTCGAATGTACTTCTGCAGAGAGTGATAGCTGGATTAAGTGATCCTCGAAGGAATTACTTCGTCTGCAAAGGAAATCTTATTCCGATTGAGCTCGCTTTTTCGAACGAGCATTTAATGCGTCTCGCTACGTCGGATTGCCTTTCGTTCAAACACTTAGATTAACACGATTAATCAACTGAAACTCAATCAAAAAGATGATTAAACATGATATAAATAAGCTCTATATGATTAATAGATAATACATAATGACCCATAGATTTTATGAAATCGATTAGCGACATCGGAAAATCACGTAACCGAGAAGAATTAATTCTCGAGAATTGCTTCGACTATTCTCGAGAATTTCTCGATTAGGAATGGTAGATTATCGCTCATTCTCGGAATCATCTATCATTCTCGAGAATTACTCGATCTAGAATTGATATTGAAACATTCACGCTCATTCTCGAATCATGGTATTCTCGAGAATCATCTCGGCCATTCTCGAGAATCACTCAAGGTTAAATATTGAAACACAACAAGCACGCACATTCTCGAGAATCATTGAATCATTCTCGAGAATCACTCGATGGAGAATATATGTTGAAACATAACAACCACAATAATTCTCAAGAATCTCACTTATCCATTCTCGAGAATTGCTCGATGGAAGATGGATAATGGAAGAGTGCAGCTCCATACATACTCGAGCATCAAGAGGCCATTCTTGAGAATCGTTCTTGATCAGGAAGAGGAATATAATCAGATTCTCAAGAAGCAATCATATTGGATGAGAACTGATGTAGGCAGAGAAGAGTCGTTCAGAGACGCTGCGATGTTGATTCTGTCACATGCCATTCTCGAGAGTCTCAAGTCCATTCTCGAGAATTTGTTCAGATGGGAGAAAGCATTTGACGTTGTGGATTTTCGCGTTCTCGAGAATTGCTACCCATTCTCGAGAATCATTGAACCATAGTCTGCAAGTGAGTTAATTCTGATTCAATTACTTAAGCTCTTCAAAACCTTCTTTCCATGTAGGAGGAATCAGCTCCAAACTGGTTGTATTTCATCCATTAACATCAGAAGAATGGAGGTTGATTTTATCAGTGTTTTCTGCAGTATCCAGAACAGACTTTCAAATTCAAAACATCGTATCTCCTTCAAGGGATCTTCATTTTTTGTGTTCTTGATTTTTTTTGGAAAGGTATTTGAGTCTAGTTTCCAATGGCACCGATTTCAGCTCAATTGGATTTGTCGTTTGTGAGATACACCCAAAACATCAAAGCTTGGTTCTGACTGTGACGTTGATGTTTGTGTGAACTTGTAAAATTCATAGATAATTCATCTGACCTCCTTTGGACATGAAATTTTACCACAAATACGTGTTGGATGTCTAGTTTCATATGCCACTGGTTTCATGTCAATCCGATTCCTGGTTGGGGAGATATCGTAGAATTACTGGAGGTCGCCAGGAACAGAGCAGAACAGAGAATGGCTGAAGCACATTGATTCTCGAGAATTGCTATCTGATTCTCGAGAATTGATGCCTGATGTGCGAGAATTGCTCCTGAAACATGGATTCTCGAGAATTAATGCATGATTCTCGAGAATTACTTGACCATACTTGAGAATGACTTCAGGAATGCTATTTTATCTCCGAATTCAACCGTTCCAACTTCTATTTGATCACAGAGACTTGAATATTGATATCCTCATGATATTTAACAAGTTCTTCTTTCTTCAAAATCCATTCATGATCATTCTTCATTGTATTAAACTTCACATATCTACATTAAATATAAGAATTAGTCAAAGTAGAAGATAAATGTAGTATGCAAGCTTTTTGCTCTAGATAATGGCATCTATATAAGACATCATCAAAACTAATCATATCCAATATTCTCCCCCTTTTTGATGATGGCAAATACTTTAAGAAAAATATGTATGAATATGAAAATACATTATGCCCAACATATTTTTCTCGCCATTCTCTCCCCCTTATTTGTCATTAGCAAAAAGATTGAAGTAGAGAAGAAATATAGATGGAGAGGAAGTATGAAAATAAGTTTGAAATGGTTATCTCACGAAATTGATTTTCTCTCCCCGATTTAGAGTGATTTCATTTTGATATGATGCAAGTTGAAATGTTCTTATGAAAGCAACTTTAAGATAATCTGGAAAAGTTTTCAAAAACTTTCATGATTAAAGCATATAGATATCAAACATGTGCAAAATTTATCTGAATATAAAAAGATAGAGATTAGAAATGCTCATGTTGGTTTTGCAAAATGATGAACGATCTGTGAAGTTCATTTGCTAGCTTTCATGTTGAAGGAGATCCTCTGTAGTGTCCCCAATAAGAAGATCATGAACATCTTATGCGAACAGAGCGAGAGTACTGGTTTCTTTAAGATTATCACATCTGAATGAAAATGGGTAGTACTCAGCATCAATTCTTTGCCTTTTCTTCATTTAACTCTTCTGTAAAGCATGTCTCAATTGGCTTCAAGAAGTTTTCCTCCATACGTTTAGAACATAGCTTAGCTTCAACCTCGAAACATCTTTCCTCAATGTAATAGTTTCGCCTTATAGTGCATTAAGGAAGGTTTTTGCACAGACTTAATTCTCCTGCCACAATTGTAAAACTTTCTTGCAAGAGATAATTATTAGTGCAATATCAAAATATTCCTTTCTATATGATATTTTCAAATTAAGATAATGAAAGGAAAATATGATATTAACTTATCATCAAAACTAATGAAATATAGTGAATGCAGATGAGTGTGATTAAAAATTTTCTTCAAATAGAGGAGATGAGCTTTTAAGATATCAAACACATGTAGAAGTGAAGCTCCCCCTTGATGAAAGCATAGGAAGCTTTTTCAAAGTCTTGAATAAATTAAGATAGAATCAGGAAAAAAAAAAAGCTTTGGCATTTAAAGAACCTGACATCAATTTTGAATGGATTGAAGATAAAGCAAAGTGAATTCAAAAGAACCGGTGCACACAATACATTCAAAGAATCAGACATTGCACACAATAAATAGATGACGCATTTAATAAAAGAAGCAGCCCGCCATTACTTTTTGCTTTAATTACTTTTAATTGCATACGAATCGCATCAAAACCAAGCACGCATGGGACAAGACGAAAAAGAGCAAAAAAAATAATAGACAAAAAAATGATTATGAACAGGTGAAGGGTTTTAGAAATGAAGGGAATTCCAATCGCTTAATTCTCGAGAGGTGAGAGACAATTGAGTGAGCGAGAATGACCAAGAGAATAATCGATGAGAAGATGGAATTTTGAAATTTGTAGTGAATTGCAACGACATGGTCAAGAGGAAGGAAACGACAAGTGCAGATTAATTCTCGAGAAGGTCACAACAAGCCAGCAAAATAAGAATAGTCATATGGCTTCAATTCTCGAGAGTCTTAGATTGATTCTCGGGAATTAAGTGGGATGAGAGCTGATTGACAGTTCTCGGGAATTCCAAAGTGATTCTCGAGAACGCGAGAATGCAGCGAGGTTCAAAGTACGCTGATTCTCGGGAATATAAGATTAATTCTCGGGAATTGATTTGATAAATTGTTGTTATACTATCGACCTCAAACAATTCTCGAGAGTCCCATGCTATTCTTGAGAATGTGCTATCTGAAGTAATTACCCAAGACTCCAATTCTCGAGAGGTAGTTTTGAATTCTCAAGTATTCAAGAATATTATGAAGGAGCTAGTTGGTTTCCGGGCTGAAGGTTCTCGAGAATAGTCTTTGGATTCTCGAGAATCCAATTGTACTTTGGAATTCGAATAGACTATTACTCTCGACGCTTCTCGAGTATCCCGTGGAGGTTCTCGAGAAAGACACTTCGAAAGATTTTGAACAAATTTCTTCAATTTCAATTCTCAAGAATATTTTATAATTCTCGAGAACTCAAGTGTTTGGAGAATTTCTTATCTTGCCAATTCTCGAGACCATCTTGGCAATTCCTGAGAACTTAAGAAAATATTGAAAGAAAATGGTGAGTTTCATTTTATGATTCTTGAGAAGCTCCAAATGCATTCTCGAGAATGCTACAGCAAAATGAGACATATTTGATAAAATTCATTATTCTCGAGAGTATAGTCATAATTCGAGAACGCGTATTTAACAACTGGTTTTGTTCCGCCAATTCTCGAGAACTCCTAGGTGATTCTCTGAGAATGACTTAAAATAACACAATCCCTTTCCATTTCACAAATGCTCGATCCCGACAATTCTCGGGAATTATATTTGGATTCTTGAGAATGACACTAATTCACGAGAATGATCCTTCTATACTCGAGAATGATCCTTCTAACCACAACTACCAATTTAGATAGATGATAAATAAGATGAATTCAATGCTAAGATACCTCGGTTCAAGTGTGTATTGTGAACACTTGAAACCTTTTTGATGAGACACTTTGAATCTTTGAGCGTTAATTGATGGATAGATTTTGAGTTTCATATTTGCGATTACTCAAACCCGATATTTCTCAAGAATTTATTGTCAATTCTCGAGAATGCTTAGGAATTACATGAAGGCTTAATGTATCAATTCTTGAGAATGGTAGTATCATTCTTGAGAATCATCATCCTCTGTATACCTCTCGTTTTTCAACCGAAGAACAGGGGAACCCGCAAAACATGAATATATGTTCTTTGGTACCCTATGTTGCTTGGGTCCACATAAGATTAGACATGGCAACTCTTAAACTCGCTCTTACATAATTGAAACATATTATACTTGAGCAAAGAGAATCATCAATGATAATATCCAATTAGTTGATGTTACTTGGCATACAGGTCAACAAATAAATGATACCAAGAAAATTATATCTCAATGACAATTTATAGATAAACTTACGTAGAAAAGTATGTCATTGATATGAATCTCACAAAATCTACAGATGAGATTAAATTTTCAAAAATGATAATGAAACATCCAAATTGTTTCGAAACTTAAATGTTCTTTCAAACCATTATTATGAAATTGAGATTTTTGAGAGTAGACAAATCCATTTTTGAAATATGTTCAAAATCCATGCTTAAACCCATAATGGAGGGAGTTAACATATTAATGAATATATCAGAATGCTACAAGATTTGGGGAACATATGGAACATTGAAATTTACATGTTGAAGAATTTTCCCAAAGGCAAAGTCATAAGGGAAATGAATTAGCCAAAGAGACTAAATAGGATAAAAATATATGCGCACAATGACTTTGCTATTTAACAAGAGATAATCTTGCCTTTTAGAATTGAGTCTTGAAATATATAAACCTTCAAGGCAAAAATTTGAATACACGGTTATAGTTACTCAAAATTTGGATGAAGATAAAAATGATGTGTTTGAGTAACAAAGTGAGTACTAGGATTCGTGGATGATGAAACACAACTCATTTGTCCAAATGACTAGAATTCCGTAATATTATCCTAATAAGTTATTCCACTATAATGGTTAATGTATTAACATTCAATGCACTAATGAACATTCATAATGAAAGGAATAACTCGACCAATGAAGATTTATGCATTAGGCACAAGGCTTCCACGAATTGAATTATCTTCTTGTAGATAGGCTTGAGACTCATAGAGGGTCAACTTGTTAGACATGAGGTCTAACTAGTTAGAGAATGAAACAAAGGAGTTCAAGCAACACATTGAATTCTAGAGATCAATATGTGAATGACAGGAAAAAAAAAAAAAAAAAAACTACAAAGATTTGAAGCATTTTTGATATTCAAAGATACAATGTTAGCTTCCAATTTGAAACATCATTTGAATGCAATCAAAATATTTTTCAAAACATTTGTATGCATTTTTAGACAATCGATGAATTGAAATACAAAACAAATTTTAGAATTGTGCATTTCAAAAACATAAACTTAGAAATTTTTCACAAATTCACTTATGGTCTTCTTGCAATATGAAAACATTTTGAAAACCATAAATGATTGATTGCTAATGGAATGCAATAATGGACAAGTATTCATTACCCAAAAATGAATATATAAACATAGTATGGGGTAAGAATTAGATATCACCGTAATTCCTCTTGTCCTTGTAGAGGCTTGCTTGATTAAGGTAGATTGATATAGATATCTCCTTTTTGATGTTCACCATCAACATTAAGCATTGCTTCTTTAGCTTCATCAAGAGTCAAATTATTTCTCTACCTAATTACTCTTTTGAGAAGCTTTCTTTGACCCTACAAAACCGTACAAGTCTTTTTCTCTCTTGGTATCCAATCTTGCTTGGATCCAATCATTGTTAACGTGTAAGAACAAAATCACATGCTTTTAAGAATATAATCAATTCATAACAACTAAGCACAGTGAACACGACTTTATGCATGACAGAAATACTTTCTTTTCAAATCTTCATGAATGCATAAAGAATTCAACTATTGAACATTGTAATCCCTTTATAAACTTATTAAGTGGATTTTTAATGGATGTGAAAACTGAATTTCAAAATAGCTTACAATACTCATTCCTACAGTTCCACAATAGAAAACCTCAATAAATAGTACAGATAATAGCATAGGAGGTTTTACCATTGTATACCTTTATCTTAGGTACTTGGAGGATTGACTTTGCTTACCCACTGATTCTTCATTTGTTTTCTCAAGAGTATCTGCAAAGCTCTCTCAGAGGATATAAACTTCAATAGTCTTCTATTTGATATTTGAGAGATTCTCCTCATGTTCTCCTCAAGATAATTGAATGATACTCTATGGTAGTTTGTTCTTGAGGTAGAAGATACTCTTCTTGCTTGTATACATTGCTCCTTATGATTTGATCTTGTAGTTTCTGCAATGGGTGTTCTGAGAGTTCTCCTGTTTGATGTGAGTCTCCTTTTAGGCTCATGAAAAACTCTTGGATTCTTCTTCATCTTCTTAGTACCCTTATGTCCATTGATTTTCAAATTATCTTGCACACATAAAGTACTAGATGGACATTTTGGTACCCACTTATACTTGGGTCCTTGTATGTTAGTATTGGACCTTACTTGTCCTTTCGAACCCAAACAAATTTATTCCTCACATCGAATTTCTTCTAATATAGCATGTGTGAGAAATATGACCTGATTTACCACAATAATTGCAAACTATATGATGATGTGCATTATGAGATTTTATGCAAGTATTGTGTCGGTTATGAGAGTAAAAATTCGAATAAACTTCATTCGAACATTCTTTCTTCCCACATAGTTTTCTAGCATGATTGAAAACATTTTTGCTTCTCAAAATAGAATCAGCAATCGGTTGAAAAGTAATTTTATGCAATTGTTCAAAATCATTTTTCTTAACTAAACAAGAGAAATTGGAATTGTTTACCACATGTGCATCTTGACCTCCAGATAATGATTGGTCATAATCGTTCATGAGCTCTTTCTGAGAATCCTCTTCCTCTTGATCTTTTGTGTTGACTGGATTATGGAAGTATTCAATGATTTCTCCTTCTTCAATCTCCGTTGTTCATCGGTTGTAGATGTGCAGTTTATAATTTCTGATGAACTATCAACACTACCAACTTCCACACAATTGTTAGAAGCATATATTAAATCAAGAGTATCCCAGATATCTTTAGCACTAGAGCAACATTTGATTTTTACAAAATCATTTTCGGTTAAGGCACTATACAAAATTTTCATTGCTCTAATGTTCAATGAGAACATTTTCTTTTCTTTTTTCCCAATCCTTTCTTAGTTTGAAATCAAAGACATTTATAAAAACTTCCCACATATCAAAATCCGTAGCTTTGATAAAACTTGTCATTCTAGCTTTCCAAAATAGAAAATCAATATCTTTGAAAAACGGTGGAATAGTATAATCGAAACCTTCAGAAAGCAAGCAATACCCAAAATCAGCCATTGAAACTCTTGAGACGGTTAAGTCCTTTAGACAAGAGCCCCGCTCTAATACCAAATGTTAGACCGGACTATCACCCAACAGGGGGGTGAATTGGGTGTTCGATAAAACTTTAGGAACTTTGAAAATCTTTTCACAACTTACTGAAATCAATTCGTATGACAGAAATATTTTATAAACCAATAGTTAATCATTCAAACATATATGCTGGAAATATAAGAGTTTAGGAAAGAGAATATGCAAACTATAATTTATCCTGGTTCGGCTCAATCCGTGACCTACGTCCAGTCCCCAAGCTCCGCTTGAGATTTTCAATCCACTATCTCCTTGTTTAACCGGGCACAAGAGAAAAGCCTTTACAACCTCACAAGTTTAAACGGGAACTTGTGCAGCCTTTACAATTCTTACCGAGATACTCTCCCTTACACACAGTAAGGATACAATTACACACTCAAACGAAGGATGGTCCTCTCACTCAGACTCCACTCCCCCTTACAAGTTGTAATTGATACACCCACACTCAAGATACCTCTATCTTGAGATTTGAACGAATTGTAAAATGATTGATAAGACTCTCTCACAGAGTAGATGAATGATAATCACTGAAGTACATAATCGATCATTACACTCTCTACTGAAAGCTATATAAACATTGTGAAACAGAGAGTATATGAGTTGAGCGTTCGATTCATAATATTAGCATATCGACAGTGCAAGATTATGTATCTTTTTGTCCATTTTGAATCCTTCTCCTTTTATAGTTGATAGTCCTTAATGACCGTTGAGAAGCTTTGTAAACTAGCCGTTGTGACTCTTCGTATTTCCGTTAGACACAAATGATTTCCGTTGAAGATAATCGACCGTTGCTTCATAAATACTTCACCGTCGAATGTACTTCTGCTGAGAGTGATAGCTGGATTAAGTGATCCTCGAAGGAATTACTTCGTCGCAAAGGAAATCTTATTCCGATTGAGCTCTGCTTTTCTGAACGAGCATTTAATGCGTCTGCCACGTCGGATTGCCTTTCGTTCAAACACTTAGATTAACACGATTAATCAACTGAAACTCAATCAAAAAGATGATTAAACATGATATAAATAAGCTCAGATATGATTAATAGATAATACATAATGACCCATAGATTTTATGAAATCGATTAGCGACATCGGAAAATCACAGAACTGAGAAGAATTAATTCTCGAGAATTGCTTCAGTCATTCTCGAGAATTTCTCTGATTAGGAATGGTAGATTACTGCGCTCATTCTCGGAATCATCTATCATTCTCGAGAATTACTCGATCTAGAATTGATATTGAAACATTCACGCTCATTCTCGAATCATGGTATTCTCGAGAATCATCCTGCCATTCTCGAGAATCACTCAAGGTTAAATATTGAAACACAACAAGATTACGCACATTCTCGAGAATCATTGAATCATTCTCGAGAATCACTCTGATGGAGAATATATGTTGAAACATAACAACCACAATAATTCTCAAGAATCTCACTTATCCATTCTCGAGAATTGCTCTGATGGAAGATGGATAATGGAAGAGTGCAGCTCCATACATACTCGAGCATCAAGAGGCCATTCTTGAGAATCGTTCTTGATCAGGAAGAGGAATATAATCAGATTCTCAAGAAGCAATCATATTGGATGAGAACTGATGTAGGCGAGAGAAGAGTCGTTCGAGACGCTGCGATGTTGATTCTGTCACATGCCATTCTCGAGAGTCTCAAGTCCATTCTCGAGAATTTGTTCAGATGGGAGAAAGCATTTGACGTTGTGGATTTCGCGTTCTCGAGAATTGCTACCCATTCTCGAGAATCATTGAACCATAGTCTGCAAGTGAGTTAATTCTGATTCAATTACTTAAGCTCTTCAAAACCTTCTTTCCATGTAGGAGGAATCAGCTCCAAACTGGTTGTATTTCATCCATTAACATCAGAAGAATGGAGGTTGATTTTATCAGTGTTTTCTGCAGTATCCAGAACAGACTTTCAACTTCAAAACATCGTATCTCCTTCAAGGGATCTTCTTTTTTTGTGTTCTTGATTTTTTTGGAAAGTTATTTGAGTCTAGTTTCCAATGGCACCGATTTCAGCTCAATTGGATTTGTCGTTTGTGAGATACACCCAAAACATCAAAGCTTGGTTCTGACTGTGACGTTGATGTTTGTGTGAACTTGTAAAATTCATAGATAATTCATCTGACCTCCTTTGGACATGAAATTTTACCACAAATACGTGTTGGATGTCTAGTTTCATATGCCACTGGTTTCATGTCAATTCGATTCCTGGTTGGGGAGATATCGTAGAATTACTGGAGGTCGCCAGGAACAGAGCAGAACAGAGAATGGCTGAAGCACATTGATTCTCGAGAATTGCTATCCGATTCTCGAGAATTGATGCCTGATGTGCGAGAATTGCTCCTGAAACATGGATTCTCGAGAATTAATGCATGATTCTCGAGAATTACTTGACCATACTTGAGAATGACTTCAGGAATGCTATTTTATCTCCGAATTCAACCGTTCCAACTTCTATTTGATCACAGAGACTTGAATATTGATATCCTCATGATATTTAACAAGTTCTTCTTTCTTCAAACTCCATTCATGATCATTCTTCATTGTATTAAACTTCACATATCTACAATAAATATAAGAATTAGTCAAAGTAGAAGATAAATGTAGTATGCAAGCTTTTTGCTCTAGATAATGGCATCTATATAAGACATCATCAAAACTAATCATATCCAACACCCCTTTCTCAAGCCTTCCTACGTGCCCCCCTCCACTTTGTTCTTTTAATTATTTGATTCAATTTCTAGTTACTCCAAGTGTTTATGTAACTAGATGAAAAAATGATAGTTTGGTTAACAATCAAACAAAAATATACTTAGGGGTTTTTATGAAGCTTATTCAAGTCTTCTCATCAACTTTGTAATTTTGAAGCTTATGGCTTTAATTAGAAGTCTCAAATTTCCTTTTTATCATTTTAAGTTTAATTCCAAAAATTGAGAAAAAGATTTTGGTGATAACCTATCCCAAGCCTAAAATATGCTTGTTCATAATAACTCCTTATGTTTGATCTATGATTAACGTATTTCAAGATACAATTTTTTTTTGGTATATTATTTCAAGATACAATTTATTTTATATAGGTTCTCATTTACTTATGTCTTGAATTAATTCCATTTGATTAATTTAATTGTTCTATGCCCATTTTTCCTATTGGTGGACTTATTGACTTTTCTCTTTCCAATTTATCCTCTTCCAAAATTCATAAATGCTCTTTTCCATGGTGCTCTTATCCTCTTCCAAAAATTTATGACTTGCATGTGATTTAAATTAGAATGTGTGTGCTTGATTGTTCAACAATTTTTACTCCCCTTTTTCAGCATAAAAAAGCGTCCCCCTCCCCTTATTTTTGATTTTTTTTTCAATTTGTCTATTAATTGCTTCACAAACTCAAGAAAATCTCTTATTAGTGGATTTTAATTCACAAGGATTTCACTTTATGAAATTGAATTAAGGCCTTAGGATTTAGCTTTATGAGGTTTAATCCTAACCCTACATAACTAATCTCAATTAATATTCTTAATTAGTAGATTTAATTAATTATGAACAATACAATTACTTTAACTATTGCAAATTTGTTGTCCATTAATTTCTGGCAAATTTCCTCTCTAATTGATATAAGTAGTTTTGTGCCATTTAATTGTCTCCTATGAATAAATTAAGACTATGCTTAATTATAAAATTTTATGATGTTTTATGATCCCTAATTTGAACCTAAAACTTTGATTTTAAACCTAACATTTGGTTTGTTCCATATCAACGAAAATTACCACAAATTGTAGAAAATAAATCACAAATTTAGAGACAACATACTCTCCTATTTTTAATAGGTATCATTTACCAAAATATCGTATTTAAGATAAATAATATTTTTTTTTCGGGTATTACATTTCTTCCCCCGTTAAATAAAATTTCGTCCTCGAAATTTACTCTATACTAACTAAACTTCGAGCCATAAACTCCGGATATCTTTCTTTCATGTCTTCTTCGGTTTCCCAAGTTGCTTCATCAGGAGATAAACCTCTCCAGACCACCTTCACGATTGGAATATTTCTGCATCGAAGCCGCTTCTCTCGGTACTCGAGAATTCGTTCCGACTCAACCTCGAAAGTGTTATCATATCGTAATTCGACATCCTCATACTGAATAATATGATCGTGGTCAGGTTGGTATTTCTTCAACTGAGAAACATGGAAAACGTCATGGAGTTTACTCAAATTTGGGGGTAAGGCTAACTGGTAAGCGACTGGTCCACGTTTTGCCAAGATTTCAAATGGCCCTATGTAACGAGGACTTAGCCTTCGCCTTTTAAGCCTTCTACCGATACCAGTTACTGGAGATATCTTCAGAAACACATGGTCTCCGACTTCGAATTCCAACGGTCTTCTTCTTTTATCAGCGTAGTTTTCTGTCTATTTTGTGCTGCTTGGAGTCTCTGTTTGATCAAAGCAATTTGTTCGGAGGTCTTATCAACTATATCTGGTCCAAGAAATTCTTGCTCAGACAGTTCCGTCCAGCATATAGGTGTTCGACACTTTCGCCCGCACAATGCTTCAAACGGAGCCATCTGTATGCTTGAATGATAGCTATTGTTGTAAGCGAACTTGACCAATGGTAGATGTTGGTCCGAATGTCCTTTGAAGTCTAATACACACGCTCTAAGCATATCTTCTAGCATCTGTATTGTCCTTTCAGATTGGCCATCGGTCTGAGGGTGATAAGTCGTACTGGGCCTCAGCTTAGTTCCCAACTCTTCATGCAATGCGTGCCAGAACCGAGATGTGAATCGCGGGTCTTGGTCAGAAACAATGCTCATAGGTACGCCATGAAGTCTCACGATCTCTTTGATATAAATCTCTGCCAATCTTTCCGATGAGTAGTTGACACTAATGGGAAGAAAGTGTGCAGACTTAGTCAATCGGTCAACAATCACCCAAATCGCATCGTGATTCCTGATCTTAAGTAACCCTACCACCAGATCCATGGTAATGTTCTCCCATTTCCACTCCGGTATGTCTAGTCCTTGAAGAGGACCAGGGGTCGTTGATGTTCAATATTAACCCTTTGACAAGTCAAGCATCTGGCCACGTACTCGGTTACATCATCCTTCAACCTGGGCCACCAAAACTCAGATTTTAAGTTCTGGTACATCTTGACCATTCCTGGATGTAGAGTGTACTTACTCTTATGAGTCTCATCCAGTATCTTTCGTCGTAATTCATCATTCTTCGGAAGACTAAGCCACTAGGCGATAGGTCATTGTCTTGAGTCTCGCCCCCGTGAGATTATCTCCCTTGCTGCAATGGCCCACTCATCTTGCCTCTGAGCTTCCTCGACTTCATCTTTCAGGTTGTATCCTCCTTGACTAACAAGAAGACTTGAAAGATAGGCTTCACCGGGCGTATTAAAATTCATGCAAATCTGATTTGACAGGTTCCAGTCTCTGAAATCTTCAAGCAGCCTTCGTTCTTGGATCATCATGTATGCCACATGCACCGACTTCCTACTGAGAGCATCTGCAACGATGTTCGCTTTACCCAGATGATACTTGATCTCCAGGTCGTAATCTTTTAACAACTCCATCCAGCGACGTTGTCTCATGTTGAGTTCCTTTTGGTCAAAAAGGTATTTTAGGCTCTTGTGGTCGAAGTACAACTCTACGGTCGCTCCGTAGAGGTAATGCCTCCATATCTTCAAAGCAAACACGATAGCTACAAGTTCTAAATCATGTGGAGGGTAGTTCGACTCATGAGTCTTCAACTGACGAGAGGCATAAGCTACCACCTTGCCCTGTTACATCAGGACACATCCCAATCCATACCCACTGGCGTCACTATAGACTACATAAGTCTCACTCGGATCTGGGATAATCAACATGTTGGGATCCGTGCAACGCAGCGGATTAAAAAAACTTACGGATCCAATCCCGAGGATCACTCAGGTGCGTTTAAACAAGGCTAGGGAATCCGAAATTACCTTAGGAGAATTCGTTTGCGCTTGTTCTTCGTTGAACAATTGGGCTACCTCCTTGATCGCGAAAGACGACTCGTAGGATTGTCTTCCTCCACCGATATCCACACGAACAACTCCCGAACACGGCTACGGCGCGTGCTAGCCCCTCTTGTGCGTTTCTCTTGATTTTCCACTCTAGAGTTTTTCTCGCGGCTTTCTGAATGCGCTCGACAAAATGTCCCGTGAGTTTTCTAAACCCGTTTCGCGCATTATATAAAATTATTCCTCATTAATTTTGAAATTCAAATTTCAAATATGGATTAAAATACATTAATTACATCAATCAAATCTGATGTAACGTATTTAATCCACATTAAAAGTTGATTTGAAATTCAAATTTTGGAATCGAATTAAAATAAATGTATTAATTAAATCCATCTAATAGATCTAATCAAATCCATTTATTTAATCCAAATTAAAAGCCTTCGATTTAATTTATCTCTATAAATTAAATCCAAGAAATAATATCTATCTATTTAATTTAAATTTGAGATACCATATCTCAATTTAATATTAAAAAAGATATACGATATCTTTATTCGAAAATTTAAATGAGATACAATATCTCAATTTGTTTTAGATATTTAATTTATCAAATAAATTAAATACAAAACAAATATTATATATATTAATATTATAATCTATATTAATAATATTAACATATATTAATTTCGAATTTAATATATATATATATATATATATATATATATATATATATCCTAGATTAAATTCAGTATTCATTAAATCTTAGACGTATCTAAGATTCAATGAATCTGGACACATTTGCTCGTGTTGAGTTATTCTTGTGTGCGACCCTGCAGGCCCATATGAGATTGGTAGTGGGCCAACACTTTGTCAGCCCACAAGTCGCAAGCGGCCTCTAGCAAGACATTGTGACTACCCAATTCACATGGGGATCGATGACACGATACAACCTATCGTACAACCATGTCACGTCCCTTTTGTCACGCGATAATTTGGTCAAGGATGAGGCGTGGATAATGTCAACTTCCTTTTCTTGACCACTACTTTCTTGATTCTCAAGTAGTCTAATAAGTGAAAATGGAAACTCCTTTCCATCACAAAGACGACCGTACATTTCTTAGACTCACTCATCAAGGGGCCCAGTATTATCTCTCTACAAATGTGAGGGACAAATTCCATCTTGACCATTCACATTCCTCCGCATGAAAACCATTGATCCCGATCCCAGCCTTTATCATCACCCAAAGGTGACTTTTGACTAGGTCAAATGTCGATGACTCATCATGTAGGAATCCATGATGGTCTCGAGTCATAGGGCGTTGTGACGCGGTTATACATGAGATAAGCTTATGACTAAATCCATGCAGCTTTCTCATAGTGGGTCGGTCCAGCACCTAGTACTCTTACAAGTGCCCATGACTTTGATTCGTATCTCCATAGTCATCAAAGTCATACTGGTCTTACCTCATCTTCGCTCCCACGTAGATGACCGATCAGGGACATTTAGGATATCATCTATAAGATATATCCAGGGATCAGTTATTATTGTAAACATGCAAATGAAGTGATAACTTAATGGAGAACAATGACTTGCCCTAGGGCATAATTTCCAACACAACATTGGTGTTGTGGTCAACCTCTCCCTCAGCATCTGGAAGCTCTCCTCACAGTCATCATCCCATACAAATGCTTGATTTTTCCTCGTGAGCTTTATCAATGGTAAGGCAAGACGTGAGAAATTCTGTATGAATCTGTGGTAGTATCCCGCTAGACCCAGAAAGCTACGTATCTCCGTCACTGTTTCTGGTCTCTTCCAGTCCAGAACTGCTTCCACCTTGCTGGGATCAACAGCAACCTCATCGCGTGATATGACATGGCCCAGAAATCTCACTTCTGGTAGCCAAAATTCACATTTGCTTAACTTAGCAAAGAGTTATTTGTCACGTAGTATACTTAATACGAGTCGCAGATGTTCCTCGTGCTCCTCTCTACTTTTTGAATAAATAAGGATATCGTCAATAAACACCACTACAAACTTATCAAGTGTTGACGGAAAATTCGGTTCATGTAGTCCATGAACACGGGAGGCGCATTTGTCAATCCGAAAGGCATCACAAGGAATTCGTAATGCCCATATCTGGTCCTAAAGGCCGTCTTCAGAACATCACTAGCCTTAACCCGCAGCTGATGGTATCCCGAATGTAAATCGATTTTTGAGAATACGCAAGAACCAGATAATTGATTGAGTAGATCATCGATCCGGGGAAGTGTATATTTGTTTTTGATAGTCACTTTGTTCAACTCATGGTAGTCGATACAGAGTCGCATGCTCCCGTCTTTCTTCTTCACAAATAATACTGGGGCTCCCCACGGTGACAGCTGGGTCGGATGAACCCTTTCTCCAGCAGTTCTTCAAGTTGCTTCTTCAACTCTTGCATCTTGTTTGGTGCCATACGGTACGACGCTTTTGATATTGATCTTGTTCCAGGCATCAATTCAATGGCGAACTCGACTTCCCTATCAGGAGGTAACTCAGTGAGATCCTCTGGGAATACATCCGAGAACTCGTTTACGACTGGGATGTCTTTGAGTGAGGGTTCGGCTTCTGCATTGATGGAAAACAACACCATGTATGCTTGGCAGCCATGCTTCATGCATCTTTCAGCTTCCGCGACAGAGAGAAAATTGAGGCTTGCATCAACCTTGCCCTGGTCATACGGAGGTGAGAACAATATCTTCTTATTACCGCAATCGATTATCGCATTGTTTGCCACCAGCCAGTCAAGACCAAGAATGACGTCGATGCCACGGAGTGGTAATCATATAAGATCTATATTTGAATCTCGTCCATTTACACTCGCAATACAGTTAAGATATGCATCAGAAGCTAAAGATTTCATGCCAAGAGTTCTAGCTACTATCAAATCATAAGGTAATCTATAGGCATGCATCCCTAACTATTTTGCACAGTCATATGAAATAAACGAGTGACTAGGACCTGAATCATACAATGTCTGAAGTAGATTCCCATTAAGAGAGATAGTACCTTTGACCATTTCAGGAGATTTTCTGGCTTCTTGATTTGTCAGAGCAAAAACTCGGCCTGGGTTTTGTAGCCTCGTCTCTAGAGCTCTTTGAGGATAGCTAGTTTACGCTAATGTGCCATGGCTTCTGGCACTTGTAGCATACAAGCTTCCCCTCACAGTTAGTCCCTTGATGGTACTTTCCGCATTTCGGACACGTTTGGGATGTCTGTATCCTTGGAAAATTTTGCTGCCCAGATTGGAATGGTCTCCTCTTTCTGCCTCGGGGGTTGCTCCATGGTGCCTTCCTCTTCTGTAAGGAGTTTCCTTGGCTAAAACCACCACGTTTTGCAGTGCTGCTGTTGAAACTCCTAGGGGTATGCAGCTCCTTCAAGTTTCGCTCGATCAGTCGGCAAGATTCCGCCGCTTGGATCAACTCAGTGAATTGCTTAGATACTAGGCTTTCTCTTATTTCATGTTTAAGCCCATGTATCAGTATGTTTGCCATACTGCTTTCTCCATCATTATTCGGTATGATGTATATCGCGACAGATTGGTAAACCGGGCGTAGTAGTCATCGAATGGCTCTTCGTGGCCTTACCGAATGTGGAGGAATTTCGATTCCTTGATCATTTACACCGAGGAAGGAAAGTATTGTTCATTGAATTTCTCCAAAAATTTCTCCCAGGTAATGGGACAATAACGTGCTTGTAAGGTTGCAGAAATGCTTCTCCACCACCTGTCCGCATCTCCTTCTAGCTTTTATATTGCAAGTTGAGCCTTGCGATTTTCCGAGCACTCCAGGACTTCAAAGATCTTGTCCAGCCTCATTAACCAGTCCTCAGTTGAGTCGAGCTTGCCACGGAAGGCTAGTAGTTTTAGCTTACAAAATTGAGTCACCCAGTATTTTGTGTTCTCGACTACTCTGTCGGGTTGACATAGTACTGCCATTGCTCTCTCCCATCGGGGAGGTGATCGAGATCGATTGGATCCCTCAGATTCATTGCTCCGTTCATCGTCTTGTTCGTTGTTGTCTTCCTCCTCCTCATCATTTTGTTGTTCTCCTTCGGCTCGCTGCTCCTCGTTTTGTCTTTTGTCTCTTCCTCCTTGTCTGTCGGCGAGGAGTGTATCAATGAGAACTCTTTGTTCCTGTAGCATTCTTCTCATCTCTTGTATTTCATTTTGGGCTGGTTGTTGTGGTTCCTGTTGGTTGAGTTCGTGTATTGGTATCGTTCGTGTTTGTCTGCCTCTACCTTTACCTCGGGCTCCACCTCGGGCTCTGCCTCGGCCTTGGCCCCTGGGAGCTCCGACTCCTCTCAAATTTGCCATATTCCAATCCCGAAGAATGATAGATAAAGACATTAGAGTGAAAAAAACATATTTAAATATTGCACACATTCATATCATATATATTGATAAAAGATATTTTACATTCGTCTAGATCCTATAGCTTATCAGCCTAGTCGTTATATTACAAAACCCTTTTATCTAATAGGTATTTTACATCTCCCCAAGGTTTTTAGAGGAGTAATAGCACACACTAGTAACTACGCCTAGACTTTCTATTATAAAGCTACTTCTACTGTTACTTCCAGGGCTTTCTTGGACTGGTACAGGATTGCCTTCGTCCGTCTACATGTTCCAGTACACCAGACGTTTGAGATGAAAGATACACGAACACCCATCCTCTATGTGGCCCTCGTCTAGGAGCTCATTGGTTTTCTGTATCCAGAAAGGAGTTCGGGGAAAGTGGTAAAGGATGGACCAGACCCAGTCGCCGGAAAGATGTTGAAACAAGGCAGTCAAACTCATGAGGTAAAACTCCTTGACATGGGTCAAGTAGTGAAGGTACTTGTCTTTCAGGGTTCCGGTGGTCAACTCCGTGTTTTGAAGGTCTAAGAGCAAGGTATGGGTCAGAATAGTGTTGTCATTTAGGACAAATTGTAGGTTGTCTGAGTTTGCATCGTCGGCGTTGTCAAGGTTTTGTATATCTGGGTAATCGAAATTATCACCCACCGAGGAGTGATGGGATCCGTTAGGGCTAACAGGTGCTAGCGGATATATTATGTCTAAGGGCTCAGCATTTATGGGTATTGGATCGTAAAGGTACTCATCAAAGTACTCGGGTCCAGGGTGGTATTCCGGCTCTGGTTCGTCATCGGGGTAGTTTGGCATATACTCTGGGTCTAACTGGTACTCCGGAGCAAGGAAATACGGTTCTGGTTCGGGCATAGGCATAGGGGGTGGATATACTGGTTCCGGGTTCAGTCTTACTCCTACGTTTCCAGGGACCCCAGATCGACGTGCTGTACGTCTCCTCCCCCCATAATAATCTACATAGAGAAACTCATCTCTGTTCATCACATAACAACACCAGGGTTATATCAGTACTCATTTTCAAAATATGCTCCAAGTTTAAAAAGGCTTAGAACCTAACTTCGTTAATCAAACAATTTGGCCAGGGCGGTGTGCTTGTGGAAGTCTCGCTGAATTCACGGGGACTGAATGACAACCACAAAACCCTTTCTAGACACCAAACTGTTTGGAGTAACATAGTTAAATCCGTGCCAGAATGAATGCTCTGATACCAAAAATGTAACATCCCAATTTTCTAAAACGTTTATAAAATAGTTTGATCAGAGTTGAGCTTCGGAAGTATTTAAATTGAAGAGTAACTGATAAACATTCACTGTAGTGTATATGTTTGCTTTAAACAGCGATACAAAAATTTCAAACAACTGATAATGTTAAGTACATATCAAAAGAAATTTTCTCCAGCTGGTCCTCATGCCTGCTGCTTACCCTTGTCTTCGATCCTATTCACTCCGGATCCTAAAGCTATGGTAAGAGCTGAGATTCAATTACCATTGAATCTTAGGTAACGGTTAACCTCATGCTTATGTAACAGTTATGTATGACAGATATTCATGACATTACATCAGTAATCACATATGAAAGATAATAACAGAACACAGCCACATATGAATGATACTATGGTTTGCACTATTCACCAGTGCCATGATGGCCTATCGTGTCCTCAGAGCTAGGAAAACTTATCAGCATTATCAGAACCATAACCCGTGTATAGCTGAATGTGTATGAAAAAACTTTAAGACAAAGTCTTAGTCTATGAATACATCTATCACATATAAGTATACCATAAGCATCAGAGTTAGTGTTACAGTATGCGCCGTACCTTCGTTTGGTGATAACGGTACATTTGTCGGTCGGAATGTGAACACGAGTATCCTATTTTTAATAGGTATCATTTACCAAAATATTGTATTTAAGATAAATAATATTTTTTTTCGGGTATTACACTAAGCTTATAGGAATTAAAATCTAGGGTGTTACATTTCTAAAATAAACAATAAATTGTTTTAATATGATTTTGGGAAAATGAAATATTCTCTATTGGTTTTCTCCCGTTTAACCAAAAATCAAAAATCAAAATCACCAATCCACTAACACGCACATTTTCAGTTTATTCAACACAAAACTAATGTCTGGCCTTTAGATGGGCTGTGGTTCAATGCATGGAATTGTTGTCTCAACAGCTTTCCATGCCTAACTAACTTGAAGTTCACCATTCAACCTTTGATCAACAAGGCCTTGTATATCCCCACACTCAATATTTGGACGGATCCAATCAAATTATAAAATAAACATTCTCAAATTGTCTTCTTATTGGGGGATGGCCTGTGATTAGTTGAAGAAGAATCATCCCAAAACTATTTATGTCACTTATTTTATGTAGCTTTCCAGATCTTTGAAATCTGTAATACCAATAATAAATTAGTCTATAATTCTTCTTTTGGGATTAATGGCATGTAACATGGTAACAAATAATTCTTCATTAATATTCAGATGCAATTACTTACTCAGGATCAATAAATAGAGCAATAAAATACGTATCTTGGGCAAAAGTCGAAAGTGATGCAATCAGTGCGATCACAAACTTATTGTGTTCTTTGCATGAATTTGTCAGACAATAAAGATCTGGATTGTTGTCCATACTGGTAGAATAGAGCAGCGTTAAACTTGACTAGTATTTGGCAATATTTTTTTAGTAACCCCCTTATTTATACCATCTGAATAACAATCAAGTAAGAGAGAGATTGAGGGAATTAAAGAAGATGATTAGGGTGTTTTAGAATAAAACATGTCATATTAACTAACTTTCTTAATATAATTAAATTAGGTAAATAGCTCTTACATCAAGAATAAGGAGTACTATAATTTTTAATTAATGTTTTAAAAAAACATGATCCATTATATGAAAGTTGATAATTCATGACAATTTTTTTTTTTTTTTTGGCCAGGCACATGAAAAAGTTGGCAACACAAATTTGGTTCTGTGGTATAAAGCTCTTTTCCTTGGGTCAAAACGAAGGAAGCTTACTTCCCTTATTTGATGGAATTATCGATTTAATATAAACCTACATAATGTGTACCAAACATATGAAGATAGAAATTTCTCTCTCCTTCTCCTTCTCCTTCGATTGAAATTCCTTTCATGCATGCTAATCATGACGTAAGAATAAACCTTTTATATCCGGGTAAGATTTAAGTTCACCATGGTTTGTTGACATATAGGTGCTATCGTAATGTTAAACCCAACTTGAGTGGACTCATTAGTAAAATAGAATTTGATAACGGAGAATGTAAACCTTATCTCCAAATTAGCCTTTTCCCTCAAAAAGCCTTGGGAATTATATTGAACCCGTGAGCTTATTTTCTGTAGCATTACTGTAAGATGGGAAAAAATAATGGAATTTTAAGATACTTGGCTTCACAATCCCAGAATGAAAGCTGTAATGCAATACTATTAGTCAGGCCTTACATAAATTTTAAATTAGGGAGAGTTGCAAGAAATTCTGACAGTGATCCAGTCAGTTCATTGTTTGACAGATCCCTATCAACAAGACGTAAGTGTTATTCATACTTAATGCTTAACAACCTGATTAAATGATAGTACGTCATTGTTTAGCGAGTATATATAATGAAACAACTTACAAGGATTCCAATTTTTCCGAACTAGCAAACGATGGAACTATTACTCCTCTCAGCTTGCTTGAGCTCAAATTCCTACAATTTATATATATTTCACAACTTTGCTAGGAAGGGAATCAACAGCTCATCATATTAATGGCCAAATTAAGGCAAGCTTTTAGACATATTGAAATAATAAAAAACTAACACTATATTAATTGTTCTTGAATGCTTCAAATAAAACTGATAGATCACACACGAGAGCAGCATTGAGTGTAACTTACAGTGAAATGATTCTTATATTATTGTCATAGCTGCAATTCAAACCGTCCCAAGCCAAGTGAGAAGGAAAACAAGGGTCATCTTGCCAACTGATTTTGGAGACCCCATAGATTTGCTGTAATTCCTTGATAGCTTCAACTGAATACATAATTTCCAATGATAAATAGAACAAAAACATCAGAGTTATTCTTTGTTTTTTAAAGAAAAAATTATTGATAACTAAGACAAACAAATGATTAAAAGGTAACAATAGGAGGAACTACCACCTCGTTTAGGGGAACCTGGATGCTGGATGACTATATAAATTTCAAATGCATTTAGGATAGGAGGAGCATCTGAATCATGTGCTGCTTTGATGGTGAAGCTTTTAGTGATGTTGGAACTTAGGGTAGTAGGCTTCATGCATTCAAGAGTAAGTTGCTGAGCGTGGGAATTTTCATCATCAAAAGTGACATTGATGATCCTCTTGTGGCCACGAGGAAGCTTTTCAATTTCAGCAAAGTGAAGGAACAGATAATATTGGGTAGATATATTCCCAACGCTCAAATTTGTGGTTAAGAGATTGGAATGATTCTGAGGTTGTGCTGCAGTGCGCAATACTTCCCATGGCACTTCATGAACGGACTCCTCCGCCTTTGCTTCTACACTTGTTTGCAAGGCATCCCAATTGGGATTATCATGGTTCCACCACAAGCGATCATATACATCGTCTTTGAACCTGTATTTTCAAAACTAGTTAAGAAAATTATACTAATCTCATTTTTCAAGAGCTCAAGACATCTAACTCATCAAAATACACAAAAGTAAATTTTACTTAAAATTATTGTTATAAAAAATTTTACTTGAAATTAAAATTAAAACATGATATAATAAAGGGAGAATTTTATTTGAGTCCCGCAAATGATATATAATTTCTAGCAGGTCACAAAAGATTCTAAAATTTCAATCATTGAAGTATAAAAATTAAAAGGTAAAGGGACAAAAATGCACATGCCCTTTATCTTTAGGAGTGCCCAACATTAAATGCTTTTTGGAGGTATAAAAATACACCTGAATTCTCAAAATGGGTGCAAAAATATCATGACCATTAAATCTAACTTAACACCGTTGCTTTTTGTGGTGGGTCCCACACTATTTTCATGAAAAATACCAAAATGCCCCTAATTAAAAAAAAAATCCCTAGGAAAACTCGGATCTGCGAGTTCGGAAACTTCAAAAGCCTAGATCCATTTTCTCTACACAAAGAAAATCAAGAACTCAAACTTTAATCGAAGGCGATGTAGGAATGGGTAGCATTTATTCTGTGGTTTTCTTAATTTGGGAAGCGCATATTTTTTTTTTTTTCGCCCTATCAGTCAGATCCGACGATTGAATCACCACAAAAACAAGAGCACCCCCCACAGTGGAGTCTCCACAGAATCACCAAAAAACCACGCCGCGTGGCTTCTTACCTCTTCACGCTATCATCTCCCTCTCTCGGCGTCGTGCGCTTCTCTGGCACTTGCAGTGATCTGCTCTTTAGCGACATTAAGAAATTGCTTACAGAGGCATTGAGATTATTTATTACTAAATTGTTTTATTCGACGATGTCATGTTTTTTGTTACAGAACTCAAATGCTCTGTCACTTATCAGTGTTATGCGCCTTTTGTTGTCTTTTTCTTCAAAGATACGAAGAATTTGTGGTTGAGATAAAATGAGAGGAGTTGAGAAAGGATCAACCACTACCAAGAACTCAAACTTCAATGATTCTCTTTTAGTATAAATTAGGCTTTTGAAGTTTCCAAACTTGCAGATCCGAGTGTGCCTGGGCAGTTTTTTTTTTTTATTTTTATTTTTTTTTTTAATTAGGGGCATTTTGGTATTTTCATGAAAATAGTGTGGGACTCACCATAAAAAGTAACGGTGTTAAGTTAGATTTAACGGTCATGTTATTTTTGCACCCATTTTGAGAGTTCATGTGTATTTTTACACCTCTGAAAAATATTTGGTGTTGGACGCTCCTGAGGAAAAAGACATGTGCATTTTGCACCTTCACCCAAAATTAAATTGTGCTTTGATGGTGAATGACAAAAGTGTCCTTCCTTCATTGTTTTGAAAAAAGGCCCACCCACCGGCCACCCGAGAATAAATCTTCCATCGTTTCAACCTGCAACCGGTTTCTTTGCTAAGAAAAAGTGCTTCGCAGGAGAACTATCAGATATGGGTCATTCAATTCAGATATGATCCGGACCATCCATGTTTGAGTTTCTTGCAAAATGATGATTTTTTAATTAAAAAAATATAAAAGATTATCTTTATATTAGATTCTCTACCCAATAATTTTAAAAAAAAAAAAAAAAATATAGACTTATATGAAAAATCAAATTTAGACCATTCAGATTAGATATGAATGGTTTAGATCTAACTAGATTTCACTGCTAAGTAAAGTGCTTAGCGCGGAAATGGGTTCCTTTTGAACCCATGATCTCTCATCTCATCAAAAGGTTTATGACCATCAAAAGATTAACTTATTATCTTGCTATAGTTATTTGTTAATACGTATGTAAACTTGTAGATTGAATATATGCAAATGGTATGATAGGTTAACGAGTATTTTAACAACTATAACCATAGCAAAAATAACAAGTGTCCCTCTGAAAATCTACAAGTCATAATATATATTCTAACATCTGCTATTAAAAAAAAAAAAAAAAAAAAATACAAGTGTTCCTTAAACGTATTCAAAATAGATTACAAGTGCATTTACAATTGTATATATGAATTTTAACAACCAATTAGCCATGTTCACTTCATAACAAGCAAGTGGTTTGGAAGATAAATGAGTTCAATGGCTTGGTGGTCATAAATTTATCTTTCTACACACAAGCTACGTATAGAGTAGGTAAAACAAAATGACAAAAATAAATTTATTGGCATTGTCTATAGTAATAAATAATTAGACGTATATATTTTTATATATAGTACAAATTTGTAGTCTTTACAAGTTACAAGAGATTAATTACAAAATCTTCAATTAGTCATGACTCATGAGAATGAACAATGAAAACAAAAAAATGGGCAAGGTGAGGAACAAGTGAGGTCACTCAAACCCAAGTCAATTCTTACACCAGCCCCACCGAAACGAAATATATCAAGGGGAAGAGGAGCATGATAGAGAGAGTCGTTCAATGGCTTTAATTCCAAAGCGTTGTTCAATACCTCGTCCTGTGTTCACAAAGCACACTTGTATCGTCTCTGTTATTATCTCAAACGGATAGATCATTTGGGGAACATATGGAATAGAAAGTATTTGAAATGTGCTCCAATAGTTGACCCCGAGGTGAAGATCGAACTCAGGAGTCAGGAGGTTGGTTTTTCAAGTCGTAATTTCTATACGCAAATATGGCTCTCATCAAATACCTTTTCTTATTGTAAAAGGCAAGAATAGGAAAAATCTGATTGTATTGAAGTGAGTAATTAAGAGTATGTACAGACCTATTTATAGGCAATGTGTGCAAATAAATTCATAACAATTACTTCTAACAAATTCCCCTAAAGTGGTTACATCAGTAACTAATTACTAACTAAACATATGCTAATTCCTGAATTATAAAACTATTTAAAAACAGAACCAAAGTACAAAACAGGGCTGAAATATCCTCCAATACCCCCCCTCAAGCTGGAGAATGGATATCAATCATTCCCAGCTTGGAAAGGAGTGTACAAAACTGATTAGGAGCAAGTGCTTTAGTAAAAATATCCGCAAGCTGATCTTGAGACTTGATAGGGAGAAGATGAAGCAATCCACTCTTGAGCTTCTCACGAACAATGTGACAATCAATGTCAAGATGCTTAGTCCTTTCATGAAAAGTAAGATTTGCAGCAATATGGCGTGCAGATTGACTATCACAGTATAAGGCAGCAGGAGAGGTCAGTGGTAAACCAAAATCACGAAGTAGAAAGGATAACCATTGAAGTTCACAAGTAGTAGTAGCTCAAGCACAGTACTCAGCCTCAGAAGAAGAAGTAGAAACAGTTTGTTGCTTTTTAGAGCGCCAAGAAATTAAGGCCTGATCTAAGAAAGCACAAAAACCAGTAATAGATCGTCGTGTGTCAATACATCCAGCCCAATCAAAATCACTAAAGACATTAATCTTCAAACCAAAACCAGTGGGGAAAAACAAACCACGACCAAGAGCAGCTTTAATGTAACGAAGTACCCTATGTGCAGCTTGTAAATGAACATCAGTAGGACATTGAATAAACTGACTCAATTGTTGAATCGCAAAAGAGATATCCGGCCGAGTATTAGCAAGATAAAGGAGGCGGCCAACTAAAGTCCTATAACCAGAACCATCATCTAAAGGAGTGCCAAAATCAAGAGAAAGCTTCAAATCTTTAGCCATAGGAGTAACAGCCGGTTTACACTCAAGAAAGCCAACATCAGACAAAATATCCAAGGCAAATTTACGTTGACAAAGAGAAATACCCTTAGAAGTTCTAGCAATCTCAAGACCAAGAAAGTATTTAGCATCACCCAAGTCTTTGATCTTAAAGCAAGAATCAAGGAAAACTTTCATATTATTTATCTCAATCAAATCTGTACTAAATGATGATATCATCCACATATACCAAAGAAAGCAAGAAAGGCAATCGATGCTTAATAAACAAGGAATGATCAGCATTAGAATGGTGATAACCACACGAAAGGAGAGCTTTAGAAAGCTTAAAAACCATTGCCTACTTGCTTGCTTAAGGCCATAAAGAGAACGTTGCAACTTACATACTTGAGTGGGAGAAGAAACAAAAGCCAGGAGGAGGAAGCATATAAACCTCTTCATCTAGATCCCCATGAAGAAAAGTATTGTTGACATCAAGTTGTTTCAAATGCCAATTATGAGAGGCAAGAAGAGCAAGCAATAATCATTTAGTTCCATCGATCACCCCCACTACCATAAGAGAAATAGTAATGACAACAAGAAGGAGAAAGATGGGAAAGAACATGAGAAAGAGGATGATAACTACCTTTTTCCAAAGAGTCCGAACATGACATCATGGGAACATGCTATAGGAAGGGCCGAACTAGAGAGATGACTCGGACCAACCCGGCCATTACAAAAAGGAAAAAGAGATCACATATAAATAGGGGCATACCCTTAGTACCATGTGAAACGGTACACGTATTGATTCTACCTACTCTTTACATATCGTCCCACCAACCCGTCACTATAAATAGGGGCATACACCACCACACCTTTACATATCGTCCCACTGTGCACACACCCCACACCTTTGTGATCATCTTGTCCATTGTTATCTGCTCCATAGATAGCATTGGGTAAGCCTTACGAGATCCTATATTGAACATTAACCAGCCTCAAGGGCTGAGACATTTATGTTCCATAACGGAACATTGGCGCCGTCCGTGGGGACCGAGTAAATTTCGAATCCCAAACCATAAAGCTACGAGCCTACCATAGCAAATGGCAAACACAAGAGGACGTGGTTCAACAACTCGGCAAAACCAAGTGCTAGAAGAACAACCAGAACGACAACACGATGGACAAACGTCACAACAGGAGGACCCGATGAACCCGGACGCAGAACAAGTGTTGGTGGAAACCGAAGCGGAGATGTCGGACACAGCGAATTCTCCACCCCCTGAGAATGTCGTTATATAGCAAACCGAAACCCTTCAAGTGGTCAATCCCGATATTCAAATATTACGAACCACCCTTGGTTCCGTATTGGATAGAATAGACGAGATGGAAACACGTAATCGGTTGCAAAGGGAGGAAGACGTCCGGGTTATGAGAGAAGAGATGTACCGCCGTAATGAAGAATTGAGGAAACTAGTCGGATGTCATGTTGGACGAACCGAGGATCATGACGGCAACGCAGAAAAAGCAATGTGGACCCAAGCGAATGGCGTCCCGACATCTCGAAATGTTGGGACATCACATACAAATCACGATGAAGATACTCCCGAGATGAGGAATGATACACGGAAGCCGAAGCAAGAAAAGACAAGATCGGATAGTGGTTAATCGCGACAACACGGATAACACCGAAAGGAAAGAGCGTCGGTCGGGACATCGAAAAAAGACAAAGAAATGCTCCGACAACAAAACCTTTCTAAAAAAGATGTTGTGTCGCCATCATCGGATGCAAGCTCGATGAGGAAGAGAAAGTCGCGACTCCTTTACGGCCAAAATAATGGCGCGCCTTATCCAAGAGGCCTAGACACCAAAGACTTCCCAAAGTATGATGGAACCCAGGACCCACAGTGTGCACGTGGGCAATTTCAAAATGGAGATCATGGTCAAAGGATATACGGGGCCCGTGGTACCCCGATTGTTTGCGGAACGCTACGTGGACCGGCCCAAATCTGTTCAATACCTTGCCGGAGAACTCAATCCGGACCAAGGATTTGGAGAAGAAATTCTTGCTCAACTTCGCCACAAGTAGGAAGCAACCCAAAACCGAGTTCCAGTTAGATCGGGTGAAGCAATCACCCGGGAAACGTTACAAAAGTATTTGGAACGATTTAAAGATACGGCGATACAGTGCGGGGTTAAAGGAAGATGTACATTTGCATTGCATCATAGCCGGCTGGACAAATCCTCACGTCCGAAGAAATCGGTCGTGAAGCGGCGTCCCCAAAACGTTGGCGGAATTCCGAGATCGGTCAAAGACGTACATAGAGATGGAATAGATGGATATTATGAGCCATGCACCACGGGACAAACGAAGGAGTCCATCCCCCCGAGGGAAGGAACGATACAACCCGAACAGGCAAGAATCCCGAGGGCGAAGGGATACTAAACCTCGCGGAGGAAGAGCAGAAGGAAGGTATGACCGATATGCCCCACTAAAAGTATCTCAAGCCCAAGTCTGGAAGGAAGTCTCCTTGACCGAGATGAAAAAAGTGGACCGACCACGCCCATTGCGGAACGAGCACACCCTGGACAAGTCCCGATATTGTGAATTTCATGACCAACACGGACATACAACGGATGTCCGTGTGGGACTTGAGGGACGCCATCGAAAAGTTCATTCGAGAGGGGAAGCTCCGTAAGTATCTAATCCAAACGCAAGGGCGGCAGAGCAAACGCGGAGGAGAAAGAAGTAAAAGTCCGCCAACCGAAAAGAAGAGGCGAGAACAAAAGAAAGGAAGAGACGCAGATGACGAGTTTCCCGACTCAAAATATGACTGCAATGGGATCGTTGGAGGTTTCGGCGGAGGAGGAGATTCCGTCAGCCAGAGAAAGAAATACTTGAAGGAGGTTCTATCTGTAGTTGACCGTCCGAGGTTTAAAAGAGAATTCACAAAACCAAATTTGCCAATGCTCGGGTTTACCGAAGAAGACTTAGAGGATGTAATGCCAAGGCACCATGACGGGCTCGTCATAACCGGAATAGTCGGAAACTGCCGAGTCAAGAAAATGTTTATAGATAATGGAAGCGCGGTGGACATAATCCTTTGGGATGCATTTAAACGCATGCGGTTCGATTCGGAAGACCTGAAACCATGTAGGACCACCTTAACAAGTTTTAATGGAGAAGACACCCGTCCAAAGGGATACATCGACCTCAAATTAACGTTGGGGACGAAGGAGGCGTTCAAATCGGGAGTAGTTCATTTTGTTGTAGCCGACTTCCGTCTCCATACAATATTATCCTCGGACGACCAACTATCCATGACTTGAACATGTTGGTATCTTCTAATCATCGAAGTTAAAATTTTACGACAGAAGAATCAGGTCGTTACCATTAAAGGAGATCAAAGAGACTCTCGGCAATGTTACTTCGAAGCGGTAAAGGAAAGCAAAACTCCAAAGACGGAACATTCCAAGGGATGTGAAAGTAAGGCGGATAATAAGTCCGTTTATATAGTGGAGTTAGACTTAAGGGAAGAGGACAAGATGCAAAGGTCCGAACCTAATGAAGAAACATAAGATTTTGTCCTGGGAGATGAACCAGAACAAACTACCAAAGTCGGAAAGACATTGGATTCCGAGATGCGAGCGAAATTGGAGGAGTTCTTGCGAGAAAACAAAGACGTGTTCGCATGGACGCCATCTGAAATTCCTGGGATAGACCCCGAGTTTTGTTGTCACAAATTGGCCATCCACCATGGGTCAACCCCGGTGGCCCAGAAAAAGAGGAAACAAGGTGCGGACCGAGGTAAAGCCTTGGAAGCACATGTCCAGGAATTGATCGCAGCTGGATTCATTAGGGAAGTGCAATACACAACGTGGTTGTCCAACGTGGTCATGGTTAAAAAGCCGAATGGCAAATGGCGCGTGTGTACGGACTACAAAGACTTGAACAAGGTATGTCCAAAGGATGCATTTCCCATGCCCAACATTGACCAATTGGTTGACCAATCGTCCGGCTTTCAACTTTTATCATTCATGGATGCATACTCGGGGTACAACCAGATTGCCATGCATCCCGATGATCAAGAGAAAATGGCCTTTATCACGGACAATGCGAATTACTGCTATAATGTGATGCCTTTTGGCCTCAAGAATGCGGGGGCGACTTATCAGAGGATGATGACAAAGGTCTTTTCGGATCAGTTGGGAAAAAATGTGGAAGTATACATCGACGATATGATAGTAAAATCTCAAGAGCAGAATGACCATGTTCATGATCTACAACAGACATTCGAAAAGTTGAGGAGGCATCGAATCCGTTTGAATCCGGCGAAATGTGCTTTCAGAGTACCGTCAGGAAAGTTCTTGGGTTTTCTCTTGACTAATCGAGGCATTGAAGCTAACCCGGAAAAGTGCAGGGCCGTGATGGAAATGAAACCCCCGACAAACAAGAAAGAGTTGCAACAGTTGACAGGGCGATTAGCGGCTTTAACAAGGTTCTTGCCCAAGTCGGCAGAAAAATCTCTCCCATTCTTTAAACTCTTGAAGAAGGAAGCTCAGGAAGAGTGGAACTTGGAATGTGAAGAAGCATTTAACAAAATAAAGCAATGCTTGGCATCTCCACCAGTACTATCCCGGCCAGAATTCGGAGAAAATTTGTTTTTGTACTTGTCGGTTGAGGAAAAGGCGGTAAGTGCAGTTTTAGTGCGAGATACTGACGACGGATAGAAACCAGTGTACTTTGTGAGTCGGGCTCTGCGGGTTTCCGAGTTGAGATATCGAAAACCTGGAGAAAATGGCTTTTGCGTTATTGACGGCGGCGAGACGACTTCGCCACTATTTCCTTGGCCATTCGATCGTGGTAAGAACGAATCAACCCATACGACAAGTTTTGCATAAACCAGACTTAGGCAAGCGGGATGATAGCTTGGGCAATTGAATTGTCCGAGTTTGATATCACTTACGAGGCCCGACAGTAATCAAGTCACTAACCTCGGCTCAAAATGGGAAAACTTTGGCCGACTTCTTAGTGGAGCTAACCTCGGCTCAAAATGGGAAAACGGAGCTGAACCATGGAAAGTGTTCGTGGACGGTTCGTCGAACATAAAGGGGGTGGTGCGGGAGTTATTGTGGAAAGCCCCGGCGGCGTGGCGATGGAATTTTCTCTCCGACTCGACTTCCCGACGTCGAATAATCAGGCCGAATATGAGGCCCTCATCGCCGGATTGCTGCGCAGCAAAGGAAAACGGAGCTCGGCAAGTGCACGTGTCCACGGACTCTCGGTGTCGCTTCCCAGATCCAAGGGACCTACCAAGCGAAGGGGCCCTTGTTGGCTAAGTATTTAACAAAGGTCAAAGACATCATGACAAATTTTGACGAGGTGACAGTGGCGCACATTCCTCGGGCAGAAAATACGAGAGCCGACATTCTCTCGAAGCTAGCTAGCACGAAATGCCCGGGAAATCTCCGCACAATTGTCCAGCAGAACCTACCGGAGCCAAGTTGCGTGATGCTAATATCAGATTCGAGTGATTGGAGAAAACCGATTGCTGATTATCTAGAGAGGGGAATCACCCCAAAGGATGCGGCCGAGTCCAGAACTCTAGTCAAAACATCGACCGCCTATGTAATGGTCGACGATCAATTATATCGCAAAGGTATGCATTCTCCCATGGCTAAATGTCTCAACGGAGATCGGGCCAATACGTCTTGGCGAAAATCCACGAAGGCATAAATGGGCAACACATGGGAGCAAAAGCTCTAGCTCGGAAAAGCAGTTCGGGCGGGGTACTATTGGCCTACCATGGCGCAAGACGCTAAATACCATGTTCAGAGATGCAGTAGTTGCCAGAAGCACGGCAAGATAATGTGGGTTCCACCATCCGACTTGACGCAGATCACGGCTCCATGGCCATTCTATAAATGGGGCATGGACTTGTTAGGACCGTTTAAGGCAGCTCCAGGGCAGCTGAAGTGGCTGATCGTTGCAGTCGATTACTTTACCAAGTGGATCGAAGCTGAACCTCTAGCGACCATCACCTCGGCAAGAGTACAGAAATTCCTGCAAAGGAATATTATATCACGATTTGGAATCCCAGCAGAAATAGTCACGGACAATGGAACACAATTCATGGACGAGGGCTTCCGAAAGATGATGTCCGCCCTTAATGTAAAGCATCATTTCGCTTCCGTGGAACACCCACAATCCAATGGACAAGCCGAGGAAGCAAACAAGGTTATCGTCAACGGGCTTAAAAAGCGAATGGCCGAGGAACGGGAAAGTTGGGTGGAGCATCTCTATTCAGTCTTATGGGGTTATCGAACCACAGTGCAAACATCCACGGGCGAGACGCCGTTCAGGCTGACATACGGCTGTGAGGCCATGATTCCAGTCGAAATCGGCGAGCCCTCATGGAGAAAAGCGAGAACTTCGCAGCAAGGACAGGAAAATGACGAGGCTATCGCGGTTGAGCTAGATCTGATTGACGAAGTTAGAACCACGGCTCACTTGCGAGATTTAGCCACAAAGCAACTCGTCGCGGCTCGGTACAATAGGAAAGTAAACCCACGTTCCTTCAAAAAGAATGATTTGGTGCTGCGAAGGGCCGATATAGGCAACAAAAATGCCCGAGATGGGAAGCTCGCTGCAAATTGGGAAGGTCCTTACCGCATCCGAGATGAACTCGGAAAGGGTGCTTACGTTCTAGAATCACTGAAAGGAGAAGCAATCAAAAGAACTTGGAATGCGGACAAACTTAAGGCTTACTATAGCTGATTATCAAAGTTGATGCAGTTGTTTGTTTTCAATGCTTTGTTTTCGTTTGATTTCAGTATTTCCCTTTATTAACTTTACTTTTAGGCTTACTTCATCGTGAATATGTATCAAATTCCTACGGGAATCGAATCTTTGATGTAAAGCCGCACATTGAATGAATCAAAAGGACGGGCGGTAGTACCCGTATTTCGCAATTTGTTCAAAAGGAGTCGGGCATAACATGTATGGATCAAAATCATAAATCATGTAAAAGAAAAACCACCGAATAAGTATCCTTGTAAACACATTTACAGGTTCTTGGCAGCGAAAAGCCAAAGGATAGGATCGATGAGACTCGGATTACTTAATTTGTGTTTATCGTGTTATCCACAATGGCCAAAATAAACATGTACGAATCGGCAAACGCCCACTTTCGTAAATCATGTAGCGGCATAGCCGCCCAGTTCAGTGTATACACCATGTAAATGCCGAGTCTATCAGGACAAGGCATACTAGAAAGGAGTGTTTCCTTGACCTTGATCACGTCAGTTATGGAACCTTCAACTTGCAAGACGCTAAACAAAAAATAAGCGCATACGATTTAAGTTGTTAAATCGGGTCTTCATAAATTAAAGCCCTACACGGGCAAAGCAGTGTTTATAAAAAAAAAAAAAAAAAAAAAAAGAGGTACAAAACCTACAGACAAAGGAAAAACAGCCACGGCTGTAAAGTTGCAAAAAGACACATTGCCAACTATTGTGGGTCGGACGGAGATTGGCCGCCAGCTTCTTCTTCCTGAACCGTCTCGGCAATATTGGCATCATCAACCGCGGGCGGAGCCGGGACAAATATCCCGTCTTCAACGTACGCGTTCATGTGCACTCCCTCTAGATTCAAGGCGATCGAGGGGTTCAGGAATCGAACTTGTTCCAGGGCGTTCTCAAAGGCATCCTTAACACCAGCCTTTAACTTGGAAATATCAACTTGGGCGACATCAAAAGCTTCTCGATACGATCTGAGATTGCCCTGAGCGGCAGTGAGGGCTTGCTTATAAGAGTTGAGCTCCGTCGCCTGATCATCAATCAAGTTTTTATATCTAGCAATGGACTCCATGTCATTTTCATGAACCTGCGCCCTTCGAGTAACCTCAGACTCGGCCAAGTGCAGCTTGTCACGAACTTTAACCAGTTCGTCAGAGAGGCTCTCCTTCTCGGCCCTCGCCACTTGCAGATCCTCCTGCGCTTGAGCTAATGCCTCATCGGCCTTCTTCTTCTCATCCTCAAAGAAGTCCAAATCTTTCTCATTCTGTCCGACCTTCTCTTTGAGATGTGCCACAAGTTGACATAGGCCGGCATTCTTCAGGTTAGCATGCTCAATCTCCTTCAACTCTTGCATCTCCGCCTCCGACAATGTCTCGCCCAAAACCAATTGTCGGGCGGACGAATGCCCTTGCGGAGGGAGTTGGGTATTTTATGTCCCCAAAAATAGGAAAGAGGAAGCCGGATCGTGGGGCGGGCATCAGAGGCTAAAACTTCAGGCTCTTGATTCCCCGGATCTTGAACTAGAGGAGTCGGGGTAGGAATATCCTTGCTTGTTGGTGGATTGTCGGTCTTCTTCTTCTTCGGAGCTTTGGCTTTCTTGGCGGTAGTAGGTTCGTCGGCTCTCCGCTAGCGCCTTTCGTTTTGGACCCGGAGTTGTAGGACGGGCGGCAGGAATCGTCACGTCAAGATACTCGGGTCTTTTACCCATCGATGTACCTGAAAAGCACAATCAAAGAAGTCAAATTCTGACACAACACAATCGCACAAAGGAACAAAAAATGGGGAGGGGGAAGCCCTATAAACACCTACGGGGTGTAATGTAATCAGCCGAATCCACCAAGTTGTCTTTCTGGACTAATGCAATAAGGGCACTGATGGTTTCCTTCTCGGCAGCAGATAATTGGGATTTAGCTGGCAAAAAATCTTTTGCTTCGAATTTATGATGTTCATCGGACCAATATAAAGGGAAACGTTCGTCAAGTTCCCCGGATGTCCGGGTTTGAAGGAACCACGGTATATCCCCGGGTTTCGCAACAACTTTAAAGTATGAAGTTTTGAAGCCTTTCCAGGAATCTTTAAAAGGCCTAAGAAACTTGCGACCATGAGACGCCCGAAGAGAGGTCCAACAAAACCATTTCTTCCCCCGTCCGTGGTGGTTTTAATGTCTAAAAGAGTGAAAAAGCTACAAAACACGGAGACGGTACACTCAAGCTTATGAGTATGGCAATACTTTTCAAAAGCAACTGCAGCGGCCCAACCATTGGGGTGTAACTGAGAAGGGGCGAGGTGTAAGTGGGATAGAAGGCACATTTGGAAGTCGGAAAAGGGGAATTCGACCCCGAGGTAGGTGATCAGATCCTTATAAAAATAAAAGAAGTGGCAGGCCTCATCGTTTGGTCGACCCAAAGCCACGGACTCGTTCGCCAGGGGCAAGCATACATCATACCCCTCTCCACCTCAGACTATCCGCGAAAGCGCTTTCCCGGACATCTTGTTCTTGACGTCAATTACTATGTTGCTCACGGCATAGTCTTTGATGGAAAGTGTTCGTGAAGATCCTCCGAAAGGGACGGACTCTCCGGTCTCGGATTGAGTGGTTTGGTGTGAAGACATTTAAACCTAAAATAAAAACAAAGGCCAGAATCAGAACTATGAAGTATACCTAACAGAATAGGAATTTCAGGGCGAGTTTGGACAAGCAATGGTCCAAGGGACAAGGTATTCCTCGGTCTATTGCAGCGGCATTTATCCAAAAGCGACTCGGCTTCTCTGTCATGACCATGACGGGCAAGCTCAATCGCCTTGTGACAACATTCCTCACAAGGACCAGAAGGGCCCATGTTTGAAGCCGAGGGCGTAACCTCGGGAGAAGCTGACAATCTGGGTGAAGGAGAATTAGGGAGTCCGGCATCGGGTGAAGGAGGAACTCGGACGCTCGCCCTACTCCCACTTCCCCGAGATCGAAGTAAGTCTTCCATCTTCTCTTCTTCCGTAGGAAGGATGGACCATAGCCAAAGTTTAGTTCGACCAGGCACGCGTTCAAGAATCTCTCTATCTTCCTCCGGAATAGGCCTACCATACATATCTACTAGCGGGGGTTTTGGATCCATCTTGGGAACAAATTATATAGCATGTTAAAACGAGAACGAAGTTATGCATATCAAACCCAGGTTGCCCAGTTGCGAAGAACTCAACAAAATAAAATCGCTCAAATGCGTAAATGGCGGGCCATAAAACATCGAATAATTCGAGAGCCGAGGAATGAATGTGAAAAAAGAACTGGTGTTGAAGCAACTCAGACAAGCAAAGTTCAAAATGGCGTTCAACATTTTTCGTTCGGAGAGGAATTCACAATGGTCATCACAGTCGTTCAACACCCAGGTCAAAGAGCAAAGATTGCCAAAATACATAACGACGCTAGATACAAACTATAGCATGCATGTTTCAATTAAATTGAAACCAGAAGAACAAGAACAACTGAAAAAGCAATACCTGGAAGCGAGAAGACAACGAGAGAGCAGAAAGGCAGGTTCTGAAAAAGAAAGCTCTGGTGCGTTTCTTCACAGTTGAGAAGACGAAGTAGAGTGATGATGAAGGGTGTGAGAAGCTCTTATAAAAGTGCTAGAGATGTAACGTTTGAAAGCCGAGTCGTTTCATCGATTACGAGGAGGCAAAAGGAAAACCCTAAAAAGCTATAATGACGATATGACGTGGGACATTAATGGGCGCGGTAACCAAAGGCGGCTCTTGAAGGCACGTGTCATTAAAATCGGAAGCTACGGTTATACGATGCGACGCGAGCAAACGAAGGGACATCTTGCTAGGCGAACGGTCATGCTTGCTGGTATGGTATGTCGGCATTCTCGCTCGAAACCTCGGGTAGAATACCAAGACGCATAATGGCCGAGATAAGTTGGTAAACACCAACAGAGGTCCTAAAATGACGAGGCCAAGATGGCTTGCAGAAACGGACGAGGTCAAGTTCTAACAAGTAAGTTGACGGCAAAGCTCGTGCAAGTCGCTACTTATCACAGTTGTGGGATGTGGTTGTGGCCAATCGAGATCAAAGCCCAAGAAGGCTCTAAGAGAAATAAGGGCCTGGAAAGTCGGGGCCAATACCGAAATAAACTCGGCAGTTCGTAAGCCCGAGCAACCGACTTTGGGGGCAACTGTTATGGACCTCGCAAATGGGCCAGATCAGGTCAAGCCCACTAGAGGGCCAACTACCCCACGATTACCCCCACTACCATAGTAGTGCAGGGAGTGGGGGCACGGAACATGACATCATGGGAACATGCTACCGAGAGAGTCGGACCAACCCGGCCTCACTATAAATAGGGGCATACCCCGGTGAACGGTACACGTATTGATTCTCCTACTCTTTACATATCGTCCCACTGTGCACACACCCCACCTACCTTTGGGCGTACGGTGGAAAACACATGATCATCTTGTCCATTGTTATCTAAGCTCCATAGATAGCATTGGGTAAGCCTTACGAGATCCTATATTGAACATTAACCCTTGTAACTTTAAAATGTGTTGACATTTATGTTCCATAACGAATACAATGTAGAGTTACTAAGATGTCCTAATCTAAAATGCCAAAGATCAAAGGCAGGAGTTGTGACTGAATTGGTGAAGATATTACCAATGAAGGGTGGTAGCGAATTTGCATGATGTTTCAAGATGTAAAAGCCCTCATATACATCAGCTGAACCAATCATCCTCTTTGAAAACAGGTGCTGAATTAGACAATGAGAGGTCTGAAACAAAATAGTACAAGGAAAGCACTGAGTTAATTGTGAGACAGATAAGAGATTAAAACAAAATTCAGGGACATATAAGACATTATGAATAAAGAAGATATCTGAAAAATGAATGGTCCCACTAGAAGTAGCAAGAACCCTTGTGCCATCTGGTAAGTTAACTGATATAGGGGAAATTGTCTTAACAGAGGTAAATAAAGCATAATTGGAACAAACATGAGCTGTTGCTCTTGAATCAATGATCTAGGAGTTAGAAAAAGAATGAACAGTAGAGGAAATAGGCTTACCAAAGGGCGAAAACATGATTAACGATGCGGAGGGTCGTGAGAAAGTTTGATCGGCTTGAACCAAAGCTAAGAACTTGCGATATTGGTCAGGGGTGAAGTTCTATGCTTAATTTTCAACCTTACCAGGCGTAAGAGGACTTTTACCAATAGAAACAGTAGCATCAACAGAGTCAGCAGAAACAATAGCATTTATAGAAGCATTTCTAAATTTAAAACCAGGGGGAAAACCATGTTTCCGATAGCAAGTAGCCTCAGTATGTTTATACTTCCCACAGTAAGTACATTGTTTGCCTGAGTTATTAAAACTAGGCTTAGGATTGTTAACATAACTAGGTCGGGAAGAGGAAGACTTATTAAACAGAGTAGTAATTTCAGGAACCAGAAAGCCTAGCTCTCTCTCTTGTTGTATAACCAGAAATTAACATAATTTGAGACTTCATAGCACCAAACCGATCACTTAAACCTTTTAGAAAATGAATGACATAATCCTGATCAATGTGCTTCTTATAAAGCTCAGCCACACCACAACGACAACGAGGATTACAAGTACAAGCAATCACAGGACGAAGAATCAAAAACTCATCCCAAAGGATTTTAAGCTTTGTAAAGTAATCACTTATAGGGAGGTCTCCTTGTTTCAAACCTTGTATCTCCTCTTGCAGATCAGCGCGCGCGAGGCAAAAGACATCATTATGAGAGAATCGATCTTGCAAATCTTTCCAGACATCATAGGCCCGATCAATCCAGAGGATACTCTGAGCAAGCGTTGGAGACAGGGACCGAGTAATCCATGACAGCACCATCATGTTACACCGTTCCCAGGCAGGATAAAGAGGATCGGTGATTCCAGGAATGGCAGACGAACGATCGATAAAGCGATTCTTGTTTTTAGACATGAGCGCCATCTTCATAGCTCGCAGGAGTGATAATTCGGACCAGATAAGACCGGAGAGACGAGAATCAACGAAGGATTCTCATTCGGATGTAAGTAGAAAGGGTTGCCGACATTGTGAACTGAATCGGACAAATTTGAGGATGAAACACTGTCACAATTATTAGCGAGTGAAGACGAAAGGGTAACAGGTTCAGACGCCATGGTTGATCGGTGGATTTTGACGGTAAACAGAGGAAGAAGATCGGGTGAAAGACGAGCTAGGGTTCGCATAGTTGAGAGAAAAATGAGAACAGAGGAATAAGGCGAAAGTGTCGAGGTGAAGAGAGAGGAATCACTGGAAAAAGATGAATTAAAAAAGTGTGTAGAAGAAAAAAATCAGAGAGGTCAATGACTCATAGCTCTGGTACCATATTGTAAAAGGCAAGAATAGGAAAAATCTGATTGTATTGAAGTGAGTAATTAAGAGTATGTACAGACCTATTTATAGGCAATATGTGCAAATAAATTCATAACAATTACTTCTAGCAAATTCCCTAAAGTGGTTACATCAGTAACTAATTACTAACTAAACATATGCTAATTCCTGAATTAGAAAACTATTTACAAAACAGAACCAAAGTACAAAACAGGACTGAAATATTCTCCAATATTTCTTAGCTTCTACTTCTCTTGTTTCCATCTCAGAGTGTAACAGATCCTTTCTTCGTCAGGGAAACTTCTCAGCGTCATTAGTTGTCGGTTTATGATTGGAGCATGATTGTCGAAGTTAATGTTGGGGGCTAGTCCGTGATTGGTTCCGCTTTCAATGAAGCCTTCATCTGTTTGGCACCAAATCTCAGTCACTTCATCCACAGTCTATACTTATGAAACCAACTCACACACGGAAGAGGAAATATCTCCATTTGCCTTTACCTTTCTCCATTTATATTTCTCGCTATTTCATATTGTTTTTATTTTTGGATCAACTTCTAATAGTTGAGATTTAATAAATTATAACAATACTATTATAATATTATATATAAAAAATACAGAAACACATATAAATTTATTTAATATATTTAAATATAATCTTAAGAGTTAATACAATAGTTGGTCTATCAAGTTTTCTCTCATTTTAATTTTGATTCCTTGAGAGGGAAAAATGATATAGGTATTTATTAAATTATACGAACCAATGTTTTTTACCAAAAGAAACTTGAAAGACCAAAATGATAAATAGAAGTGTTTTAGGAACTAAAGAGATTGTATTAACCTTATTATTTAAAAACAACATTATTCTAATGTAAATCAATAACATTGGAAATTAATCTAGTCCTAAAGATAATAAATGGAGAGGAAATGTTCTTTTTGTATCACGTACGCACCCTTGCTCAGTTAGTAGTAGTCTTACCGCCCTGTTTGGTACGATTTGGATAGATCGGGATCGGCATTGGGGTTGGGTTTGGGATGGGAGTACGGTTGGGATTGGGGTTGGGTTTGGGATTAAGTTTGGTATGGAGAAATATTTGGAGGGAGCGCTTAAATTAATAAAATTATAATGAGTCATGAATTATAAAAAGACTATAAAACCCTTATTAAAGGATATAATTTGGCTCAATCCCTGACCTAGTCGCAGTCCCTACCTCTTGGTGTAGTGTAAAATAGTGCCTATGGGTGTAGAAGACAATTCCAACATTTTTATTGAAATAACAAATTTTTTTTAAACCTCGTTATGTATGCGAAAGGGATTTGCATGGTTCCAGAGAGATAATGATGAGAATTGTTTTATTACATTTTCAAATATTTTTTAGAATTTTTAAACTATATTACGGACTCTACGAACTTCTTTCAGTTCTATGTACGAAATTCAAATTTTTTATATTTTTATAGAATTGTACAAGAAATTAATCCCAAAACTAATTACTCTATAAATAAAAAAATTTCAACCATTCCTTTAACCAAATTTTAACTGTCAAAGGAGACTATTTAAAAAATCCCTATTTTTATTATATATTTTCATATTTTAATTGGGGATTTTGTCATAATTATTGAACTTAAAATGCTTTTCTTATAATAAATTGAGGATTAAGAGCAAACTACATTAAATTAAGAGTAAAAAAGGAAAATTGTCATAAAAATTATAATTACTCTTAATCATTGAAATTTTTGAGAATATTTGATGTTGGTTCAAATTTTTTAATTGTAGCTGCTTTGGAAGAAAATTGGGGAGTGTAGACAACTTCAATTTGAATCATAATTAATATTTTTAGGAGTAGTGAAAATTACAGAAAATGCCCTAGTATTTATAAAAACTACAAATCCATGAAGAAAGGGACCAGAAAAATTACGGAAAATGACCCAAAATTGTTGACATTTACTATTTATCCACAATAGTGTTCAGGATTTCACTTTAGTCCCTCCATAAACTTTCGAATCTTTCATTTTAGTAGATTGGTCAAAATGCACGTTTTGACCAAAAGGGATTTGATTTCCCTGAAAACTTGACCCGACCTTCTTCTCTCATAGCACGACATTACAAAGCTCAGTAGCACGCGGCAAGACTAGGAACTTCAACCTTATCTTGCTCACTCCTCTTTCACCAACCTCACCTCCACTACCATCAGTTGTCACCTTCCTCCATACTAAAACCGGTTGTCCTCCGCTCCTTCAAGCACTATGTAACATCCCAAATTTCAGGATTTGGAAAATCAAAAATATTATAAGGAAATAATGATAGAAAATTGGCCCTAACTATTACAAAACTAATAATTAGAAATATTATGATGGAAATTTATTATGAAAATGTGGCCAAAAATAATTAGTGGAATTTGAGGCGCATTTGTTCTTGATTTTCAGGAAAATAATAAATTTAAGGAAAATTAATAATCAAATTGTTGAAGTTTAATGGCTAATGTTAGAAAGAAAACAAGAATAAAGAATTAGTGGTTTTATCCTATTTATGCAGCACCTTATTTCTCCCAAGAAGTCACGTGCCATATTCTTATGAACAACCCCTCGTCCTTGGGTTCAACTAGCGTGGGAGTCGGATTTCCTCACCTTAAGGGAGGGGATTCGGTCCCTGCTTGGTCAAGGCACTGGGGGAGGCATCATAGGGCTCTAGAAAGCAAGTGGTAATTTGGTAGAGGTGGAGGCATGTGTACTTTCTCCGCTAATATCCCTTGTAGACTGGGTTCCAAGTACCTTGCCCTTAGATTGTGGGTGAACCCAATCCCTTTCTTAAAAATTTCTTATAAAAAAAATATATATATATATATATATTCTCTTATGCACAACAGTTCAATTTAATATTCATTTGCTAATTGGACAAGCAAAGTCACAGTACCATTTTGGACAGCAAGTACACACATAATACTCCCTCCATTCGTTAATTTTTTTCGGCCCATATGCTACAAAACCAATTCAGCCCATTATTCTCAGCTCATTTTGACCAAGACATAAAACTAAAGCACACTTCCTTATTCTTCTTCCTGCCATGCACTCCCTTCTATTATGCATGTCTGCCAACTGGCACAACACACCCCCTCAACCAAGCACTTATACACACACACACTCTCTATCTTCATTCCCTCTCACCGTATACACAACTCATACACAGACACACAACTTGAACACGACACACACACAATCAACTCCAACACACTGGCCTTCTCATTTCATTCTCTTCATCTGAACTCACACTTCCATTCTCCCTCCATTGAGATCAGCACCCTCCACATCCTTTCATTCCCTCCTTGCATTTCATTTCCCCTTCTTCATTTCAACCAGCAACACACACACACATGTACCCTTGCTCTCTCCAACAAGCACACACCCATTCTCTCTTAACTTTCATTCTCCACTACATTCCAGTTTGGCCAGGAAGAAGATCATCGGGAAAACAAGGAAGAGTAACTGATTGTTACATGCAAATCAGTTTTTGAACTAAGGTGAGCTTTCTAACCTCATTCCCAATTTCATTTCAGCCGCATGGTATTCGTGCATGTCAACTTTAAACCGATCTTTGATCGCATTTGGCTCTGAAAACATGCTTTAAGATCGTGCATGTGTGATATATGTGTATTGAGTCTGATTTCCAAGAGATCTAAGTCAGGAAATACAGTTGCATGTGTTGTTTTATAACTCTGAATAGAGGTTGAGTTTTCACATTGTTTTCATGGGTTAGAGGTTGAGTTTTTCTCTAAATATTTCACAAGACATACTAGTCTCCTTAAGCTTTGCAAAGAGCTTTGGATCACCATAAATGAAGGTCTATAGCTCGAATTATAATTTTTGGAAGTTGAGCTATGAATTTGAAAAAAATTTGGTATAATTCTAGAGACAGTTGAATGTTGTTGAGTTTTTTACTAAGTAAACAAACTCAATTTTTTTTTTTTTTGAAATTTTCCAGATATGTGTTAGACATATAGGGTTTTATTTTGATTGGTAGTTTGTAATTTTTGGAACTTTGTATAAGGAGTTATAAATTTTGCAAACTAACCTAAGATTTTGGAGAGTCATTTGGATAGTGCTTATGCTTTCGAAATCTGAGAATTTTCTTTGCCATAAATCAACTTGGTGAATTTAATATATGAAAATAGACTTATCAAGCTTTAAGTAGAAACTGGAATCACTCTATTCGGAGTTGTATAGACCAAGTTATGAATTTTCCAAATTCCTAAAGAAGTTAAAAGCTGAATTTCTTATGAGTCTTAGAATAGTCATATAAGTTGTTAATTGTGTATAACCTTCAAACTAAAGGTTTCTTTGGATAAATTGATAGGTTAAATAATTGAGATGATATTTATTCTATAGTGAAAGTATCTAATTGAATAAGTCCTAATTGGTATACATCCCTAGTCATAAGGACACTAAAGAGCAAGTAATTTGGAGTGGGTCTAGAATAGGCATAATCTTAATTATGATATTAAGATTAGAATTATTAATGACCATTCTACATATAAATGTTAATTATAGGAAGAGATAACTGTCCAAGCTTGAAAGACAAACAAATTGAAAAGAACTTTTGAAAGGTGCTTTGTCGGTAAGACCAATAGGTAGTAACTTTAATCTCACATTCTTTGTATAGCTATATATGTTTGCTTATACCATATCTGTATGGGGCCAACACCACTCATACATGATTAAACGGAAGAGCCGACCATGGGGTTAGCTTCCCAGAAGCTAGGTAGGGCCTAGTGTATTTAGTTACTTTTTGTTATTATTTTTCCCAAAATGAATTTCCTAACGCTAAGGTATTTGAAATCATTTAATGACTACTTGTATTACAAGCTGCATATGGAATGTAATACTTATCATTTGAATTTGAATGCTTTATATGCTATGTGAACTACTATCTTTGGTTGATTTACATATATTGTATATGCTTAGAATTTGAGATTAACCTCTGAGAAAAAGAAAAAAAAGAATTTGAGATTAACCAATTACTCTGAGATTCATTCATTTGAATCTCAAAATCTTCCTTAAATTTAGGACGTTGGTAGTTTAGTAGGCAAGGAGGAAGAAGCAAGGGCATAGTTATTACTTGACCTTGAGAAGAAGGTGGTGTTGATGATGCCAATGAAACATTTAGTTTCACTTTTGTATATGGATATTTCTTTTTCCTTATGACTTAGATAATATTTTGAAATAGCCAAATGTGGCTATTGGGATTATATTTAATTAGATACATATGATGACGTAGAAGTAGACATGACACACGCACGCATACACACACACACATTGCTTACTATTGCTGCAAGGACGGGCATGTATATAACAAGCCCCAAAACACGGTGAATGATTTAGTAGAGCGCACACTAGGTTAATTAGAGGAATAAGGAAATACTCTGATGAAAGCTAACAAGGTTTCAAGTATCATACATTTTTAATGATAAGTTTGAGTCACTGATAAAATGTCTTCAAATGTTTTAAAAAAGCCCATTCAAACTGTAATATTATTTTGAACTCTTTATAAAAAAGGGCTTTCATTTCCAAGATCAAACCTAGTCCAGTGGTTTAAATTCTTGATTAAATAATATATCTGATGCATGATAAGTGAAGATTTCACTCTATTCTAGTCTCAAAGCAATGGGATGTTACACACCATCACACCAGTCACTGGTGGGGTTTCAAAGAACGTCAACGAGACTTCAGACCTTCATGATAGTTGATGAGATTAAAACCAAATCAAAAAGAAAGGGAGGCCGCAATTTTGAGGTAGGAGGACTGGAGGAGGAGACCAAACTTCACTTTTTCACTTCACAACCTTCACAACTGGAAGCCTCCACCTTCCGCTGCCAACACCTTCACAGTCACTGTCGATCTCTCTCTCACCATAATGTTGTCGTTGAAAACCACCGTCCTACTCTGTCAATCTTTTCTTTGCCTTTAACCATCTCAACCGTGACTTCCTCTGGCTCTTTTTCACTATCACACACCATTCTTCCATTTTTTCATTCAAACTCATTCTTTGGTGGTAGAATTTATGACTAGATATTTGAATCAAAAGGGTATAGTTTTGCTTGGTGAAGTTGTGATGATAGATTGCAGTGGCTAAACTCCTCTTCTCCTATAGCAATAAGTTAATTCTTGAGCTTGGAGCTTCATAAGGGAGTGCTCTACTATCTAATTTCTATATTTAATCTTTTGTATTAGTTAAATTCTATGTTTAGAGTTTAATTAGTATATTGGATTGGAGTTTTGTATTGAGGTTCTATGCATTTTTTGAGATTAAATGTGTATTTGGTTTTAACTTTGTGCAATTTGTTGTCCCTTTGAACTTAATTTGTAGTAATTTCTTGTGTATTGACTTGGTTAAGCTTGTACTTGAAGTTGTTATGAATATATTATATTTGTAATTCAAGGGTCCCTAGCTACTTGTGTCTTGCATATTCTTGGTTTCATTGGCTAGAATTTTGAATCGGGTTTTAGTTAAATGAGTTAAGTCTTGATTAGTGTAGGAAATTTAATTCACCTAACTCAAGCTAGCTCAAAGGATCTTTTAGGCAAATGTTTCAAACTAGCACATATAGTTTTTTTTTAAAAAGAAAAAAATCCAACATGAAAAATTCTCAGAAAAATCAATGATTAAGAGTAACTATAATTTTTGTTGTTGATAATTTTGCTTTTGTTTTTTTAGTTCTAATTTAATGTATTTACTCTTAGTCCCAATTAATAAAAAAGAAGACATTTTAAGTTCAATAAAGTATAAAAATATGGATTTGTCTCCTGCCATACAATGAGCATTTTCATTCGCAGCACAAACTAGTGGCGGAGCCACACTTACTCACATCCCACACGTGCAGGCACAAGATTTTGAGGTAGAATGAAGAGGACAGGACTCAATAGCCATGAGATAAAGAACACGAAAACACATGCACTGTCATGATTCAAGAAGAATGGAAGAGAGAGAGAGAGAGAGGAAATTGGGACTCAGCAACAAGTGAGGAAGGGAGAAAGGAAGAGCAACCAACCTGCTGGAAAATTGAGACCACTGCGCATGTGTTAACAGTGACAGTGAGTTAAGCCTTCTGCTTCTATTTCTGAAGAAGATGTTGGAGTATAGGACAGAGGCGGGATTGTACAGACAAATGGTGCAATGGAAGGTGGAGGCATGAGGGGTTGAAACTGAAACTGAAGTAATGAGTAACCAAGAAGAGAAAGAGGGACTGAAGCGGGCTAATCTTGGGCCAGCTTTAATTGGGCCTCAAAGCGGGTATCAATTAAAATGGATCCTGTTGAGCCTTGTGTAAAGTTAAGAAGGATCCTTGTGAGTTGTATAACTCTAAAAATGAGTATTGTTTAAAAAAACAAAAAACAAAAAACAAAAATTGAGTTTCTAAAAAATAAATTAATGAATAAAAATTGTTCTTAATAAATAATGGCCATCCTTCTAGTCGTGGAAATGAGTACTTGATTTGTTTTGTTGTTTTCCTTGGATATATTTTATTTTTTAATGCCAAACATAGTTAACTCTTGATTATTATTTTTCTATGTTAAGTTGAAGTTTTCTTTTCTTTTTGAAGTTTTCTTTTCTTTTCCTGTTTATATTCTTTTATTTTTTAATACATTTAAAACTTTCCTTAAAAAAAAAAAAAAAACATAGCATCCCGAACCCCTACTAATTGTGTGGACATAAATAAAAAATCCTAACTCCGCCTTTAGCACAACCCAATGTAGACAATCAGATACATTATATTCCACTTCCACATGTTCAAATTTTTGAGGTTTTGTAGCCATCTGTACCCAAAATTCACTACCAGTCCAAATTAACTTGTCTTCAAAATCCAGAATGGGAATCTGAATCTTAAGGATAAAATATTTAAATTCCATTGTTTTTGATAAATCAAATCCGGAAGAGTGACATCCTGCAACTCATGTACTTAATCCCCGCAATGGAAGGTAGCATTTAGGGAAGAATTTTCAGGTAAGTATATCCATACAAGTTTTTTCAGGATATAAAAGGTAGGCCATTGAACAAGTAGGGATGGCGTTAGCTATAGCCTTAATTAGCACCTCTCCTCCAGCTTGAGACAGGAAATTCTTATTCTACCCAAAAATCCATTTCCACCGACATTCTGGTCCAATACTTTGGGTGGGATATACGCATTTTTTTTTCTTTTTCTTTTTTTCCTTATTTCTAACTATGACTTAGAAAAACAATGAAGTGGATTACACAATGACAACAGCAGGGAGACGTTGAACCTAAAAGTAATTTTGAACCCAAAGCTCTCGAGGGAAAATTAATAGACACGATATGCTAACTCAACATATTTGATGAACTAGCTATCAAACTGAACATGGATAATGACCATAATAATATTGCTATGATTTGAAAACTATTAGGCACTCATTGAACCTTAAAAAACTTCTTAATGCCCAATATTCTCAAGTATAAACTGCAAATTTTCACCTTAACCCATATTGTTTTATATAAATATTCCTTTCAAAACATTACACATAACAAAACATAACTTCTAAGAACAAGTTCAAAAATACTTTATACTACGCATAACATATCCTTTTTCGCATGCAAACCAAAATAAAATAAAAAATTCAAACAGCATGTTTTATATATGTAGTATCCTCAAACAAGGATGATGAACTATGGCTGTTAGCACCATATAATATTGTATAGCAACTACCTAGCTGAGAGGGTAGTGATTGAATCAAGCTGCCCAGAATGATGATTAATTAGCTGGCTTTGTAAACCATTTGAATTGGCATGATCTATCTCCAAAGCCAAACATTCTTTCAGTTCGTTCAACACATAACTAATGTCTGGCCTTTGGATGGGCTGTGGTTCAATGCATGACATTGCTGTCTCAACAGCTTTCCATGCTGAACTAACTTGGAATTCACCATTCAACCTTTGATCAACAATGCCTTGTATATCACCGCACTCAATTTTTGGACGGATCCAATCAATTATAAAATAAACATTCTCAAGTTGTCTTCTTATCGGTGGATGGCCTGTGATTAGTTGAAGAAGAATCATCCCAAAACTATATATGTCACTTCTTTTATCTAGCTTTCCAGATCTTTGAAATCTGAAATACCAATTAAAAATTAGTCTATAATAGTTCTTTTTTTTTTAATATTAATATTAACATACTTAAGTTTATTCCTAAATTTTTGCAGCCACAAGTCTATTTAAATGAGTTTCAAAAGGAAACACAATGGCATATTGTCTTTTAACAATCAGTAACAAATAATTCTTCATTAATATTCAAATGACTTACTCAGGATCAATATAATCAGGTGTACCAGCGGGCTGAGTGGAAAGATGAGAATCTCTTTCATTTGTGAATGCTCTTGACAATCCAAAGTCAGCAATTTTGGCTACCATGAACTTATTTAATAAAATGTTGGATGGCTTCAAGTCTCTATGAATTATAGGAGTCATACAACCATTATGAAGATATTCCAATCCTGCAACCACATCATATCATATCATGAATTTATTTAAAAAGTGATATTTTAGAGAGAAGATAAAAGATTCTATAACCTTTAGCTGCATCAACAGCAACTTGAAGTCTATCGCTCCACTTTAAAACATTTTGGTTTTTGTCTGCAAGCATCAATTTGTTGATCAAGAGAATGTGCCTCACGAGCCAAGATATGTACATGATGATTTTGTTATTCAATAAGTTGTAACAAGGGTATTTTTGATATACCAACTCAATTTTTTGTCGGATACACATAGTCCACCCTTAGAAGATTCAATCAAATTGGGGCACAAATGAGAATAAGGAAAAGCATGGGCTGAGAATGGAAGTGAGAATAGTTTTTCTTCTACTAATGAAAATACTCTTCTCTTCCTCTCTTGTGCATTTTGTGTGCCATAAACAAAGTCCGGTAATATGATATAAGACAAACCTGACAATAATCCACCGAGGTCTCCATGGTCCATATATTCATAAATCAATGCTTTGACATCGTTTTCGTCGCAAAACCCAACAAGTGCAACTAAGTTTCTGTGATGAATGACTGTTAAGAGCTGAGCCTACAAGTTAAAAATAAGCTCTATCATTATTAACATTCTGACGCCAAACATGAATATATTCACTATTGAGTGATTGAAAAATAAATTTTGAACCAAAGATCTTTTGATTAATGGTATTAGATGTGTCTTTGTTGCACTAAGTTTATGGTTCGATCGGCAATATGCCTGCCGTTCAAATTAAAAAATATAATAATAAATTTCGAAGATTTCTAACCTCTGATTTAAATTCCTTATACCCTTGTTTTGAAGATGGGGAAAGTAACTTCACAGCAACCTTCGTATCATCTTCTAAAGTTCCCAGGTAAACTTTCCCAAACCCTCCTTGCCCAATTGTAGTTTCGAAATTGTTTGTGATACGAAGAACCTCTGAGTAGGAGAAAGCTTGATTCTTTGGTTTTAGGAATTTCTTCTTCTGAGATTCGGCGGACAAAACTGCAGTGTTGAAACAAAATATCTTGACACTTCACAAAATCAAAAAGTCCAATGAAATGATAGCATACATAAAATCAAAACCTGTTTTCATTTTAAATCTCCAGGTCATCAAAGATACGAGGACAGTGACGATGGCTAAAGTCGAAAGTGATGCAATTAGTGGAATCTCAAACTTCTTGTGTTCTTTGCACGAATTTGCCAGACAATATAGACTTGGATTGTTGCCCATACTAAAAAAATAGAGCTGTGTTAGACTTGACTGGTACTGGCCCAAGTTGCTTGAGAGGAGACTGATTAAAATAGAATCTCATATTTATAAATGCAAACCTTATCTCCAAATTGGCTTTTTCCCTCAAAGCCCTGGGAATTGAACCAGTGAGCTTATTTCCTGTAACATTACTGTAAGATGGAAAAGAAAAAAGAAAATGGGGATTTTTATACACTTGGCTTCAGAATCCCAGTGTGAAAACTGTAATGCAATAACATGAGCTAGGCCTTACATGAATTTCAAATTAGGAAGAGTTGCAAGAAATTCGGGTAGTGGTCCAGTCAGTTCATTGTTTGACAAATCCCTAAGAACAAGAGGCAAGTGTTATTCATAATATTGAACAACCTGATTAATTAATTGATAATATTTGAATAATGTTTAGAGTATATGTAATGAAACAACTTACAAGGACTCCAATTTTTCAAAACTAGCAAACGGTGGAGCTATTACTCCCGTGAGTTTGCTTGAGCTCAAGTTCCTAGAATATATGTGTGTGTGTATATATATATATATTTCACAAGTTTGCCAGGAAGGGAATCAACAGTTCATAATATATGTAACAAATATAAAAGATCACATGTATAAGAAAATAATCTTCAATGCTTCAAATTATACTAGAAGATCACACACAAGAGCAGCATTGAGTGTCACTTACAATGAAATGATTCTTATATTATTCTCATAGCTGCAATTCAAACCGTCCCAAGCCAATTGAGAAGGAACACATGGGTCACCTTGCCAACTGATTTTGGAGACCCCATAGATATGCTGTATTTCCTTGATAGCTTTAACTGCATACATAATTTCCAAAAATAAATAGAACAACCATGTCAGAATTATTCTTTTTTTTTAAGAAAAAGTTTATTGACAACGAAGGTACAAACAAATGATGAAAAAGGCAACAATAAAGGAATCACCGTCTTGTTTAGCTGTAGGGGAATATGGTTGCTGGATGACTTTATAAATTTCCAAGGCATTTAGGATAGGAGGAGCATCTGAATCGATTGCTGCTTTGATGGTGAAGCCTTGACTGATGTTGGAGATTAGGGTAACAGGCTTCAAGTATTCGAGAGTAAGTTGCTGAGAGGGGGAATTTTCATTGTCAAAAGTGACATTGATTATCCTCTTCTGGCCACGAGGAAGCTTTTCAATTTCAGCAAAGTGAAGAAACGCATAATATTGGTTGGATGTATCCCCAAAACTCCAATTTGTATTTAAGATATTGGAATTTTTACGGGGTCGTTGTGCAGTGCGTAATACTTCCCATGGCAGTTCATAAACAGAGTCCTCTGCCTTTGTTTCTACACTTGTTTGTAAGACATCCCATTTAGGATTATCATTGTTCCACCACAAGCGATCATATACATCGTCTTTGAACCTGTATTTTCAGAAAGAATTAAGAAAATTATATTAATCTCATTTTTCAAGAGCTCATGACTTCTAACTTATCAAAATATATACAAAAAATTAAAATTTCCTCAAAATTAGTGTTATAAGAAAATTTTGCTCAAAATTTAAAATTAAAATATGATATAATAAAGGGATACTTTTATTTAAGTCCCACCAAAGGACAACCTAGTGCACAAGGCTCCCATTAAATGGGGTTGGGGAAGGGATAGATGTATGCATCCTTACCCCCACAATTGGAAAGGTTGTTTCTAGAATTTGAACCCGTAACCTTTAAGTCATATGACAACAACGTTACCAAGGGTCACCCTTTTAATTAAGTCTGACCAATGATACTTAATTTATAGCAGGTCACAAAAGATTCTAAAATTTAAATTAGGCATTGTAAGTATAATAATTAAATTATGATTTTGATGGTGAAAATGCACTTCCTTCGAAGAGGGGGGGGGGGGGGCAGGGGCCACCCACAGTCCACCGGAGAATAAATTTTCCAACTAGGTGTGGAAAAGGGTTTGAACCCCTAATCTCGTCTTACCAAAAGGTTTATGACCACCAATAAATTAACTTATCATCTCACGATAGTTAGTTTTTAAAATACATATGTGAACTTGTAGATTGAATATGCAAATGGTATGATAGTGTAATAAGTTCCCATCGGAAATTTACAAGTAATCATACAAAAATTTTACAAGTTCTAACGTGTATTCTAACAGCTTATGTCACAAAATATTAAAAGTGTTCATAAGTGAATTTGCAGGTACACATATGTATTTTAAAGACTAACCATATCAAAAATAATAAGTAGCCCTCTGAAAATTTACTAGTCCTAATAGATATTCTAACATCATCTGCTAATGCCCTTAACTCAGATTCAACACTGGTTTAAGAGACAACCTTTTGTTTCTAACTTTTCCAAGTAACCATATTCCCCCATACAAAGGTGCAATAACCAAAAGTTGATCTCTAATCAGGATGAGTTCCTACCCAGTCTGCATCAGTATCCACTTCAACAGTTCATCAATCCTATTTCCAGAAGAACAACCCTCTACCAAGAGTACCCTTTAGATACCTCAAAAATTTGTAGGTTGCGTTCATGTGCCTTTTCTTTGGCTCACTCATGTACTGACTAGCCACACTTATTGTAATGGCTATATTAGGTTTTGTATGAGAGCGACAAATCAACTTCCCAAGTCTACGATATCTTTCTTTGTCAACAACTAGTTAGCTTCTTGTTCTCCTTCTTCGTCTTCTTTCTTTTATTCTTCAATCTCATCATCTGAGTTACCTTCTTCTAACTTTTCTTTAATATTCTTCTTAGGTTTCTTCTTCCCCTTTTTTGATACCACAAAGGGAGTTGGCTCAGAATTACGACCCAGCATGCATGTTTGTTTTAGAAGATTAAGTATATATTTTCTCTAAGAAACATAGATGCCTAGTCTTGACCTGGCAACTTCCAACCCAAGGAAGAATTTTAAGTTTCTAAGATCCTTGACTTCTAATTCTCTCCCAAGTGCAACTTTTATCCTTGATATTTCATCAATATGATCTCCTATGAGGATATGTCATCAATGTACACAATGAATATACAGTTCTTTCCTTCCTTTGTTTTCACAAACCATGTATAATCTCATAATCCTTGTTTGTTACCCTCTAATTTTAAGACTTTTGAGAACCTATCAAACCATGCCCTGGGAGACTATTTTAATCAATATAGAGATTTTTTCAACTTGCATACTCGACCACTCTACCTTTTTCAAAACCTAGAGGTAAGGTAATGTAGACCTCTTCTTTTAGCTGTCCATTTGGAAAGGCATTCCTGATGTCTAGCTGGTGAAGTGGCCACTCTAGGTTGGCTGTCACAAACAATAGAACTCTAATAGTGTTTAGCTTTGCCACTGGTGTAAATATCTCTTGATAGTCCAAACAATATGTCTAAGTAAACCCTCTTGCTACTACATAAACTTTTAACTTGTCCAGTGTACCATCAACCATATATTTAGGGGTAAACACCAATTTGCAACTTACAAGGTTGTTGTCTCTAGGCTTTTTAACTATGTCCCACGTTCCATTCTTTTTTAATGCATGCTCTCATTGCCTCCATAACTGTATTTCTCCATTTTGGTATCTCTAGTGCCTCTTGAATGTTATTGGGAATGCATAATTTATCTAGATTAGTAACAAAGGCTTGGTAGCTAGAAGAAAGAGCCTTCTATGACATATGCTTGGAAATTAGGTGCAATGTGCAAGATTGAGGTTATTTCTTGAAAGTAATAGGCAAGTCAAAGTCAGATTGTTCACTAACTTGTTCATGAATTTGAGGATCAACCTCTTCAGAAGATATTACTATAGGAGCTACCACTGGTTCTCACTCCTTTGGTGCTTAAGGTACAAGGTGTTCTCCTTCCTTAGATTGTTGCCTTTGTGAGCACACCAGCATATCCTTATTCTGTTGCTTTTCTATATCTCCCCCTTTCTGTATATTTTTGCTTTGAGATTTTTATAATGATGGCAAAGAAAAGGAGAATGAGGAGCTGATGGCTTTGAAATTGCTGGTAATGGTTCTGGGTCTATTGGTAGTGAAAGTGGTGGTGTAGGCTCTGGCTCTATTAGTGGTCAATGTTATCGTAATGACTCTGATGGTGTTGCACATGGTTCATTGAGAACATACTCTCTATTAGGTTTTGATTCCCAAGTCTAAGATTCGCCCCTACTCTCCCCTTGAATTAAGGATCAACTTGGAAAAGAAAGGACCCTATTCATGAAAAGTGATATCAAAGCTTATAAAGGTGTGTTTTGAAATAGGATCAAAGTATATGTATCCCTTTCTAGTGTAATAACATCCATGAAATATAGATTTCAAAGCACAAGGATCAAATTTGCTATTGGGATGGAGATAAACAAACACGAAGCAGCCAAACACATGAAAGGGAAGGTTGGATTCAAGGTGGGTAGTGGGAAAAACACTTCATAACCATTGCAGAAGGGTTTCAAAGGATATGACTCGATTTGACATTCGATTTATGAGATAAGTGGCGTGTAAGATGACATCTCTTCAACAAAACTTAGGCACATTGCAAGTAAACATTAATGCTCTAGCAACGTCTAGGATATGTCAACTTTTACACTCAGCAATCCATTCTATAGTTGTGTGTTAGCACAAGAGCTTTTATGGATAATACCATGTGCTTGGAGGAAGCTACTCAAGGTTTGTTTGAATACTTTGTGCCATTACCACTATGCAATACTTTGATGCTCATATCAAATTGTTTCTTAATCATGGTTAAAAAATTCATGAACATAGTGTTAGTTCTCTATGTGTTTTGATGATAACTGACAATTGCAAACAGGTTTGAATATTTTTGGCAAGTTAAAATAAGCTTTGAAGCTTGCAAATTTCATTTCAAAAATATTCTCGTAAGTGTCGAACTCGAGCCTAGACAGCGAACTCGAGTTCGTTGCTCACAAGAGAAGCCAAACTTGCCGGTTCAACGTTTGAACTGAGACATGACCAAAGGTTTGTTTATGTAAGTCTTGGATGAACTCGAGCCCATAAGTATGAACTCGAGTTCATGAGAGTCAGAGAGCATTTAGAGTTAAAAACATTTCTGAACTCGTGACTTCATTTTTCCAAACCTCAAGTTCACACCTCCGAGAATGCTTTCAATGAGTTTACAAATATGTGAACTCGAGTTCATAATGATGAACTCGAGCTTACCTCCGCGGAAGAAATTTTCAAATGAGATTTTGATGAACCTCCGGTTTGCCTCGGAACCAAAAGCACTCCTTGAGTTCACTTAAGTAGGTGAACTCGAGTTCACATCCGAGAACTCGAGTTCATGCCTTTTTAAACCTCCAGTTTGCCTCGGAGAGCAAAATGATTTTTCAACACAAGAGAACTCTAGAGTTTGTCCAGGGAACCTCCAGTTCATGTTTTAAACATTATAACTTATTTTGTCATGAACAAAGGGTAAACTCGAGCATGCTCACTTATAGGCTCGAGTCTAAGCCTTGAGCAAAATATATTTTTAGGTGAACCCCGATGGTTTCCTCGACAAAAGTCCGAACTCGAGTTCGAGACATGCAAGCTCGAGTTCAGTCCCGAACATAGATTTTAAACCTCAAACATATTTTACAAACCTCCGGTTCATGTCTTACGAAACAAATCCTTTGTACTAAGTGAAGAGCAAACTCGAGCCTAGCTATGCGAACTCGAGTTCGTGGCTTCGAACGATGAACGCATTTTTGCTTTAAAAGTTCAATCTTCAATTTCACTTAGGATTTAATCTGCAAAATGGTTGTATATGGTTGTATATGTTTAATATGATTCTTATCTATATTTCTAACCATTCTTAACCAGTTTGCTTGTGAGATTTCAGAAGATTTGGATTTGCTTTAAAGTCAAATAAAGCAAAAACAAAAGTGACATCAAGCACTTTAAAAGCAAAACCCGAAAAGTTGCACAACTTTGGCTAATCCACCTCGCACACGTCTCGCAAAGCATTTAAGAATGTTTTCTACAACAAGCAACTACATCTCCAACGGATTAATTCGCGAAAGGTCAACACAGATTACTTGGCCACCGGTTTAAGAGAATATTGGAGAGAGAAAGTGCCTAAGCCACCTCCTAACACTAGGGAGAACATCTCCAACGGATCTATTTGGAAAGCAACGGTCATTTAATGATCTCGAGTATAAATAGAGTTGCATTCAAGCCTTTCCAATGCACACACTGCGAAGACGAAAATCATTCAAGTCTCATATTTATTTTTTCAGTTTTATATTTGTAGTATCTTGAGATACATTGAGCTTCAGTGATTATCATTATCTACTCTTAGAGAGAGTTTATTTCTGTGTATATCATTCATTGTAACAATCTCAAGTCAGGTGACTTGGAGATTGGGAAAATCAGAGTACAACTTGTAAGGGGGAGTTAGTCCTAGGGAGAGGATAACTCTTGAGTACAAAGTGTATATCTGATTGTAAACAGAGTACAGCTTGTAAGGGAGGAGTGTGTCCTAGGTTGGGAGCATCTTTCGTTTACAGAGTGTGTATCTGTTGTAAGCAATTACAGCTTGTAAGGGGAGTGAGTCCTAGGGAGAGGATCATCCTGAGTACGAGTGTGTAATTGTTCTTGAGTGATAGTGGAAAATCCCGGTGTACTGGGACCGGACGTAGGTCAAGGAGTTAGACCGAACCAAGATAAATCTTCTCAGTGTCAAGCTCTTCTTCTCTATCTCCACTTTGCCTTGATATTATCATCAAAACGTTGTGTGGGTGATCCGAAAAGAATTTTAAAATCCCCAATTCACCCCCCTCTTGGTGATTTCCTTCACTTTCATTTGGTATCAGAGCATTGGTTATCTATTTGAAGGATTAACATCCTAGATCAAAGATCCAATGGAAGGAATTCTACCCGAAGGAGCTGCAATCAATGACCACCAGGTTTCAATGGAAATTATTATTCCTCTGGAAGGCAAAGTTCGAGTCTATATAATGGCATCCGAATATGGTTTGTGGAGAGTATTCGAAAGAGGAAATTATGTTCCATCCTCGCTTGAAGATGGAGTTAGAACTCCTAAGCTTGAAGAAGAGTTTAATGAGAATGACAGATGGCAAGTCACTCTCAACATGAAAGCCATCCACATGCCGCAAAGTGCTCTTAGCCAACAAGAGTATTTTCGAATTTGCACTTTGCCATCTGCTAAAGCTATGTGGGATGCTCTTGAAATAGCCTATGAAGGAACAAATGAGTCAAAGAAAATCGAGTTAACACTCTCATGACTGAATATGATTTATTTCGTATGAAGTCTGGAGAATCCATTGGCGAATTCCAGCTAAGGTTTACTCATTTGGTTAACCAACTTGCTGCCTTGGGCAAAGTCTATGATCAATCTGTCCAAGTGAGGAAAATTCTGAATATCCTCACTAAAGATTGGGAAGCCAAAGTCACAAAGAATCGAAGAAGCCCGTGGAGAATCAATGCAATCGTAGCTGCTCTATTCGGAAGCTTATCTCGAATATGAAGGCAAGCTCAAATTCAAGAAGGGCCTGAAATGAAATTCATGACAATAAAAGCAAAGGTATTGTTTTGAATGCTTTGTGAAAGAGAAACCCAATGAGAAAGATGAAGATGATGAAGAGATGGTTATGCTTGTGCGAAAATTCAAAAAATTCTATAAGAAAGATCAAGCCTTTAGAGACAGATTTCGAGAGAGCAACTTCAAGCAACGAACAAGATCAAATCTTTTGCTACGAGTGTGGAAAGCCTAGTCATATCAAGCTCGAATGTCCACAAATGAAAGTCAAGATAAGGAGAGAAAGGCAAGATTCAACCACCTCAAAAAGAAAGCTTATATATCTGCCTTATGGGGAGATGACTCTTCGATGAAGAAAGTGATGAGGAAGGTGTAGCAAATCTTTGCCTAGTTCTTTGAGAACAATCGAAAATGACAATGAGGTAAGTGATATTGAACCTTCCTATGATGAATTATTTTCTGAATACAATGAACTATATTCTGAATTTAGAAAACTAGCAAAAGAGTTCATTGCATCCAAGAAGAAAATTAAATTGTTGGAAGAACAAGTTCGAATGTTTCTTCTTAAATCTCTCGTTTCGAAAACATTCCGAAAATGATTGCGAAAAGATTTCGAAAAGATTTGTGACAATTCTTTGTGTCTTAGAGAAAAGGAATTTGTATCTTACAAAAACTCTTGAGAAATTCACTAGAGGTAGTGAAATGCTCAAAGTGATTTTAAAACAAAGAAAGGTTTACAAATGACAAATCGGGGATTGGTTATAAACCTGATTTTGATAAGAAGAAAGGAAGAAGAAACATGGACAAAAACCTTATTTGAATTACTTTCGAAATCTGTTCATAGTTCAAATCCCTTTGCACATTGTAACTATTGTAACCGTAAAGGTCACAATACTTCATCATGCTTTCATAGGAAAGATAGGAGAGATAAACCCGTAGGCAATTATCAATGGCTACCAAAGGGAACCTATGTTTTCCCTAAGGTTCAAACTAACCCGAAGGACCCAAGCATAAATGGGTACCAAAATGTCCATCTCTGTTAGTTTGTTTGTGCAGTTGATTCTAAGAAAAATGGACATAAAGGGATTAAGAATAAGAGAATCCCTTATGCACCAAAAGGAGATCCTCTCAAGTATCAAATGGGAGATACTTGAAATCAGTATCCTTTGTGAAGACTTTGCGGACACCAAAGAGACATTGGGTATGCAAAGCCAATCCTCCAAGTACCTAAGGTAAAAGGTACACAATGGTAAAACCTCCCGTCTTTGCTATAAGTAACAATCTTTAAGGTTTTACGCATTGGATATTAAGGAATGAACATTGAAAACGATTTTTGAAATTGAAAATCTATTTGACATGATTTATTTATATATTGTTTACAATGTTCGTAGCTTAACTCTTTATGCATGTAAATTGATTTGAAAAATACATCTTTTATGCATAAAATCATGTTTAATTCATTATGCTCAATTATCATTATCTGAATGTACTCTTGGAGCATGTGAATATTGTTCCTACAAGCTAACAACGATTGGATCCAAACGAGATTGGATACCAAGAGAGAAAAAGCCTATATACAAGATTGTAGGATCAAGGAAAGCTTCTCAAGAGAGCAAATATACAAAAAATTATTCAACTCTTGAGAAAGCAAAGACACAATGGCGATGTTGATGGTGAATTTGCATCAATACATCTCACCAATTCTCGCTACAACAAGGACAAGAGGAATTACGGTGATATCTAACCTTACCCTATACTTGTGCTTATGTAATATCTATATTTGGGTAATGTATACTTGTCCACTACTGCATTCCATTAAGCAATCAATCATTTATGACTTTCAAAGTATGTTTCAGATTGCTAATGGATCACAAGTGAATTTGTGCATAATTTTCTAAGTTTAAAGTTTCTGAAATGCACAATTCAAAAACTTGTTTTGAGTCACATTTTGTTGTTGATTCTGGTATGTGAAAATGTATTCCAATATTTTTGAAAATATGCATATATTGATTGCATTCAAATGATATTTCAAAATTGAAAGTTAACTTTCACCATATGCATTAACTTTCTAAGCATATGTTCAAAGATGAGTTTTCATATCACCAACATCTCAGTTTATAAAGCATTATCATGATTTGAAAGAAAATTTGAGATTTGAAACAATTTGCATAAGTTTATGAAAAACTCATATCAATGACATACTTTCCTACATGAATGTATTTACAAATTGTCATTGAGAAATTTTTTTTTTCTTGGTATCACTTAGTTTCTTATCTCGTATGTTCGGTGCTATGAATCAATTAGATAAGACTACTTGTGATATACTTCTTGATTAAATGAAATACATTCATCTAGGAGCAATTCAGTTTGAAGAGAAGAAAATTGGGAATGATTAATTCCAATGGATTGTAAATTGCCTCCACTTAATGTTAGTTATGTGTTTAATGATTAACGAATACTAACTTAAGCATTGGAGAATCTAGATATATCTTTTGCGGGATGTTTATCTTGTTTTAATTTGTCTTTGTCAAGAAGTGCGAACTCGAGCCTGCGTTTATGAACTCGAGCTCGAGACAACCGGAGAAGAAATATGACTTCGAGGAAAGCCAAACTCGAGCCCATTAATGAACAACCTCGAGTTCAGCTCGAATGAAAGAAATCCTAGTAGTTACAAGATGCACGAACTCGAGCCTACAATAACAAACTCGAGTTCACGGGATACGAGAGGAACCAAGCTCGAGAGGATTTCACGAACTCGAGCCCGTAAGTATTAAGCTCGAGTTCATCAATGAGTTTCAAGGGTTTACACATACACTCTTGAAGTCCAGGTTAGTACAATTTTACACGAGCTCGAGCATACACTTGTAAACTCGAGTTCATCGCGGTTTCATTTTTAATAAAAACCCGATTGCACCTCTTCACCTCCCACTATCCTCGAGCATAACCCTATTCCCCTTCAAGTTCTCTCATCTCTCTCGACGAAACTCTCGATAATGCCCTTAAAACAATCCGACCACAAATTCTCAACATCGACTCAATCCACTCCTCGAATCAATTAGGTCGACTGTGAGAGTCAAAACTCGACTGACCGATTCAGATTTGGAATTGACAAAGAAATTCCCGGTGTTGCCTCAAATCCACCATCTACCTTACTTAGAAAAAGAGAAATGGAGTATAGGAGACGGAAAGAAGCTCTCAAGAAGAATGCAACTCCATCCAAACAGAAAGGAATTGAAATTGGGAAAGAACCTGAGGTGCCCAATCCGTCAATGAACCAAGAACAGGGAAAAAGAAAAGAACCTGAGGTTACAGACCCTTCTGTTGGGAAACAGAAGAAGAAATCAAAGAAATCTGCCCAACCTTCTGCTTCTTCACCAGAGCAAGCTAGTTCACCTGAGGAATCTGAATCTTCTATACCAAGATACAAGCCTAGGATGAAAAGAGCCACACAAGGAAGGTCACCTGAGGAGTCTGATTCTCCTAGACCAAGACACAAGCCCCGAATGAAGAGAGCAACTCAAGGAAGTCCATCAACTTCTCAAGAAGCAACTGAAACCCCTCAATCCAAAAAGAAGAAGAAATCCCAACAACCTCATATCTCTCCACTGTAACCGAAATTCCTTCACCTCACATGTTCCGTGAATTCTGCACTGAGGTATCTCCGGACATTCCCGCTATCTTAGAAATTTATAATCATAAGAGAATGCCTAGAGGATTTTCTGAAGAGCCATGTAGGATGTCTAGTGAAGAAAGAGAAAAATTTAAAGAGAAATTTGATGATAGATCCTTCTGTCCTGTTGTCTGGGTTGATTTGGCTAGAGTAAAAGAAGAATGTAATCTAGACCTGTCTCCTCTTAAGCAATTTGAATCCCTAATATCCATTAGAGTTCCATACAAAATCCAACCCTTGTGAAGGTTTTCTATTTTCATATGCAATCTGATAATGTGTTGGACAATAAGGGAAAGCTAGTGGAAGAAAGGATAACCACTAAAGTTAGAGGACAAAAGATTACAATTTCCCCATCCTACCTCAATTCTATATTACAAATTGCCAATCCTCCTTCTCAGCCAGAACTCAGCTATACTCAACAGAAATTTTTGCCTTGAGACCTAATGAGCCAATTCCTAACAAGATGAACATCCTTGACTTCAAACCCGCCTCTATGCCTCCTAGGAATAGAGCCATCTCGGTATATCTACACCAAAACCTTTTACAAAAAGGTGGAAATTTTACCCACATTGCAAAGAAGGATTATCCCATCTTTGCTTCAATCTTGGATGAGAAAGAACATAATGTGGGGTACTGGATTTTTCAAGAGATGTTTAAGTTTGCCTTCTCCTCAAGACAATCCTCTCGCATTCCCTTTCCAAGTCTTATCTCGCAAATCTTGTTTCATGAAAAGCTTTGGCTCCGTGCACGCCAATGAAACTCCCACAAAACCTCCCGAATTTAACAGACATATCCTAAATCTAATGGGAATTGATTTAGAGGAAGGTTCTGACAATCAAGGGCTCCACTCGATCAAGACCAGGCTAGATCCGAGGTACATACTCTCGAGCACGAAGCTCGAGTGCTCCTCCTCGATCAAATTTGCCGATTTTGATGCAAGAGTAAAAGAAATTGTTGATAAGGTCAGTACGATCTAACGAGAGGGTAGAAGCTGAAGTAAATAGGTTAGTGGTTGAAGTAACGAGGGTCACAATAATCTGGTAGACACTCGGAAGGTTTCAACATTGGCCGGGAAGAACTCAAGAGAGGCGAGAAAAAGTTGGAGAAGAAAGTCCAGGATCTCGGTGGTCAAATTGGAGAACATTCAGTGAGCATCTCCACTCTTTTGGTTTCAATGATAAGTCTCAATGATAAAATGGATCAGCTTCTCAAGAATCAATCAAGTGGTTTGGGCACTACTGCTGCTCCTGAAACAACCTCAGCTGATCCTGTCAATATTTCTGAACCTGTCACAAGCTCTCAACCTTCTGCCTCTGTACCTGTTTCTGAACAAGCTCCTATACCTGAGCCCATTCGAGCCATACCGCCACCACCATTGCTCCTGAAACTCAACCCTCGAACCTCGGCCCGAGTCCACTCTGCCTAATCCCTTGCTTGCGATGACAAAGGGGAGAAGAATGAAGAGGAGATCTTATTTTCTTTAAGTTCATTTTGTTGCTTTGTATATTTTCTTTCGAAACTCTTGTCTTTCGTTTTTCATATTTGCTTTTGAAACTCTTTCTAACATTCTGATATACTTGTTTCAATCTTAATGAATGTTCTTAAATTCAGTATCTATGTGCTTTATTGCATTTCATTAGCTTCTGATATTCTTCTGAATCAAGATTGCTTTGTGCCTTCAAATTCCATTGTTCAAATTCTGATTGCAATACCTTTATGGACAAAGAAATCAAACTTTTTGGTACTAAGAAATCCAGTTTCAAAAGTGTTTTATTGAAAGAAATAACCAACTAAGTTTTTGAAAAAGGAACAAATCAAGGGTCAGCTCTTTTTCCAAACTTTTCGGTGCACAAATGAACAAAACCATATTCTTAAGGAAAATGATTGTTTGCAAGTGTTGTCATCATCAAAAAGGGGAGAATGTTAGTTCTCTATGTGTTTTGATGATAATCGACAATTGCAAACAGTTTGAATATTTTTGGCAAGTTAAAATAAGCTTTGAAGCTTGCAAATTTCATTTCAAAAATATTACGTAAGTGTCGAACTCGAGCCTAGACAGCGAACTCGAGTTCGTTGCTCACAGAAGAAGCCAAACTTGCCGGTTCAACGTTTGAACCGAGACATGACCAAAGGTTTGTTTATGTAAGTCTTGGATGAACTCGAGCCCATAAGTATGAACTCGAGTTCATGAGAGTCGAGAGCATTTAGAGTTAAAAACATTTCTGAACTCGTGACTTCATTTTTCCAAACCTCAAGTTCACACCTCCAGAGAATGCTTTCAATGAGTTTACAAATATGTGAACTCGAGTTCATAATGATGAACTCGAGCTTACCTCTGGCGGGAAGAAATTTTCAAATGAGATTTTGATGAACCTCCTCAATGTTTTGTTTCAAGTCAAAAGTTTTCTCGAAGACCAAAAGCACTCCTTGAGTTCACTTAAGTAGGTGAACTCGAGTTCACATCTCGAGAACTCGAGTTCATGCCTTTCGAGAGAGCAAAATGATTTTTCAACACAAGAGAACTCTAGAGTTTGTCCGGGAACCTCCGTTCATGTTTTAAACATTATAACTTATTTTGTCATGAACAAAGGTAAACTCGAGCATGCTCACTTATAGGCTCGAGTCTAAGCCTTGAGCAAAATATATTTTTAGGTGAACCCCGATGGTTTCCTCGACAAAAGTCGAACTCGAGTTCGAACATGCAAGCTCGAGTTCGATCCCGAACATAGATTTTAAACCTCAAACATATTTTACAAACCTCCGGTTCATGTCTTACGTAAAACAAATCCTTTGTACTAAGTGAAGAGCAAACTCGAGCCTAGCTATGCGAACTTCGAGTTCGTGGCTTCGAAACAGATGAACGCATTTTTGCTTTGAAAAGTTCAATCTTCAATTTCACTTAGGATTTAATCTGCAAAATGGTTGTATATGGTTGTATATGTTTAATATGATTCTTATCTATATTTCTAACCATTCTTAACCGGTTGCTTGTGAGATTTCGAAGATTTGGATTTGCTTTAAAGTCAAATAAAGCAAAAACAAAAGTGACATCAGCACTTTAAAAGCAAAACCCGAAAAAGTTGCACAACTTTGGCTAATCCACCTCGCACACGTACGCAAAGCATTTAAGAATGTTTTCTACAACAAGCAACTGCATCTCCAACGGATTAATTGCGAGAAGGTCAACACAGATTACTTGGCCGCTGGTTTAAGAGAATATTGGAGAGAGAAAGTGCCTAAGCCACCTCCTAACACTAGGAGAACATCTCCAACGGATCTATTTGGAAAGCAACGGTCATTTAATGATCTCGAGTATAAATAGAGTTGCATTCAAGCCTTTCCAAAGAGACACACTGCTTGAAGACGAAAATCATTCAAGTCTCATATTTATTTTTTCAGTTTTATCTGTGTAGTATCTTGAGATACATTGAGCTTCGATGATTATCATTATCTACTCTTAGAGAGAGTTTATTTACGTGTATATCATTCATTGTAACAATCTCAAGTCGGGTGACTTGGAGATTGGGAAAATCGAGTACAACTTGTAAGGGGGAGTTAGTCCTAGGGAGAGGATAACTCTTGAGTACAAAGTGTATATCTGATTGTAAACAGAGTACAGCTTGTAAGGGAGGAGTGTGTCCTAGGTTGGGAGCATCTTTCGTTTACAGAGTGTGTATCTGTTGTAAGCAATTACAGCTTGTAAGGGGGAGTGAGTCCTAGGGAGAGGATCATCCTGAGTACAGAGTGTGTAATTGTTCTTGAGTGATAGTGGAAAATCCCGGTGTGGCGGGATTGGACGTAGGTCAAGGAGTTAGACCGAACCAGTATAAATCTTACGTGTCAAGCTCTTCTTCTCTATCTCCACTTTGCCTTGATATTATCTCGTTGTGTGGGTGATCCGAAAATAATTTTAAAATCCCCAATTCACCCCCCCCCCCTCTTGGTGATTTCCTTCACTTTCACATAGAGGGAGCCTTAAACTTATCTTTAAAGAGATAAACCCAACAAAGGTGAGTATAATCATCTATGAAGGAAATGAACCATTTGGTTTTGGTACAGTTTGGAATGCAAGAGGGTCCTCACAAATCACTATAGATGGTAGTGAAAGGTTTAGAGGACGTACATGGAGCTCTAGGGTACGATGAGCGGTGGTGTTTAGCTAATTCGCATACCTCACATCTCATCAATGCTAGTGATTGGACAAAGGAATGGGAGCATACGAGATAGATAATGGAAATTAGGATGGCCCATTCTCTTATGCCATGACATGATATCTTCATTTTTAGAGGTCAATAAAGAATTGCATACACATACTGTATTGGTGGCTCAATTCAGCATCATCAAGAAAGTAGAGCCCCTTGCACTCTTTGACATGGGCAATTGTCATCCTTGATGATAGGTACTAAAAAATACAAATAGTGGGTAGAAAATTAGCACAACAAATAGGATGATTTGTCAGTTGACTAATAGACAATGGATTGTATTCTAATTTTGACACATGAAGGACCGATTTCATAATGATATATTTAGATATTCGAATACTTCCTTTACCGGCGATTGAAGCAAAAGAGCCATATCCAATTTGAACTTTCAAGTTTCCAGCACATGGAGCATAAGTAAAGAATTGTTTAAAACAATCGGTCATATGATTTAATGCTGTGGAATCAACAATCCATAATGTTATGTTCTTTGATGTTTTGAGAGCTCAAGGAAGTTTCCTTTTTGAGCCAATAATGCTAGCACTAGTTGACCAATGAATACCTCATCTTCATATTGAGAATTTGTGTTTCTTATATGGAGCCATCAATATAGAGTAATAATGTGACACACAAACATTTGGATCAGAAGCTTCATCATTACCAATGCTTTCTGATCTCGACAAATCTCTGCCAACATTATACTTTGCCACAACTACATGGAGTACCCACTTCACCACTCCTAGTGCATTTTCCAAGAAAGAACTCAGGAAATGTGTTTCATTACTAGCGGAAGAAGCTACCATCAGAATGGACTGATCACACGCTCCCATGCACCGTGACTTGTCTTCTAACGTAGAAGACTTGGGGGCGTGTGTGGATGACAAGCACCACCATTAGCCTTTGGCTTTTTTGTGTTGGCTGATCGGAGATTTCTGGTCATCTCTGGGTAGGCGGTGAGAGTCCAAACATTCCCTAGCCACACACATATTATCGTCCTAAGCCATAGAACTGAGAAACTCATGCGATCTACTTCCCAAAAATACCATAATAGTAATTTAGTGCATGTTCTGATACTATGTGGACAATTTACAAGAAAATATTTTCCCATATCACAATAGTGAGATACAACTACCTATTTATACATTTAAAAAAAAAAACTAAGAAAACCTACTAAAGATGATTAAGGCTAATAACTACTAATAAAGGCTATACAATAATGACAAGTACTTATAATAAATACATAATATTTCCATATGGCTTGGTCATCACAAATCTATTTTTCTATACACGCTACATAGGGTAGGTAAAACAAAATGACAAAAATAATTTTATTGGAATTTTCGATAGTAATAAATAATTAGAAGTGTGTGTGTATAACAAGTTTGGAGTATTTATAAGTTGCAAGAAATTAACTACAAAATCTTCAATTAATCATGACTCATGAAAATGAACAATGAAGGCAAAAAAATGGGAAAGATAATGAATAAGTGAGGCCTAAGTTGAAAAAGAATACCTGGTCCAATAAGGGGGCAAGAGCCCGGAGCCCAAGTCATATCTTACACCAGAGCCATCCAAATCAAATATAGTAAGGGGAAGAGGAACATGATAGAGAGAGTTGTTTAATGGCCTTAATTCCAAAGTGTTGATGAAAGGTGTGCCTCGTCCTGTGTTCACCAAGCACACTTGTATAGTCTCAGTGCTCCTATCCTTCTCCATTATTATCTCAAATGGGAAGATCGTCTGGGGAGCATGTGGAATAGGAAGTGTTCGAAATGTGGTCCAATAGTTGACCCCCAGGTAAAGATCGAACTCAGGAACTTGGTTTCTCAAGTCGTAATTGCCATATGCAATTATGGCTCTCATCAAATACTTCTGCTTTTGCTTCTCTTGTTTTGGTCTCAGAGTGTAACAGTTCCTTTCTCCCTCAGGGAAACTTCTCAGTGTCATTAGTTGTCGGTTTATAGTTGGAGCATGATGGACAAAGCTAATGTCAGGGGCTAGTTTGTGATTGGTTCCGCTTTCAATGAAGCTTTCATCTGTCTGGTACCAAATCCCTGTCACATTGTCCACGTAATCTATGCTTGCTCCGCAATCTATGCTTATGATACCTATTCACACACATGGAAGAGAAAAGGTCTCCATTTACCTTACTCTTTATCTCCTCTTCATTCACTATTTTTATAATTGGAATGGTTGGTTGAGATTTAATATATTATAACAATATTGTTATAATATTATTTAAAAAATGGTTAAATACCAATTTTACTATGTAAGTATTAGTAAGGGGGCACTCAGCACTCGGAAGTTTTTTTGGTATCATTTTTACTCCGGAAGTTTAAAAACTTGTAATCTTGCCGATCGGTTGATCTTGACTGTTAGATCGTTGCTCTCTTTGTAAACTTTCAGGGCAAATTTGCTCCTAAAAAAAAAACTTTCGGGGCAAATTTGCTCCAAAAAAAACTTTTGGGGTATATTTGCTCCTTTTTGTAAACTTTCAGGACAAAAATGATACAAAAAAAACTTTCCGGGTCTTGAAAACCCCTTACCAATACTTCCGTGGCAAAATGGTATTTAACCCTTAAAAAAATGCACACACATATATAAATTTATGGGTTAAAGTGCAATTTTACCAACAAAGTTTTTCTTGATGAGCGTTTAGCACAACTACATTTTGGAATGAGCAAAAATACTAATAAACAATTTAAAATGGTGCAAATTTACCAAAATTGTTAAATTTTACCAAACACCATTAGGGTTTTATTTTCTTATAATGTAACATATGTTTGGTCAAATTTAATGGTTTTGGTGAATTTGCACCCATTTAAATTGTTTATTAGTATTTTTTTTCTCATTCCAAAACTCATTTATTCCAGACGCTCACCGAGAAAAACTTTGTTGGTTAAATTGCATCGTAACCCTAAATTTATTTAGTATATAATCTTAAGGGTTAATACAATATTTAGTCCTTCAACTTTTCCCTCATTGTAGTTTTGGATTATCAGGGGGTAAAATGATCTAGATCTTTATTAAATTGTAAGGACCAATGAGTTTTAGATGAGAAGAAATTTGAGAGACCATAACTAAGGTTGATACAAGCTCGGCCAAGCTACGCTTTAACTAAATAGACCTAGGCCTAAAACATAAATCTAAAGTTTAGGGCTAAGCCTAAGCCTATACTAGATTTTTTTTTTTTTTGGCTCCAATTTGAGCCTTCAAAAGGCCTGATATTGCTAGCTAAAAGCCTGCTCAATGGCCTATCCAAAATGCATGACTTTAAATAGGCTTAAAAGTCTATACCTCCAAAGCCATGCCTTCAACTTATTTAAAAGGCTAAGGACCACAATTGTCTCAATAAATAGGAGTAAAAAAACCAATTATTCATTGATCAATGAGATGTATTTCTAAACTCAATCAATCAAACACAACAAATGGCATGAATGTAAAATTGCATTTTATCTCTTTTTGTTTTTTCCTGCAAAAACTAGGATAAACCCCTACTAAGATTATTACATTTAATTTAGGAATTACTAAAATAAACTTACAACAATTATTATGTTTCAGCAAACAATGAAAATTAGGGGAGAGGGAGTGATCGAGCTAGTGTTGCCATTTGAGTGATTAAAGGGAAGAGAGGGAGAGATGAGTAGTGAATAAATTAAAGGTTTAAGCTTGTGGGTGAAAAACATTATGTAAACTTTTTGGGGTCAAGACTAAGTAATTTTATAAATAATATATAAAACTGATTTAGATTATGTCATATAAAATTATATATATGAAAGTAGCCTAAAAAAACAAATAGGTCATGTATGTCGGCTTGTAGTCTAGAGTTTATGAAAATAGATATGGTCCATTTACCTAAATGGGCCTAGCTGACCTATTTATTAAATAAATTAGACTAAGTTTAAAATAGGCTAGACCATTGACCCTTGATAAAGGCCTTATCTGTTTTCTACCTAAAACTAAAATGAGGGTAAACTTAAAAAATCAAAGATTGTATTAACCATAATACTTTATCCGGTCCCTTTTTATAAAAAGAACATTCCCTCTCATAGGAGTGTCATTAATATAAGGAACAAGTCTCTTTTTGTCTGCAATTTTAACATTTTCTTTTCATTTTTGCCCCTATTAATAATAAGCCACTCATGATTTCCCATAAATTCACTCAATGTCTCTCATACACCCTCTCTATGAATAATGGTACAATTGGAAAGAGAATAACATATTTTACATATTTATTATTTTTAACTTTTGAACAGTGCAATTTTGGTATTTGTTCCTTATAAAAATGATCGGAAGGAATATTTAATAACATTATTATAATATTGTTATTATATGGTATTACGTTTGAATCATTGGAAATTGATCCAATGACAATGAAAGTGAATAAAAAGAAAATGCAGAGAAAGGTAAATGGAGACATTTCCCCCCCTCACATATGTACCCTTTCTCAGTTAGTAGTCCTACCAGTCTAGAAGACAATTTCAACATGTTTTACTAGAATAATAAAAAAGTTTAAATCTTATTTATGTATGTGAAAAACATTTAAAACCAGTGAGATGGCGTTGAGAATTGTTTTTTCACATTTTCACATTACCAGCATTTAATACCAGAGAGATGGTCCTTATAGTTCCATTAAATTAACTTATGTGGCATGCTGACTGGTCAATATGAAGTGGAAAAAAGCTGACCTGTGTATGTGAAGTTAAAAAGAAACAGAAGTCCCAAAACATCTGAACCTGTAAACGAACTAGGGGGTTTGGGGAATAGAGAACGTTAGGGCATTGCTTGCTAGAAAGGGGAGATCCGGCGAAGGCAAATATGGTCTGGTGAAGGTCAGAAGTTGGGAATTATGAAAGTTTATCATTGTTGTCATGATAAACTTTCTAAACTCATACCCGGAGAGGGAGAGAAAGGTACCGGAAAAATGAGGGTAGGCGAAGATATTGGACATAGGCAAAATTAACATCATTAATTTCTACTCCAAGTCCTTTTCAAAGTATAAGGACTAACCTTTTAAATGAAGGGAAAATTGAGAGACCAAAACTAAATGGTCTAAAACCAAAATTCAGTGGCGAAGATATTGGACATAGGCAAAATTAACATCATTAATTTCTACTCCAAGTCCTTTTCAAAGTATAAGGACTAACCTTTTAAATGAAGGGAAAATTGAGAGACCAAAACTAAATGGTCTAAAACCAAAATTCAGTGAAACTACAAGGATCAATAATTATATTAACCTTCATTTGTAAATCAAATTACAAACTTCGAGGGACTAAACTTGATTTTTTTTAATAAAATCATATAACTAAATTAATCAAATAAAATTATAAATATAAATATAAAATATATATTTTATATAATTATTTTATCAATAGAAAAATTCCAATCAATCCTATAACCAAAAATTGAATTATTAAAAAAGACTATTAAAATTAAAATAATTAAAAAGTAGCCAACATATGGCGGGATAGCTCAAACTAAAATGGTATTTTGCCAACCCAAACTATTTTACTTTTTGACAGATTGACCGGTTAGGGCGGTAAATTCAAGGGGCAATCCATACAGGGGCCCAAATAACAAAGAAAAAACATCAAAAAAAGACCCCAAAACTCTAAAAATCTTAGAAAAGGCCCCATGGCTTTTTTGGGATAAATTTATTAAAACGTGAGTTGTTAATGGGGCTGATATAGTTGTTAGCGGGTATGTCATTAACAACTGAATCAGCCTCATTAACAATAATGTTTTAACAACTAAATCAGCCCTATTAACAACTATATCAGTACCCCACTAATAACTATATCAGCCCCATTAACAACTCACGTTTTAATGAATTTATCCCAAAAAAGGCCCTGAGATTTTCAGAGTTTTAAGGCATTTTTTTTTTTTTTTTTTTGCGTTTTTCTTTATTATTTGGCCTCCCATATAGATTTTCCCTAAATTCAACCCATATTAATATCATCTCTACGTACATCCTCATGTCGTTTATTTTTGGGGGTTTTTTTTTTGGAAATTTTTTTGTCCTACCTTTAACATAAGTACTATTAAAATTTAAGTATTAAAAAGGACTATTAAAATTAAAATAATTAAAAAGGGGCCAACCTATGGTGGGGATAGGTTGGAAAAAGCCTGTCTCAAACCAAGCTGGCATTTTAGCAACCCAAACTATTTTCCTTTTTGACTAATTGACCAATTAGGCCTGCAGATTCAAACCATCATTACTATCTTCACTACTACACACACCCTCTTGTCCTTTGTTATTATAATATGGCGTTTTTTGAAATTTTTTTGTCCTGCCTTAAGTATAATTACTATGGAGTGCTTTTAATTATTTCAAAGAATAAAAGCTTAGTACTTCTAATTTGTATAGAATTTATGTTACTTTTTCAAAAGCATCATTAATTTCCGTTAGGGATAAAAATTCAATGTTAATAAATACGCGCATTATAGGAAAGGAAAAAATTTAATATAGGAGAAAAAATGAGACTTTATATTAACCAAAACCCTTGTATGGATCTTATATTTACGGTCATATATAAGACAATGTGTTATAATATTTTTAAGAAAAATATAACTTTTAGTCCTTGATTTTCTCTCAATTGCTTATTCATTTTTTGGAGAGACAAAGTTGTTGTTGTTGTTTTTTTTAAAAAAAGCATGGAGGCTAAGTTATTGTTTCAAGTTAAGGAATTATAGAGCGCTGTATCGAGCTATAGTTTACAGACTAAATCGATAAAATGAAAGAAAACAATTCGCAGACCAAAAAGTTCCTTTTTTTCCCCCTATTTTCTTCTAGCTAGGTATAATCTCTATGCCTTCCTATTTCCTAATAACCCCGGTAAGACCTTATATCTACCTTATATCTAGTATCCCCCAGTTTTCCGATCAAGAATAGCCACCTAGCTTTATTGGGAATTGGCTTTTCTGCTAAGCAATGCTTAGTTAGGAAAGTTAGGCAGATCTAGGCCATCAAATTTAATCTAGATGGTTTAGATCTGATTTTTCAGAAGTATGTATTCTTCTAAAAAATTATTTTAATGGGATAAAATATCTAAAATAAAAATAATTTCTTAATCTTAAAAAATGATTTTTTTAATTTAAAAATTATCATTAAAAAAAAAAAAAACTTAGATCATATTTGGATGGTCCATATCTGTCGAGCACTTTGCTTAGCAGGAACCAAGTCCCATTTTACTGAGCACTTTGCTGCACGTAATCATCTAGGAGGGGGAAAACGGCGTTAAATGATGATGTGTTCATTAAATCTAGGTGGCTATTCTTGATTGGAAAATATTGGATTATTTTTTAACAACTTCAATCGCACAACCGACTTTTCTTGATTTAGTTGAAAACCTCTTAAAATAAAAACTAGGAGTATTCCTTAATTATTTTTATTAGTACTTCGTTCGAGTAGAAAATCAGAAATTGGAAATTAAAGCAGGTCGTCAGATGCTTAATTACCTGGATTACCACCGTCTGCAACAGACTGTGCTGAGTCGCTAGCAGTGATGAATGAAAGAAACACATACAAAGACAGCACCCACAATGATTTGCTTTTCATTTTTTGAGTTTATAGGAAAGAGGAAGAGAGGAATGAAGTGGGTAGCTTCCAAGATTGCCTCTGCTTTCAGAAACATCGAAGAACGAAGAAGCCAATATATATACACACACACACACACTATTACATTTCACTATTTCTGAAATAGTTAAGAATTATAAAAATTTAAAATATTTAAAATAATAAACATAAAAGAATTTATACTTTCAGAATAAATAAATAGGTTTTAATAAAGCCCATGATAACTAGGTAGACTTTTTTTAATTAATCCCCCGACAGCACTATTAGCAATCGACTAATCTGAAGTGTGAATAACCCTCGGCCAGTTCATCCACGCGTTTGGTAGTTAACTAGGTTGACTTTGACTTGGACTAGTCCTATTTTTTTTTTTTTTTTAATCCTTTCCACAAATTAATTTCTTGGTTTTTTTATTATTTTTACATAACTTTCTACAGTATTTGATCCGCTTATCATTTTAAGCTTATATTTCAGTAGTTTTAATTAACATTAATTGTCTGTATTGCTCCATATGATCATTAATTAATTAATTTTCAATCATAAATATATTTCACTAAAAAATCATTCATGAATATTACCATATCAACATATTATATAAATTTTATACTTTATAGATTCAAATTTATTCACAAGAATAAATAATGCAACTTCATTTAAAAATGCTTGGAGCCTAACTTTTCTTACGAATAAAAGACTGCATGAATTCGCTTTACCAACTAGCATGCAAAAGGGGGTAAAAATGTAATTTTAAAATTTTAAAGGATCATTTTATTATATTTTCTTTTATCTAAGACCTAAATACAACTTTCTCAATATTTTTTAACATCAACCAATGGGGATGTCCAACACGCAATAGCGATGTCACCATCTGTGTCACTTTGTCATAACCATGATTGACTTCATGTCACGGTAAAAATTTTTAAGAGTGATCGATGATTTATTATCTAGGACTTCTCCTGTCCATGGGATCTTAATCCATTTTCTCACCCATTTTTATTTATTTATTATTATTCATATTAACCGCTCCTATTAAAAAGATTTTCATCCAGGAATAATTTTCTATATATACAAATGATAAAATGTGCATTTTATTTTCTCAGCAACAAGAATAGACTAATAGTAGTAAACGTAAATAGCAAGGACTCCATCCAATTATGTTTGGTCAATATATGAATGTTATGAATTGAACAACTGTGAACTATATCTCCAGTACTTAATATAAGGCCTAGTTGTACCAATTTGAGAAGATTATGTTTTCGAAATACTTATATGTATATTTAAAGGGGTTTAAACTTCTCATGTTGCATGAGAAGAAGAAGATTCCTACACACATATGAAATAGTGGGACCCACATATATATAAATATAATGCTAATTATATATATATATATATCTCACCATTTTATGTGTGTGTGACATGAGAAAACACTTCTCATACAACATGATAAGTGTTTTTCCCATATTTAAATTATATATTAGTTTATGAGTTATGCAAATTAAATATGAAGAAAAATTATAAGTATAAATACATTAAAATAATTTATTTAGCTTTCTTAGTCTCTCCAAATTCACTAGATGTGTCTTATATTGAGGACCAAAGATAGGTTAGTATTTATTTAAGGAACAAAGATGAAAGTCTCTATTTAACCGTTAGTTATTATCTTATTTTAGATTGAAATTATTTAAACACGTAACTTTTTTTGATAAAAAGTATCACTACTACAAAATCATACACACACACACAAATACATACATACACAGAGACAAACACACACACACGTGCATGCATGCATACATGATAAATAATTAAGGGTTATGACAAATAAGTGATAGAGAATTGCTAAGTTCTCAATAAATAACCAAGTTTGATGTAAATTTGCAGTATAGGGAACCTGGATTGTTTCCCACGAATTCACAGTAGGTCCAATAAAACAGTAACATCAATGAAAAAGTAACCAGATTGGGGGGATTTTTTCAGTGCAATTAAACTTAAACGCACAACTAAAAATAGAATGAAATAAAACACAGATTAACATACTAAAGAACGACTGACCCATAATCAAGAATTCCAGAAGCTTCATTGGACGAAAATGAAATGACCAAACTCGTGATTGATTTTGGACAAACCGAAATCTCTGTGTTTGTCGAAAAACTCCCTCGACTGGATGATCACCCAGAATTTGTTCGAACACACGGCGTGTCATTGTGTGGTTGCACAGGACACACTTCAACCCAGTTCGAACTACGTCCTTGGGATATCAATCTCGGTATTTAATTAAATACCCAATCCGAATCCATAATCAAATTCGATCAAAGAAAACAAAAACGAGTTAAGTTACTGATTAAAACACATCCTCCGGAATGTCAGAATCCCTAATCCATGGATTAATCACTGATGCTCAGCCAAGCATGGATGTACAGAATGAATTGGTAGCAGAAACAAAGAAGTTCATGATTAACACGAAGAACATATAACGTTAATACCTAACGGTTAAATTGATGGATTGTCATGATTGAGAGGCAGAATTTGCAAAAACAACAAATGTAAAGATTGTAAATAGTAACTGTAAATTACTCACCACCTGAACTATATAACCTTTCATTACCCACCACCTATGCGCCACTACTCCTCTTTAACTTCCAACATGTGCAATGATGGTTAGAACCCATAACTTCCAATCTATTTAAGCTCCCATTTCCATATGTTTTTGTACTATTTATTCATCATCCTCTATTGTTCTCTCAATCATTGAGATGAAACAATGTGCTAAAGACTTTCCAGAAAATCTTTGGCATCATCCTCCAACTCCGCCTCTTTCTCCTCCTCCTCCTCTTGCCCCTCCTCACCAACCTCCGCCTCCTCATCCTTTGCTTCCTCAAGTGGAGGAAATAATGTGGTGTGCAAAATGCATTGATCATTCCGTGAGAAGGCTGGTTAGATATTTGTTGAGTATAAATAGGAAGGCCAATCTCATTCTTGATGAGTATGAGATTGACCATGATTTTGACATTCTCTCAAATGATTAAGGCCACTCCTCTAGTGACAAGTATTAGCATCAGACCTCAAATCATCAAGCTACTCGTTCGCAGAGGGTGCTATATTTTATTATATTTTTTTAAAATATAAAATGTAATTATTCGGACACTAATAGCCCAAAAAAAGTTAAGAAGGTATAACATACCTGACATTTTTTTGACAAAGAACCAAAATAAATGTAACCAAATAAATAACAATCGTTACAATAAAACCATTAACTGTATGCTTTTCAAAAAATAACATATCCCATGATTATTAGGAACGAAATGTGATGTAAAGTCTTAGGTACAATAACCCACGAAACCTTTTCCGCTCCACTTCTATTTAAACATCTGAAACATAATACACTTTATATTTGTATGGTTGAACATAACCCACCAACCTTAGAACCTACAACTCTTTCACACTTCTCAGTGATAACCACACGAGTTAATACACTTAACACTTGTCTTAGAGACAATTGCACGAGTTTCTTTTGCTTGCCCTAATTCATGTTTTTGCTCGTGAGCCCTAACTAGGTTACACTCATTTAGTACTCTATTCTACTTATTCGTAGGTTTGATTTTCCTTCTCTATTTTATATTGCCTAGCTAGGTTTTGACCTTAGTCATGCTCATGTTTTATGGAAAACCCATTTCTCTAATAGATGGTTCCTCTCCTGCCACAAGAAGTTGTCAACTCGACTGATTGCGCTACTTTCATGAAGTCACAATGTGATAAAGCATTCAATGTGACATTAAATTACATTTGCGAAGTCATGTTTTTTTGGAAAACTCATTGCTATGATAGAAGGTTCTTCTTCTGTTACAGGAATTTGTAGAATCAACTGATTGGATGCTTTTGTGAAGCCACGATATGATAAAGCATTCAAGGTGACATTCAATTGATTTTGTAAAGTCAATTTTTTTTTTTTTTTTGAAAAACTTATTGATCTCATTGAAGGTTCTTCTCTTGTTAATGGAATTTGTCAAACCAGCATATTAGGCTACTTTTGTGAAGTTATGATGCGATAAAACATTCAAGGTGATATAAAATTGCTTTTGTGAAATCACTTTTTTTTTTTTGGGAAAAAACTCCATTACTTTGATTTAAGGTTCTTCTCTTATTACAGGAAGTTGTCAAAACAGCCAATTCGGCTTCTTTTGTATTAAGCAAGTGGCACCAAGTTAAAGCTCTGAAATTCGACATTGTGAGATCAGTCCTGGACTCTTCAATGTAAGAGTGTCTAAGCTACTTAGACTTAAATCTACATAATAGAATAGTACCTCCCATATCAGTTAACTATGAAATTTATGATGGATCAGGACATTATTGGCTTTGTTGCTAGAATTAATTGCACTCCTGACTTTATCTGTAATAAATGTAACTATTGGCACATAACTTGTGCCTTTTCACAAGAATTAAGCTAAGAAAACAAGAGAGGGTGAAAAAAATGAAGATCCCTACCATAAAGGTTGCAAGGGTTATGTAAACCTCGAGCAAGACTTGAAATAGAAGAAGGGATCAAATGTTATACAATGATACTATGCTTGAGGTTTGCATACTCCGTGTGCACTTTACAGTAAGGATATTCATTATTTTTCACCTCCTTCTGTTTTGCCTAACTTTATTTCTATGAAGAGGCACAAGTTATAGGTCAACAGTTACATTATTATAGATATAGATAAAGTGTGCCATTGATTCTAGCTATAAACACTACAAGAAAAACGATAAATATCGACCGACTAATAGAGGCGGTTTTAAGTACACCGCCTCTAAACTACATTTAGAGGCGGTTACGTCGATGTAAATACTAACCTCCTCAATATTATCATAAAGCAGAGGCGGTTTTGTTAATCCGCCTCCAAATGTATTATATAGAGGCGGTTATTGAGGCGTTTTACGCCTTGCCTAAATCAGACTAATTTTGAGGCGGTTTTATAAACCGCCTCTAAATATAAATTAGAGGCGGTTTTGGAGGCGGTTATTCAATTTTTTTTTAAAAAAATATAATCACTCCTTTTACCCTAAATCCCTCATTTCCCATTCGGCCTCCTACTCTCCTCCCCGACATTTCAGTCTTCAGATCTCCATTTCCTATTTTCGCCCATTTCGAAAACCCTAACTCTGTCTCTGTCTCTAAGATTCAATCGGCGGTGCCATCTCCATCGACGCCAAGATCGTCGGTGCGCGTGTCTCAAGTTGAGCAGGCTCCGCGACGCGCTTGACTTTATTCCTTTGGCTCTTTATTGTGAAATTGATCGATTACAGATGAGCAGCAACTTCAGTTCTTATCTTTCTGGATTTCGATTTCAAGCTGAATCCAATATTTTCCTCTTCTCACTTCATCGCTATACAAATTGATTTTCATTTCATGAAACTTTTTGTGTTCTGGATTTTGAATATACCTTTAGATTCTTAGATCTCTTCTGCTATGATTTTGAGTTCATTAGGTTGTTCTATCTCTACACCTTCGTTTATTTTCCCTTTTAATTGATTTTTTTTTAAAAAAATATTTTTCTGTTTGTATCTTTGGAGTAAAAGTTTTTTATCTGAATATACCTTTAGATTCTTATATCTCTTCTGCTATGATTTTGTTCTATCTCTACACCTTCATTTATTTTCCCATTGTAGGTAGTGATTCATTTCTGGTTCGGCATTCCAGCCTTGGTTGAGCCCTGCGTAGTTGTTCTCTGGTGAATAGTGAAGAAGGTACAAACCCTAGGGCTTTGTCTTCATTTGTTCAATCTGTCTTACTAAGGCATCTTTGTTTAAGTATCTGGAACAAAAAATTAGCGGGTATGATATCAAATATGCTTATCTTAAAGATTTCAGTGGGGGCACATGTTTCCACTGAGTGTAATATAGGTCCACGTATTTGAATAGTTCTTTGCAGTTTCGGTATATATGTACTTGCTTTGAGTTCAAAATGCAGTTTCAGTGCATTTATCTTACCTAGCATTTGGCTACTGAGAAAATTCTCATGACTTTGATTTCTTTGTCTGGACTGAGGTTGGTTTAATCAAATTGTGGTGTAGTTTTACTGGGATCAGTATTTTCTTTGCTGCATTTTCTAATTTCCGCTATCTGAATATGTGTTTTGTTGGATTTTTCTCATATTTAATACTAGGAAATGGGTTTGAGAAGAGTTTTTTAACCAATTGTGAGGATTAGAGAGGGGGTGGTAACAATGAATGCACTCTTCTACTGTCTTGCATGGTGACCATCTCTAAGCTTGTTCCTCTACAAGACTCTAGATCACGAAATTGATCATTTCTATTGTACTTAAACCCTTAATGACAATGATTTTACCAGTAAAAGCAATATGCTGAGAAGGAGACTATGTATTCTCTCATCAATGTTTGGAAATTCAATTGGTGGCAAATCCCTTCACAGTCATGCTCGCCCATCTGTTCAATTTCATCTAATGATAATTGATGCAAAAAGTGTGTTTTTATGTTACAAGATGTTTAATGGCCATGCTCAAACCATGCAGATAGTTCACATGTAAGCAGTGAGATAAACGACCTGGAAATTTCCCTGGAGCTCGAACCTTTGAACATTAAAAATGATAGTTTTGTGTTCTCTGTTGCTTGCGGTGAAACAAGTGAATGGTGGAAAAGAGAATTCTAACATTTCTTATTCACCTTCATTTTGTGAAAAGAGTGCTTACTCATCAATGATAAGTTCTTCCTCAATGAAAAGTGCTTTTTCTTTCTTTCTGCATAATTGAATATGAAGAACTAAATGGTTGGTTTTTTTTTTTTTTTTTTTTTTTTTTTAAAAAAAAATGCAAATTTACTGTATTCTTTTCAATTCTTCCTCAATTCTTTTCTTTCTACATAACTGAAGTTTTCTTTTTTCTTTTTTTTGGGAAAATATATGAAGATAAATGGTGGTTTATTATCTTTATAAATTTTGTGGTTACCATATGTTTTGCTTGTACATATGGACATGATTCTATGAGCTTAATTGTACATAGCCCATTGCTTTTTCTTTAATGGGTCGCAGTTTCTTTTTTGACTATGAGGTGTTTGTGTTTATGCCTTCTTTTCATTTGGGGTTGCAAAAAGGTGGTGAGCTTGACGAAGATTTCTCAGAAGCAGGAGACGGCGTTGTGGGTGAACGAGTTTCTCTCCGGTTGATAAGGGAGATGGCGTTGTGGGTAAACGAGTTTCTCTCCAGTTGATAAGGTTAGTTCTAATTCTTATTTTAGATATATCTATTAGATGCTAAACTATTCAATTGCAAATAAATACCCACTTTGCTCATTCTATTTTGCCACTTTGCTCTTTTTTTTAAAAAAAAAAGAAACTAAGTTGGTTTGTTGTGTGTATGAAAATATACAAATGTAAGGTTCTGTTATCATTATCATATACTGTAACTCCTCTTGAAGGGTAGTTGTGAACAAATATTTTAAAATGTAGATGATCATGTGTTCAGTTATTGACATATTCTTTCAGTTATTGACATATCATTATCAATGTATCAGGATGCAAATTTGGGGTCTCCGGGGCTCGGAAGATCTTCATTTGCTAGTCATGACCCGCATTCGATGCACCCGTTCATCGCCTCATATTCCATCTCCATCACCACAACCACAACCTTGAATATTTTATTTAGATATTGATTTTGGATAGTATTGTTGTCATTATCCAATGTTTAGCAGTTGAGACTTTGTTTATGGTTGTTAAACATATTTTGTTCTATGATTTTGGATAATTTATGCAAACATACACTTTAATCTTGTGGTGAATTTATATATCTTATGTTTTTAATTAAGGACTTTTAACATTGTATGGATATGTATCTTTGAAATGCAATAAATTTTTTTTTTCTTGATACATCAAATGAAACAAGTTATTATTTCATTATTAGAAAAAAATTATTAAATTGAAACCGTAAAAAATCACCTATTAACTACCTTTCGTTATTAAAATTAAAAAATATAAAAAAGTAAAAAAAAAATTATTTTTATATATATTGGCTGATATGCAAACCGTCTCAGAATGACATTTTGAGGCTGTTTATATACCCCGTTTATAAAATCTTTAACCCCATGCACAACCGCCTCAGAATGACATGTTGAGGCACTTACGGAACCGCCTCGGAATGATATTATGAGGCGGGCAAAATAACCGCCTCCAAATCCCAATATGCGGTGGTTAATACAAAACCGCCTCTATATACAATTCAGAGGTGGTTCACACACCCGCCTCAAAATATCATTCAGAGGCGGTTTCCTAAACCGCCTCTAAATTCTAATTGGAGGCGGTTATGCCAGCGGCTCATTTAAACCGCCTTAGTTTGTCTCTCGATGGTGGTAACTTCGACGCTTTTCAACCGCCTGCTTTGGCAAATAGAGGCCATTTGAACCGCCTCTAAATGCTCCTATAACCGCCTCTATTTACCAGTTTTCTTGTAGTGAAAGCTTGGAATGTTTTGATCCATCTCAAATTGCATGGCTATTCATTTGAGATGTACTATTTAATTATATATAAGTTCAACTAATTCAAAAATTCTCACATTAAAAGTCTTGCATTGATACATTATGATTATTATAAAAAAATCATAATGTATTTTAAAATTTTATTGTTCTTACTTAATAGCCGTTATTTATGTCAACTATATATAAGTAATGGTTGTTTACGTGAGACGGTTATGTACTATGCTAGCATTATTGAATATATAATGGTTGTTTATATGTGTCAGTTATTTATTATGCCGGTGTAACATTCCAAAAATTATGAAGAGGCTTACTTCTCCAAAAGTGGCTTAAATAATTGTAAAGTTAATTTTTGGAGTTTAAAGTCTATTTTTCCGAAAATTCAAGGAAAATTAGTTAGAAGTTAATTTTTAGCCTAGAATTTTTCAAGTTGATAATTTATGAGGTAAAGAAGCTAATTGAGGACGAAACTCATTTTGAAGTATTAAGACATAATTTCTAGGGATTATTTGATGTATTAGAGGATGTAGGTTAAAAAAAAGTAGAGGAAAGGTAAAATGGTAATTTCTCTATCCTAAGCCTACAAACCCACTTGGACCAGGACCAAACCAAATTTTAGGTGTCTAAGATGTTCACCACCTGATCTAAGAGGTAGAGGTTTCAAATTTGCAAAATTGATTAAGAGAAATAAAAGAAAAACAGAGGCACAAAACTTATGGGTTAAGTGTCATATGACAAAGTGAATAAAGAATTCATTTTTATTCATTAAATACATCATTAGCTCTTCCTCATTTCCCCATTTCTAACCCAAAACCAGAGAGAGCTAAAGAGATCAACAAAAACAGAGGAAGAAAGCGAAGGCAAGAAGAAGGTGGAAGAGAAGGCAATTTGGACATGTAATCATACAATCTTACTAAGGTGAAGTTCATAAACCCTCTTCCATCTTTGCTTCTGTAGATTGGTGTTGTTTTTTGGGTTAAATGTTGGAATCCGTACAACGCAATGGATTTAAAAACTTACGAATCCCGTCCCGAGGATCACTCGTGCGTTTAAACAAGGCTAGGAAATCCGAGATTACCTTAGGAGATTTCGTTTGTGGCTTGTTCTTCGTTGAACAAAGGGGGCTACCTCCTCGATCGCGAGAAGACAACTCGTAGAATCGTCTTCCTCCACCGGTATCCACACGAACAACTCCCGAACACGGCTACGGCGGCGTGCTAGCGCCTCTTGTGCGTGTCTCTTGATTTTCCACTCTAGGGTTTTTCTCGCACTTTTCCGAATGCGCTCGACAAAATGTCCCGTGAGTTTTCCAAACCCGTTCGCGCATTATATAAAATTAATCCTCATTAATTTTGAAATTCAAATTTCAAATATGGATTAAAATACATTAATTACATCAATCAAATCTGATGTAACGTATTTAATCCGCATTAAAAGCTGATTTGAAATTCGAATTTGAAATTGGATTAAAATAAATGTATTAATTAAATCCATCTAATAGATCTAATCAAATCCATTTATTTAATCCAAATTAAAAGCCTTCGATTTAATTTATCTCTAAATTAAATCCGAGAAATAATATCTATCTATTTAATTTAAATTTGAGATACCAATCTCAATTTGTTTTAGATATTTAATTTATCAAATAAATTAAATACAAAACAAATATATTAATATTATAATCTCTATTAATAATATTAACATATATTAATTTCAAATTTAATATATATATATATACATATACATATACACATATACATATATATATATCCTAGATTAAATTCGCATTCATTAAATCTTAGACGTATCTAAGATTCAATGAATCTGGACACATTTGCTTGTGTTGAGTTATTCTTGTGTGCGACCTGCGCCCATATGAGATTGGCAATGGGCCAACACTGTGTCAGACCACAAATCGCAAGCGGCCTCTAGCAAGACATTGCGACTATCCAATTCACATGGGGATCGATGACACGATACAACCTATCGTACAACCATGTCACGTCCCTTTTGTCACGCGATAATTTGGTCAAGGATGAGGCATGGATAATGTCAACTTCCTTTTCTTGACCATTACTTTCGATTCTCGAGTAGTCTAAAAGTGAAATGGAAACCCCTTTCCATCACAAGATGGCCATACATTTCTTAGACTCACTCATCGAGGGGCCCAAAGATATCTCTCTACAAATGTGAGGGACAAATTCCATCTTGACCATTCACATTCCTCCGCATGAAAATCATTGATCCCGATCCCAAATTTCTTTATCATCACCCTAGGTCAAAGGTGACTTTTGACTAGGTCAAAGACCATGACTCATCATGTAGGAATCCATGATGATCTCAGGTCATAGTGGCGTCGTGACACGGTTATACATGAGATAAGCTTATGACTAGATCCATGCAGCTTTCTCATAGTGGGTCGGTCCAAAGACCTTGTACTCTTACAGTGCCCATGACTTTGATTCGTATCTCCATATCTCATCAAAGTCATATCGGTCTTAACTCATCTTCGCTCCCGTAGATGACCGACTGGGACATTTAGGATAATCTATAAGATGTATCCAGGGATGCGCTTATCAATACGAACATGCAAAACGAAAATGATAACAAAAGAGAATACTTTAAATAACTTAAATATCCAAAGTACAATGAATTGCCCCTAGGGCATAATTTCCAGCATTAAATGGTTGCTGAAAGTTGAGTGTTGTTGGGAGAAAATTTTTTGTCACTATGAAAGGAAGATTAATTTTTACAATTGCACGTTGATTTGAGGTACGATTTGTGGTTTTTTTGGTTCTGAATTTGATACATTGAAACTGAGCATGCAATATAGGGTTGAAAGTTGAAGGGCTGGCTTGCTAAATTGATTGTCTAGTTACATAGGAACATATACATTTAATATATCTTAGTAGATATATAATAATATAAATGTAAAAGATTACCAATGATGACTATCTCAAAAAAAAAAAAAAGATAAGATTATAGAGTAGGCCAAGAAGAATAGAATTGTTAATTATGTTAATAAGTTAGAATGAGAAATGACCCATATCTAAATGAACTTCATAATTATAGATTTGACATTTTCCTGAGCTAAAAATGAAAGCAAACCGGAAAGGGTTTTGGTGAAGGTAAAGTAACAGAAATGTCAACAAGTAGTAACTCCTTCTCTTATATATTCTACAATAATTGTTCTGCATGTTTTTTTATGTCATTGATTATATTCATTTCATGAATATAGGGTGATTGGATTAATAGACTGTGTGTCTTGATGCTGTAAGTCCTGGTATGCATTCAGCGTGGTTATTGGACTGTGTGTCTTGAGGCTATAAGTCTTAGTGTGCATTTTTCATGGTTATTGGACTGTATGTCCTTGGGCTGTGAGACCTGGTGTGCAATCTGTGTAAGTATTGGGTTGTGTTCCCATAATGAATCATGATTGTACTGCATAACGAATGCTGAATATGCTTAATGCTTATTGGATGGTTTATTTTTCATGCTTTGCAAACTTGCATATTTTATTTTGGTCTGTTGTTACTATTGGGATTCTCAGGAATCTCACCCCTTTCACAAAAATGACATATAGCAAAGGCAAGTAGCTCAAAGTGCAAGGGCATGATTATCACTGATACCTAAGAGGGTGGAGAGGCTGGGATAACTTTATTTTGTTGGTCATTTATATAATATTTTCTTTCATACTTTGGCTTTTAGTTTTCTTTATATGGCTACTATTTTTTGTATGCGTGTATATATATATATATGAGTGTAGATATATATATATGAGTGTAGATGTACATAGTAGTGGTATCACTATACAAAGTAATAGTATCAACATATATAGTAATGGTATAAGTACACATAGTACGTAGTGGTATCACTATTATTATTATGCTTAATAAACGAAACAGTGATGGTCACATGTATTAAACGAGCCCATAACTTGACGAATGATTAAGCATAAAGAAGAATGATAGATTAAACGTGATAGCATAAAGGAACTATGATACTATCAAATCTAGTTTAATGAATGATGGGTTTTAATGAAGAGTTTGAACAACTAATTAATTGTTGTAGAAAGTTTTAAATTTTTTAGAAAAGCTCGTTCATTTTACAGGATCAAACCCAGTGTTTAGATTAAGTTTTCCAACTACTTACAAAAGTATTTACTCATCAGGACCAAACATGGCTTAGTGGTTTGAAATCATTATTAAGTAACTCATATGATTTAGTATCAAAGCAAGGTGTTACATTTTTATGGTATCAGAATAGAGGTTCTGGCAATAGGTTAGGATATTTTGCTCATATGAAATGTATACACACAAACACACACACACACAAACACACACACATATATATATTATAATGATTGCTTAGTGACAAGTGTTAGCAATGTTGTGTTTAGGCATCATGAGTCATAGGGAAAACAAAGGAAGTGGATCTACATTGTCTGTCAACAAAACTTCTAGGGGAAGAGGCGGATCAGTGTACAATGCATTGCCCCAAAGACGTGTGGCTAGGAGAAGAAATCCAAGGAATCCAATTAGAACACTAAAAGTAATTAACTTGACGACAAGTGAGGAATCCTCCATGGAAGATAATGAGAAGAGGGAGTTGGAAGAGGTAGTCCTAGACTCCGCTTCTAACTCTAGGATTTCTAATCGTGTTTTAGAATATGAGATGAAACCTCACCCTGAGCTTCTTGGGTATATAAAGGCAATATACTTGGAGACTTGTGGCACTCAAGACACTATACTAAGATGCTACATGGTACTCCTTGGTAGGATACCAAAGTTGTACTGTGATGATGCTTTAAATTGGTTAAGCTTATCTGATGAAGATTAGATCTGCATTATTCTGCATTTCTTCCCTAATGATGCCTTTTGGATTTGGAAGAAGAATGAGCTCACAGAGCATGGCCCCTTTGATATATGTGAATTTGTTAATCATATAAGAAGATTTGTTTGTGATGATATTAGGTAGATGATGTAGTTATGTAAGATGAAAGATAGCTTTATAAGTTACAAGGTTATGATGTAGAATGTATGATGAATGATAAATTTAGTTTGTTATGGTTTAGGTTGATTAGTATGTTCTTGTCTTGCATCAGTATTAAAATTTAAGGAATATATATATCAAATGTGAAATTAATAGTGAATCCTTTTCTTAATAGTGGAAAGGAATCATGGTTATCCTTCATGGAGGAAGATTATGACCATCAACTGGTGAGGAAAGGAATCCGCCAAATTCGTTCCAACAAATTCTAGATAGGCTAAATGAGAAACAAGTTGTGATCCAAGGGCTTTGGTTGGAGTTGAGAAAAGTACAAACTTGACAAAATCAAGACAGAGAAGTAAGAAAAAATAATGTGGTGCAGGAAGAAAGACAACCACAACTGGAACAACAACCTGAACAACAACCACAGTTTAAACAACTCCAAGGACCTCCTGTCAATCCAGTTCGGCCAACAGGAGAAGTTAAGAACTTGCAATATTGGATAACGAGGTTTTATAAGCATCAACCTCTAGTGTTTAAAGGGAGGTTTGACCCACAGAAGGTAGAAGACTAGATTGTTTGATTGGAGAAGATTTTTCGAGTAATGGAATGCACTACATAAATGAAGGCTCATATAAGATAGAAGGAGATATTGATCAATGGTGGAAGAATATAGAGATAATGTTACATGCTAGGAATATTCCTATTACTTGGGAATTATTCCAAGAAAATATCAATGAGAAGTACTTTCCACGGTTTGTCAGAATTGAGAAAGAGACAGAATTCTTAGCTCTGAAATAAGCAGAATATAAAACTTTTGATGAATATTTGTCCAGATTTATTCGCCTGTCTCATTACTCTTCTCAATTGAGATACAGAGATGATGAAAGCTAAAGTTCTGATGAGCATGTACATGGATTGAAACCAGAATTAAAGGATAAGATAGTTTCCAAGTAGTTCACTAAGTGCAACCATGACATGGAGGTATGACAAATCACATAAAGTAATTTGAAGAATCTTTACTTAGCTAGAAACATGAATAACCGAGGAAATACTAGCCATGAGAGTTCTTCTCACAAGCAAAAGAATCATGTGCCCTTGCCCAAAAGAGAAAATAAAAAGGTTTCATCAATTTGAAAATCATTGTTTCCAAAGACCTCCGGAGCCACAATCATGCCCTCACTGTGGCAAGTCACATGGAGGTAGACCTTGCTATCATACCGTTAGTTTGCTATTTTTGCAAGAAGCCTGATCATTTTGCTAGATATGGTAGCCAGTGACTGGCAAAACCCAAACCCAGGAACCAAGGTAAAGTGTTTGCTATGACACATGAGGAGGCGCTGAAATTGCCCAAGATGATTCAAGGTACGATTCAAGTTGATGGAAAAGTAGTTCAAGCTTGTTTTGACTCTGGTGCTAGCCATTCCTTTATTGCTTTTAGCTATGCTGGATATCAGGGCTGAAAATTTTTAAACTACTATATGATTTGGTTGTGTCTACACCTATAGGAGCACAAACTAGTACAACGATTCCTCTTTGAATTGTGTGGTTAATATTGAGAAAAATGATTATGGGACAGATCTTATACGTTTACCATTTCAAGAACTTTATGTTATAATAGGACTTAACTGGCTGACAACAAATAGTGTGTTGTTAGATTATAGGAATAAGAGAATTTTATATCCCACTCTACAAAAGGATATCGACGCAAAAATTGACTTGAAATTTCTCACAATAGCTCAAGCTAAGAAATGTGTGCGTAAAGGATGCCAGAGATATCTTGATTCTTCTCAATACAAGTAGAAAGAGAATAACAATATAAGATATACCAGTGGCTAATGAATTCCCTGAAGTCTTTCTAGAAGACATAAGTGGATTACCCCCAACAAGGGAAATGAAGTTTGCAATTGAAATCATGCCTAGAACTAGACCAATATCTAAAGCCCCATACCTACTGGCTCCAAACGAAATGGCTGAGTTAAAGAAGTAGATCGAGGATCTACTAGATAAAGGGTTCATACAACCCAATGTATCACCATGAGGTCCTTCAATGTTGTTTGTCAAAAAGAAAGATGAGAGCTTGAGACTATGTATTGACTACAGAGAGTTGAATAAGGTGGCTGTCAAAAGCAAATACCCACTTCTTATAATTGATGACCTCTTGGATTAGTTGGCTGGTTCTTGTGTATTCTCAAATATTGATCTAAGGTTGGGATACCATCAATTGCAAGTGAAACCAAATTATGTACCCAAGACTACTTTTAGAACAAGGTATAAGCATTACGAATTATTTGTGATGCCATTCACACTTACCGATGCACTTGACATATTCATGGACTACATGAATCATATTTTTCGACAATATCTGGACCAGTTTGTAGTGGCCTTTATCAATGATATTTTGATAAACTCAAAGGGTAGAGAAGAGCATGAAGAGAACTTAAGAATAGTGCTAGGAATCCTAAGGGAAAAACAATTGTATGCAAAGTTGAGCAAATGTGAGTTTTGGCTTTCAAAGGTCAAATTCCTAGGCCATGTTATCTCATAGGACGGGGTCTTAGTAGGTCCCAATAAAGTGGAAGCTGTACTGAGTTGGAAAAGTCCCAAAACTGTCATAAAATACAAAGTTTTCTTGGTCTAGCTTGTTATTATTCAAGGTTCATTTAGGACTTCTCTTGGATCACCTTATTGTTGACAAAGCTCACTCGAAAGAATCCATTGTTTAGGTGGAGACGGTTATAATAAATGCTTCAGCATATGTTGAAACCTTACCTTGAACAATAGCATTCCTCATGAAAATGATATCCTCTTTGTCATCATTATATAATCCACTTGGTTGTCCAACCTAATAAGTATCGAAATGAGCAAACAGTAATTATGTTAAAAATGCATTGAACTACCTAAGCAAAAATAAGTCAACTTGATAAAATTGAACCTCAGAAGCAGTTTCATTAAAGTCATCGATAAGATCAGCACACTCAGCATATGTTGCAACAGACACACTTGAATTTGGGTGCTCCTTATTGTACTTGTTCGACTTCATCTTCAAAATCATTTTCAATTTCACTTGGAAACTCATAGCAGATTGGCACCTACTGGCAAAGATGATTAACGTTATCAAAAGAATGAAAAAAAACCACGTCATTCCATTTGGTGAGCATCAAAGAAAAATTGAAAGCATATGTTATTTTCTGTTTCGGTATTCAATATTTTGTACTTTTGATAAGTGTATATTTTATGAGAATTAGTTGGAATTATTGATATTATATACCTATTTAATTATCTTTTATAAACTTTTCCATCATTGAATCAAACTTAGGATCAAAGAATAAATCGGCATAAAATCTAATCATATCCTATTTTTATTGTGCAGGAGATACTATATGAAAGAGAATAGACAAAAAGCATATGGAGCTTGCAGCCATAAATTAAATAAAACGAATAAAGCCGTGGACCCCACATGCTAAAAAGACAACTTGGATTCTAAGTTTGGTGATTAATTAAGAGGAGGAGACCTAAATTATAAATAGGGGGCAGAGACACACACAAAAGAGATCATGGAGGAGGATCGGGAGACGCAGAACAAGAAGGAACAAAGAAGCAAAGGAGTAGCGGCTGAGCGTTTCGGTTCTCTTCATCATCTCCACGGAATGACAAAAGGATTGTGGAGACGACGGAGAATCTTTCTTTCCTCTCTCTCTCTCTCTTTATTCCTTGAACCTGGATTCTTATCTTTTTGTTATGAATTTTATTAGAGCCATGTGTGCTAGTTAGTTTTGCAACCTAGAGGACCTATGAACTTGTGGGTGAATTGGATTTTGTTTTCATTATTTAGTTAAATTTGATATTAATTTTGGTTACTTAATCTTGGTTAGTTTTATCTATCTAGTGATTGTCCATCATTGAATATGATTTTGAGTATTAGGATTTACCTTGACGAAGGGGATTTTAATTAGGCTCTAAGATTAAGTAATATGAGATTAGATTACGATTTAATTTGCAGTTAGGATAGACATATACCTAATGGCCCCATATAATTGTTGAAGAGTGTGTTCAAGTTTTGTTGCCTCTTGAGTAACTATATTAGACATAACAAGTTATACTCAAGAGAGGGTTGTAAGTGGACCGACATGCACTTATAACTATTTATACTTGAGATTAACAAAATTGATATTAAAACTAATTAAATTAGTGGAAACAAGGTTTATGAAGCTAATAAGGGATTAGCGGCTCTGGGCTGCTCATTTGATTATTGTAGTAGTTTTCTTATTTTTATTTTAGTTTTGATTTTCTTTTCCTTTATCTTAATTAAATTCAATTTGTTTTACTCAACGTAAACGAAATTGTAAAATTAATGCTTAACTAAAGTTGTGATATTAAGTCCTCGTGGGAATGATACTTTTCTTATCACTTTATTACTTTACTTGATACGGCCCGTGCACTTGCGGAGTTTTTAGACTATAAAGTTTTTCCCTATCAACTTTGAAGTAATAAATTAACGATCATAATTTGTGTTTGCAGGTAGCTTCTGGGGAGGTACCTGCAGAATTAGTTGAATGGACTACCTTTGAGCAGACCCATTCCCAAGAGTCTGCAGGTTGTGGGAAGCGCTGAATTAATGCTAAGGGCCCGTTTGGGATAGCTTTGATAGAAGTGGCTTTTATTTCGATGGACTTTTTGTAATGGACTTATTTTCTGATGAACTTTTTTTAATGTAATTTGTGTTTGTGATAGTGGTGGCAGAGGTGGCTTTTGTTTCTAATGGGCACTTGTTTGGCATAACTTTTAAAAAGATAGATGAGATGCAAAATGACAGAAAAGGGCATGAATCAAATTTATATATATATATATATATATATATATATATGTTGTAAAAATGTGATAATTTGGGATAAAAATTAAAATAAATATAAATTTTCCAAATAAAATAGTAACATTACCATTAAAAAATAATTTTCCCATTGCATTATATGTAAATTTTACCCATTGCATTATATTGTTTTTATGTTGGAAAAAAAAAAATTTGTTCACAGAGACTCAATAATTTTGAACTAATGAACTCTAACAATTTGTAAATTTTTTAATTCCGCAATCTCATCTTTTGATGCTCTAAGATGTTCTCTAGCTATGGCTAATTCTTCCGTCAACTCGCAATTTTGCAGCAACTATCTTGAACACGAGTTTCCAAATCAAACATTTGGTTTTGCAAAGTGAAGGAATTAGAGGAGATAAAACTAAGAGATGATGATTTCTTAAATGAGGGAGTTCACTAACCTGAGTTATCTTGAAGAAAAAAGAAAGAGACTTTTCTGATTTCCATGGATCACCAAAAAAACTGAAACAGGAAAGTGAGGAAGAGCATGGGGGAGAGGACAATCATTTTACAAATGGGGCCCACATATGCAGTTGATGGGAAGTCAGTTAATGGGATGAGAAGCTAGGGGTTATGGCTTCAAAAAAAAAAAAAAACTCATCAAACCATGAAGTCCATTAAATAAAATGTCATCCCGAACACCCAATATTTAAACTTTCTCTCTTAATGGACTTATTATCCCATTTGATGGGATAATAAGTCCACTAGATGGTATTGTCATAAGTCTCATCAATTAACGGTGAGACATTTATTACATTTATTATTAGTTTCAAACATCAACATATTTATTTCATTTTACATGCCTTATTTGTGATGTATTTTTGTGCTTGTAGGAAACCTATGAGAAGCTGTCCCAGGAGAGAGACTCGCAGCTTGAGAACAACCCCGCATCCTCTCAGTTCAATAACGAGAGTCTCTTCATTTAGGCTGCAGGAGGATTTGACAAGAAAGTGAGACTCTTTAGGATGGGTGCCTCTGCCAACCGAGGGAAGTTTACGAAGCGCTCATCCAGCGATGTTGGAGGTATTTCTGCAGGTAAACATAATACTTTTGATATTAATTGTTACATTTTCATTCCCTTGTCCATTTAAATGAAGTACAAAAAATAAATTGGCTTCCTAATGTTGGTTTTGCAAATGATAAGAGGATGAAGGTGTTAGAACAGCTGGTGAGTCAGCCAGCACATCAGTTGAATGAGCAAGGAGAAAAGCTGAATCGAGCAGAGCAGCAAATGACTTAGCAAGTGGAGATGATGAAGCAGATGCATGATCCACTCCAGTTCCTATTGAAGGATAAGGGTACGGGGTCAGCTCCTGGTGATGATGACTATATTGTTGCCATTTAGACTTTTTTTTTAGTTCATTTTGTTGGCAACATTATTATTTATATTTTGTTTTACCTATGTAAACTCTTTTGATTGCTATTATATATTTTCATTATATACTTTTTTTATTTTGTAATTATTTATTTTTTATTTATTTTTTATTTTTTACTTCATAATTATTTATACTTTTTTATATTATACATATTGTTTTATTTCGTAATTATTTATTTTTTTTTTTTTTTTGGAATTGAGATTTGTGACAGAAAATGAATTCCATTGCGGATCTGGCATTTTGCGATGAAATGAGATTCCGTCGCAAAAAGTGGCATTTTGCGACAGAATCACATTTTATCGCAAAATATCGATTTATGACAAAACGAGATTTCGTTGCAAAAAGTGGCATTTTGCGACGGAATCTCCTTCCATCACAAACTTCTGTCACACGGTGGTGGGGGCGCGGGCGATGGGTGGCGGGCGCGGTGGTGAACGAGGGTAAAAAAGTAATTAACGTATTTTCCCTCTTAAAACCCCCTATATTGGGAAAATTTTATTTTTTAGAAGAATGAAGGTTTTGAGGGATTTGTAAAAATCCCTGATTCCCTCCCCTCTTATTTTTAAAATTTGCAAATAAGGGAAAGGACTACCAAAACCCTCCGTTCTCTTTTCTTTCCCTCCAAAATGAAACTCTCAAACATAGACTAAAGCTTTCATCTTACAAAAATTCAGATATAGTCATTATCATTTTAACAGTCGTTCATTCCATTCCATTCCTTTACAAGAGTTGGCCTTCTTGTCAGCTGACGGAGGACCTTGACTACAGGATAGCCACTCCATATAATACAAACAATATCCTATTGCCTCACTCGTACGGAATTTATTTTTGCCACTGATGATAAGAAAATGTTGATTTGTTTGACTTTGGAACACTAAGAATAACGACATTCATTTAGCTCTTCACGCTGATATATAACAGACACTTTGTTATATGACAAATGAAACATTTTCATTGTTCCCAAAACCACACGGCACTAAAGATATATGTTTTAATAAACGCGTATGCTTTCCCTACTCCTTTGTATTTTAGTTTTATTTATTTCTTTAATTATTTATGTTAATTTTATGATTGGCCACCGTTTAATCAAATTTATCGGTGCATGATCTAGATGAACAAGGGAGTGGAGAGAAAGCCTAATTGAATCTAGAGAAGTAGACACAAACTACTAGCAATAATTGTTGAAACTTATTTGACTTGAAAGTTTGGGTTTTTTCTTTCTTTTTTGTCTTCAAATCTTGAAATTTTGGTTTCATGGTTTAGTTAGTTATTATCTAGGTTTCTTTTCCCCCTATGGTGTTACTATTTGGATTTCGTGAAAACGAACTCTACACAGATTAAAAGAGATCAATAATTTACGAAATAATTACTACTTTGGTCATTATTATAATTCCATTATAAAATAAATTTTTTAACCTAAATATATAAGTCCACTCAGAGGGTTATTAATGATTATTTTCCAATTTTATTTAATTCTCATTGGATAAAATAAAGATGAGAAAGATGAGAATATGATTTGTAAATGTAGAGAGAGAGAGAGAGAGAGAGAGAGAGAGAGAGAGAGATTTTTTTTTTTGGATACAATCTAGAATTCTAATAAGGTTTAACGTGAAAATTTTATTAATTTATTACATATTTAATGATTTGATTGTCATTCACTAACTTTTGACAATCCGTTAAAATGGACTCATAATAATTGGAGTGGCATAATACTTAGAGGAATAGCTGTTATTATACTTGATTAAAGAGTCAATTAAAATAAACAAGTTATTGGTTAAGGTGGTAAGGGGCATCACCTCCATAAGGAGCAGAACGAAAGTTCGAATCTCGAAAAGCACACTTGTTAGGGAGGTGATAACCCTTTACCCTCTAAATCTCGAGGAGGAACACTTGATTTTATCCACACAAAAAAGGAAGTTAATTTATAGAGAAATTAGTAACTTATAAAATGATATTATAAACCCAAGGGCTTATATTGATTATATTTTCCCAAATTAATTTGAGTTTTAAAAAAGACGCAACTTTTCCATGAATTCCACTGGAGAATATTCTGAAACTTTCTTTTTTTGGGAAAATTCTGAAACTCTTTATTACGATGATCCATACACTTGTGGCCTGTGGGACATCCAAACTGACTTTTGTGAGTTGACTTATCCAAGACTTTAGGCATGGGATAATAACACCATAAATGTTAGGGTGGGAATAGGGGTAGATAACTACAAATAGGGCAGGCTTTATTAATAGAATTCAAAAGTTTGGACTTGAGCATGTATTTATGTTTTGGTATATTTATGTCTGAACCTTCAAAAGACATGACATAGCCTAAATACTTTTTAAAAGTCTATTTAAAATATAGACTTTAAATAGGTTTTAAAGTATATGCCTTTAAGGTGAAATATAACCCTCTGAAACCTATTTAAAAGTGTATGTTACACCTCAAATAAGTTGTGGGATGATAAATATATTATGTATGATTCAATTATGAGTAAAATACTTCAACCACCTTTTGTTTTGTCTTTATTACAAGGGAGATGATTAATATTTTATGTATGATTCAATTATGAGTAAAATACTTTGATCACCTTTTTGTTTTGTCTTTATTAAACGGATCTCCCCTCTATTTTAAAAACATACACTTATGTCTAAACCACTAACTCCATTAAGAATATCCCAATATGATTCCAATATATATATTTATATATATTAAAGTAAAATTTAGAATAAATTAAATTTTATTTACTAATTTTTGCTTCATCATCTCGTATCCTAATTTATTTTTGAACGTTTATTATCTTCAGGAAAAAATCAATGGCCAGGGATGAATTATTTTTATAATATCTTGAACTTATATTATTTATATTATGATAGCAAAAATATCTGTTTGAATCTGTTTAAGAAAAACCCAAAATAAACAAGTTTCAATAAATATGATGAGAAATTAAAATTATTAAATTTTATAATATAATAAAAATTTAAAAATTTTATGACATATTAGAAATTTCAAAAATATATATTAGAATTTTTTTCGACAAAACATAAATGTTTAAATAATTGTTATGTTAAAGAGGGGTATTTTGGTTAAAAAAAAAAAAAAGTTTAAAAGTCAAACATAACGGTCCATTAAATAGATGGAATCTTAAAAATACAAAGGAGATTTATGTAATATATATATATATATATATGTGTGTGTGTGTATTGATTTTAAGAAAGGTTAATTATATGAGTTTTTAGAATAAAGGGAAGGTCCATATAATTAAGAAAAAATAGACAGGTGGTTAGAGGATTTTGCTATTCAATTATTTAAAAATATAATTTAAATTTAAAATTTTAAAAAAAATTACATTCATTAGAGTATGTCACAAAAACACGATATAATTACAATTTGAATATAATAAAAATAAGATAATTTGCTTATAACAATTTATAAAATTGATTTAGATTATATTTTGTATGATTTAAAATACTAATATAAATTAAGCAAAAGATTAAGTCTGGTGTGTAGGCTTGTTGACAATGCCTCATGATAGGTATGAGCAAGGCTAGCCTATTTACTAAATAGGCAAGGTTAAATTCCAAGTAGACTAGGTCGTATATTCCTGATAAGAGCCTAGTATATTTCCACATTGTGTTAGAGGTTTTGTTGTGCCCAATAAAGCCAAACTCATTCTCACATACATTGCCCCACCATAGTACTATCACAATATCTCCGGTCTAATTTGAGTGGCTAATATATAATGATGTGTTGAAGATATTTCCTTTTTTAGAAAAAGACGTTACCAGACAAATTGATCTAAAGGCTAACCCAAAACTTGGATTAAACCGAGAGACTAAGCCTGTCAGGTTTGATCTTGGTCTATCGGGTTGCCTTTTTTTTTGGGTTTAGACGACTAGGTCAAGTTGTATCAGATTGAGTGGCCGGGTTTCACTAATCGTACAAGCCTAGTATTTTATTTTTTAAAAAAAAATTCAAAGGAAAATGATACTAATAAATATTATTTCCTCTAGTTCTAATTATAGGAACATTTTCACTATAAAAGTGTTTCTATAATTAAGATCGAATGAGTAATATTTACATGGAAGGAAAAAAAGGACAATAGTAGAAAATAAAAAAACTTAAATACGTAAGAAGACTTTGCTATATGAATATCAATTATTGAAAAAGATGAGAGCAGATGATAGATGTTATGCCAAATATTATATTCCAACTTATGCCACAATTAATCCAAGGAGATGAATCCTTTCTCATACAAATTACTTGCAACACTTTAAATTCATGTCACTTTTAAAAACGCCAAAGAAATCTCTAATTTTCAGAATATGCATGTCCCTTCTTCTCTCTGTCATATTTCTTCTATTCACGATGATGTCATAGTTTTGGCAAATAGGGCAAAATTTTCATTAATTATCTCTAAAATTGTTTCATTATAATAATAATCTTAACTAAAGCCTAAGCTTCCTTCCTCCATCCCTTTCTTTTCCGACATTTCATAATTCGATGTTTAAAAATAAACTAGTAAGTAGTGAACGAGTAGCTCGAAAGCTTCAGAAAAAAGTGTTTTCCATTATCAATAAGAAAGCAAAAGAAATTAAATCAAAATCTGTTATTGAACAACATTACCAATTACCAAGGTAATCAATTGTGCCAATAACCTGACTTGATACATAAGTATAAATTCTGCTACTAGTAATCAAATACTTATGAATCAAATTGCAAAGTGATGGCGGATTGTATTTCTAAGCATCAATCTCCTCCAGATAATTGTAGCTGTGAAATATTTTAGGGAAAAATTACGCGCAAGTCCCAAGGAAACAAAAAAATTACAAAAAAGTTCATTGAAATCACCAAATTACGCAGAAGTCTCAAGGGAAATTTTTGATATTATTTGTATTAACAACAGGAAATGTAATATTTACAACAGAAAATGCCATATTTACAACAATATTTAAACATTTGACCATTTATAACATAAAAAACCATATTTACAACAGGAAATGCCCATATTTACAACAACATTTAAACACCTGAATTTTGAACGTAGAGAGGTCATTTGCAACAGAAAAAAGGCTAGATTTACAACAAGAAGCACTGTATTTACAACAAAAGTTAAAATCTGGTCATTTACAACATAAAAGTCATATTTACAATAAGAAATGCCTATATTTATAACAATATTTAAACACTTGAATTTTGAACGTAGAGATGCCATTTAAAATAAAAATGCTAGATTTACAACAGGAAGTGTTGTATTTACAATAAAATTTAAAATCTGGTCATTTACAACAAAAAACCATATTTACAATAGAAAAAGCCTATATTTACAACAACATTTAAAAACCTGAATTTTATTTCCATACAAATATTATTAAAAAAGTCCCTTGACACTTCTGTGTAATTTGGTGATTTCAAGGGATTCTTTTTGTAAATTTTTTTTGTTCCTTGGGACTTGCACGTAATTTTCCCAATATTTTATTAGAACATACTCTTTATGAGTAATTCTTGCAAAAAAAAAAAAAAAAAAAAAAAAAAAAAAAAAAAAGATACCATCTTTTTGGGTTGTAGCAATTTGTCCAATTAATTCAAATACAACACCTACAGTATAAAGCCACCTATAGTGCAGTAGAGACCACATTTTCTTGACCTTTACCTGCACAGTAGAGACCACATTTTCTTGACCTTTATCTGCAAACGTTGCTTATGTACTGCTTACAATATTGATAAGGTCAAAGTTTGGCATCTGTTCTTTGGATGCCTCAGCATAAATATTAATAGTGTCCTCAAAATAATCACTTTGCTTTTCAACTTTAATTACAAGAGCTGAAGCCAGAGTTCCAGCACGTCTGAAACCATCAGATAACTTTTCTCTACATAAGGATTCTGTCCATGTTTGTAAACAATAGTGCTCTCACTACATGTCTCATTTTAGAGGGTGAGCCTTCCCAGCAGCAATAACCTGAAAGTCATGGGTGCAAAACTTGGAAAAAGCCACCCCGGTTGGGGGTAGGACTGCGTACATCAATGGCGGAAGGCTTTGATGGCTAGCTAGGGCCCAACTGATCTTATAAAATTTGTGAGAATAATATATATATTTATTATATGATATTTTATTTGGCCACAAATTTGGCCCCAGCTAATTTTTTATCTTCTCTGTAAAGATAATATTTGTTTTATTATTCATTGGGCTGTAAGAAGAAAGTAAAATTCTTGTTTGAGATACGAAAAGTTAGTATCATCTTACATATTGTTTTGATTTATAATTATCAGTTATTATTTATTTATATTTTCAAGGTTATTTGATACTATTTAATAAATACTCCCTTTGGTTCTTATTTAAGGAACCGACTAACAAGTCTCACAAGTCAATAAAACAATTAAAGTCATTAAATTTGTCCTAAAATTTAAATAATTTTCAATATTATCCCTATTAATTATACTAAACTCTAATATCATATTAATTATTACTATTTTTTTGCTTAAAAAAGAGTAATAATTAATTTTTATTAATTATTACTCTTACTCACTACCTTTTTAATTATGAGTATACATAAAAATATTTAATGCTATTTAGAAACAAGCAAGTGCCTTATAAAAAGGACCAATATACTTGTTAGTTGGTGCTTTATAATAAGAATTAAAAGGAGTAGTTCAATATGTTTATTTTTATGGCCCGGGCTAAAATATTTTCTGGTTCTGCCACTGGTGTACATCCCACCTAATGAGATCCTTGTACACTGGGTTGCTCTTTACATGTCTCACTATTTGCTCTGTTAGCCTGGTAGCAACAGCAAAGTAGTCTCCATATTGGGAATAAGCAACAAGCCTTTGTGATATCCTTTGTTTGCAGAACCTGGCATGAGCACATTCTCGGAAACGTAGGTGTTCTTGGTGAGAACTGGCAGCAGAGGAAGGGCCAAACTCCGGCTGTGAAGCAAACAATACTGACAATTGAACGCTGTTTTAGCTTCGGCTCAGCGATCTCAACCATGGTTTAAATCTTTTTCTTTGTTTAGATCTCTTTTATCTTTTATTCATGATTATTCTTATTCATATTTGCATTCTGTTTATGTTCTCTACGTTTTCTTCAGGGTACTCTTGTTCTATTTCACGGTCCCACTCCAATCCTTTATTCAAATGCAGGTTCTAAATGGCTCAACAGCACATCAATGAGTTACATGTAGTTTTTCATTAAGTTTATGTAATTAACTACTAGGAACCGATGATGCAAATGGCATTTTGTTTACTCTTGCGACTTAAGTTAGCTTATACTGACACTGATGTTTTCTGACAGTTTTTATTGTGCAGGTCAAAATTCAAATGTTTGTTACTAATGAACTGTTAAAGCTCCAGAGCAAAGAGCCTCAAAAAAATTTCATGGATATTAGTTTATATATTCATTATTTGTTAATTTGTAAGATCAACTATTTTAATAGTTTGACAATAATATGAGCGGTAAGGACTAAGTAAATTATGAGAAGCAAAGAATTAATTTTTTTAATAAAAGATAAAATTATATAAATCTATTACTTAAAAATTTAGATCGGTAAATATCATGCACCAACAGAGAAATAAGAAACACCGTACAGAAGAAGTTGATTAATCATTAATCAAAGGAGCAACTAGAATGTTGTCTACAAAGTCGCTTTTGTTCTTCAAGAGAGAAGTCATTCTTTAAATGAAAAATCTTTCGAACCTGTGAGGGAGTCTTTCCCTTCATCAATTGACAAGCCAAATCAAACATCTACCTTCATGAACTATGTGTCCCATCTCTTTAGCTCCTCCGCATCGGAATCTGAGGCTCCTCTGTTGGCCTTGGCGGCATACTTCTCGCAGATATATAGTCAATTCAGTCACAGTGCACACATATAGCTTTGAAAATTACATCAAGTTAGCTCGGTCCCATTGTCAGCATAGCTACCAATTTCATAAGCCCATATTGCAAGGTTTAACTACAACATATCTAATGACAATCAAAATAGCTTGCTAGCAGAAATCAATGTTCCAATTGAACTCATAATCACTAAGATCTAAGTTAACTTTCGCATACACCATTATGTCTATCAATACTGTACAATGTAGTATATAGTCAGGCTATATAACGAAGGGAAATCTTCCATACAAAAAACTGTGTCTGCAAAACAAAAAGATTTTGGCCGCAATCGGATTTCCTCTAGATACTACATGCTGAAAAGAGTATTATCATTACTCCTAAGCTGACCTATTACAAAAACCTATCCAATTCGTACCAAATACAAAAGAAAAAAAAATTAGGAAATCACCAATTGCCACACACATGTGATCCGAGTTGTTTGAGAAGAAATATGATCTTTGCTTGCTTTCCTGGGATGAATATCCGGTTTACATTCCTGCATTTAATAATATGTAAGCAAATCACAATAAATGGAAAATACTTAGTTCTTTAACCATGAGTAGCAGGTTTCTTTGAAACTACCTTCTTCTTTCCTTTTGAAGAAACAACAAGCATGATATCAGAAATTGAAACTTCATCAAGTTCAATAGTGGGAAAGGTTTCAAATAATGTAACAGAAGCTTCAACATCTGTTGAAACCTCAGCAGTGGCATTCCTCATAAAAATGATATCCTCTTCGTCATCATTATATGTTCCACTTGGTTGTCCAACCTAAGAAGTATCGAAATGAGCAAGTAGTGAGTATGTTAAAATGTATTGAACTACCTAAGCAAAAATAAGTCAGCTCGGTAACACTGAACCTCAGAAGTAGCTTCATTAAAGTCATTGATAAGATTAGCACACTCGGCATATGTTGCAATGGACACACTTGAATTTGGTGCTTCTTGTTGTACTTGTTCAACTTCATCTTTAGAATCATTTTCTTGTCAATCAAACTGTCAATTTCACTTAGAAACTCATAGCAGATTGCCTCTTAATAACAAAGATGAACAACATTATCAAAAGAATGAAAAAACCATGTCTTTGATATGAAAAGCCTATAACGATACCTTAGGAATATTTGCTTTTAGCTTAGCTACAATTTTCTTCAAAATCTCATACACATGCTTGTCAAAAAGCACTACCGAGGTAGTTCCAGAATCATCAACGATAAGGTAATTAAACCTCAGCCTACAAAGAGTGAGACTTTATAAGATCTATACATTTAACAATTACTATAATAACATATGGTATATAAAAGACATATCCAAAACAAAAGTAACCAGTGGTTTAACTGATAGAAGACAAACTCGATTTTTTGCTGCTCTCTATTCACCGCCAGCTTGAACCATGCAAAGCCTCTACCAGATTATAAAATATGAGCTGTCAAACAAATGAAAATAGAAAGCATGCATTGTCAAACCAGGAAGTAGTAGAAGCATGATGTGTTAAATAGGAAGCATGAGGTGTCATGTGATAAAGAAGCAAAAGCAATTGTTTCTTTTCTCTTCCACCGCAGGCTAATTAATTGAAGTGTCCTGATGATTACAAAAGTCAACAAAGGAGGCTGAAGAAAGGAAAGCTGGAACCAACACGATTACTAGCTAGAATTAAAATAATATTCATGTTCCAAAGAATCAGTCGGTTTTCTTAGCTAATCAGTCGGTTTTCTTAGCCTATAAATATAAGCGTGTTCCAATGTAATGTCATATATGAGTCTTAGAAAGAAAGAGAGAACAAAGTGATTATAGAGAAAATAGAGCTAAGTGCCGAAGCACTTTGAGAGAAAAAAAAAGTTTTGTTGTGTGAAAAAAAGATACAAAGCTGTATTGTGTTTGAAGTTATAATAAGCAGTTTTTTCCATCTTTCCATATATTTAATTTCCGACAAGTGGTATCAGAGCCAGGTTGATAAAAATGGCGGAGATGGTGCAACCACAAATTCCAAAATTGTCGAAAGGCAATTATGGAAATTGGAGCATTCAAATGAAGACGTTACTAGGTTCCCAAGATATATGGACCTTGTTGAGGATGGATACACGGAGCCCGCTAATGCAGCCGCTGAAGCAGCTTTGACAGACGCTCAGAGAAAGATGCTAAAGGAGTCCCGAAAGAAGGACAAGAAAGCTCTATTCTTGATTTTTCAAGGTGTTGATGAATCAACCTTTGAAAAAATATCAGATGCAAAATCTTCCAAAAATGCATGGGAGATTTTACAAAAATCTTGTGAAGGAGTAGATAAAGCCAAGAGGGTACGACTGCAATCACTCAGAGCTAAATTTGAGAATCTAAAAATGCAGAATATGAAGCCAGTTACAGATTATGTCTCACGAGTGCAAAAGGTGGCTAAAGAAATGAAGAGAAACAGAGAGACTCTAGATGATGTCAGAATAATAGAGAAAATTCTACGGTCCTTGACAAGAAAATTTGATTACATTGTTACCACCATAGAAGAAGCCAAAAACTTGTCAGTCATGTCCATTGATGAGCTTGTGGGTTCTCTTCAAGCCCACGAACAAAGAATGAATCTAAATGAAGGCTCTAGTAATTTGGAGCAAGCTTTGCAGACCAAATTATCGCTAAATGAAAATCAAGCCGCGACGGCTATGTACGTGGCGAGGAAATCGTGGTGGATATAGAGGTGGATATAACACCCGAGGTGGCTTCAATGCTTGAGGTGGTCGTGGTGGACGCAGTGGATATGGCCGATCAAATGGAAGATTTGAAACCTACACAGCAGAATATGAACATGGTCAAGGATCATATAATCGAGGTCGAGGATTCTTGTCCAGAGGAGGAGGCAGATATCAACAACGAAGTGATAAATCCCAATTGCAATGTTATAATTGCAATAGATTTGGCCATCTTAGTTATGAGTGCAGAGATGCTTGCTAAAGTTGAGGGGAGAAGTTATTACACAAATGTAGTACAACTTGATGAACCAACCGCCTTGTTCACTTACAAAGGTGAAAAAGATCTTGGAAAAAATGTTTGGTACCTTGATACTTTGGAGCAAATAATCATATGTGTGGCGAAAGGAGTTGTTCACGAGTTGAATGAAGGAATCCAAGGAGAAGTCACATTCGGTGATCACACAAAAACTGCGGTTAGAGGAAGAGGTAATATTATGATATTTACAAAGAATGGAGATAGAGGATACATTACGGATGTCTATTATATACCATCTTTGAAGAGCAATCTCCCTAGTATTGGTCAACTATTGGAGAAGGGATATGATATTCATTTAAAAGATAGCTCTCTCACAATGAAAAATCAGAAAGGAGAATTGATAGCAAAAGTTGAAATGACAAGCAATCGTCTATTCAAGTTAAATATACAGACAGATGGAATCAAGTGCATGAAGTCTACCATTGAAGATAGTTCATGGTTATGGCATCTCAGATTTGGTCATCTCGGATTCACTGGCCTAAAGCTGTTATCAAAAGCAAAGATGGTGACCGGATTGCCAACAATAAATCATCCAGATCAACTATGTGAAGGATGCATGCGAGGAAAGCAACATAGACAAAGATTTGAAGTTGGCAAGTCATGGAGCGCAAAAAGACCACTGCAACTAGTTCACTCAGATATAGATGGTCCATTTGACATTCCTTCACTTGGAGGAAACAGGTACTATATCACATTCATTGATGATTTCAGTAGAAAAGCTTGGGTATATATCCTCAAAGAAAAGTCCGAAGCTCTTGATAAATTCAAGGAGTTTAAGGCAATGGCAGAAAAGCAGAGTGGTCAGTATTTAAAGGTGCTTAGAACAGATAGGGGAGGAGAATACACTTCCAGATTATTTGAAGCATTTTGCCGGGAGCATGGAATAATTCATCAGTTGACAGCTGCCTACACGCCACAACAAAATGGAATTGCAGAAAGAAAGAATCGCACTATTCTCGATATGGCAAGAAGCATGCTTAAAGGAAAACATATGCCGAGAACATTATGGGCAAGCATTCGTGTCTTGCCTATCTATTAAATCATTGTCCAACAAAAAGTGTCAAGTTCAAAACACCGATGAAGCATGGAGTGGTAGGAAGCCGGAGGTTAGCCATCTAAGAATCTTTGGTTGCATAGCATACGCTCATATTCCGATCAAAAGAGGAAGAAGTTAGATGACAAAGGAGAAAATGCATTTTCATTGGCTACGAGCGGAGTAAAGCTTACGGATTGTATAATCCTCTAACGAAGAAAGTAGTCATCTTAAGAGATGTAGAGTTCGATGAAGCAAACTACTGGAAATGGAGTGATGAAGAAAAAAGAGTGGAAGGCTTATTCTTTAAAGATGATGTCGACTCAAAGGACAAAACAGTTGAAGCAGACAATGATCAATCTCCTCCACCAAGTCCTAATCCAGCAACTCCTGCCTCTACACCATCAACAATAGGAAGCAGTAGCAGTAGCAACAATTCAGGGGGAGTAATAGCGAAAATGAGGAGCTTAAGTGATATCTACGATGCTACAGATCCAGTACAAACTACACTTGATTATTCATTATTTTGCTTGGTAGCAGAATGTGATCCGGTGACATATGAAGAAGCAAAGAAATGATGAAAAGTGGAAGAAAGCTATGAACGATGAAATCGCCGCAATCAAAAGGAATGACACGTGGGAGCTCACAACTATGCCTAAGGAGCATAAGCCCATTGGAGTTAAATGGGTATACAAGACAAAGACCAACAAAGAAGGAAAGGTGGAGAAGCACAAGGCGAGATTAGTGGCTAAAGGCTACAAGCAGAAATACGGAGTTGATTATGAAGAGGTTTTTGCACCAGTTGCAAGGATTGACACTATCAGACTTCTTGCAGCAATTTCAGCACAAAACAAATGGAAGATGTACCAGATGGATGTGAAGTCCGCTTTCCTCAACGGGTACTTAGAAGAAGAGGTCTATATTGAACAGCCACCAGGATACGTAATAAAAGGAGAAGAAGACAAAGTTTACCGATTGAAGAAGGCACTATATGGATTGAAGCAAGCTCCAAGAGCATGGAACACAAGAATAGATGAATACTTTCAAAAGAATGGATTTGTGAAGAGTCCGTACGAGCATGCTTTATACACAAAAAGGAATGAAGATGGAGATATAATGATCGTATGTCCGTATGTGGATGATATGATCTTCACAGGAAATAATCCAGGTATGTTTGTTGAGTTTAAGAAAGCTATGACTAGAGAGTTTGAAATGACAGATATTGGAGAGATGTCTTATTTTCTGGGAGTTGAGGTGGAACAAAGGGAGGAAGGAATATTTATGTCACAAAAGAAATATGCACAAGAAATATTGAGCGGTTTCGAATGAAAGATTGCAAACCTATGACAACACCGATAGAAAAAGGAACAAAATTGATGGTTCACTCAACAAGAAAGCACAGTAAACCCAACACTATACAAAAGCTTGGTCGGAAGCTTGAGGTACTTAACTTTCACTAGACCGAGATATTATGTATGCGATCGGTATAATTAGTAGATACATGGAGCGGCCAAAGCAAGATCATTTCCGCACAAAGAAAGAGAATTTTGAGATACATCAAAGAAACTATCAATCATGGGTTGTTCTATACGCATTCTCAAAATTCAAGGTTAATTGGCTACTCGATAGTGATTATGGTGGAGACATAGATGATCGGAAGAGTACTTAGGATATGCATTTCATATTGGCTCGGCAATATTTTCATGGTCGTCAAAGAAACAACAAACAGTTGCTCTTTCATCATGTGAAGCTGAATACATAGCCGCTGCAGCGTGTACATGTCAAGCATATGGCTAAAGAATATTTTGAAAGAGTTACATCATGAGCAAGAAGGTTCAATCACCATACATGTGGACAACAAGTCAGCAATTTCACTTGCAAAGAATCCAGTCTCTCACAACCGAAGCAAACACATTGATACCAAATATCATTTTATTTAGGAGCAAGTCAAGAATAAAGTTATGGAGTTAATCTACTGCAAAACTGAAGAACAACTAGCAGATATCTTTACAAAGCCGTTGAAGGTGGATACATTCAATAAGTTTAAATATATGATTGGTATGAAAAATCGAGTTTGAGGGGGAGTGATAGAAGACAAACTCGATTTTTTGCTGCTCTCTATTCACCGCCAGCTTGAACCATGCAAAGCCTCTGCCAGATTATAAAGTATGAGCTGTCAAACAAATGAAAATAGAAAGCATGCGTTGTCAAACCAGGAAGTAGTAGAAGCATGATGTGTTAAATAGGAAGCATGAGGTGTCATGTGATAAAGAAGCAAAAGCAATTCTTTCTTTTCTCTTCCACCGCAGGCTAATTAATTGAAGTGTCCTAATGATTACAAAAGTCAACAAAGGAGGTGAAGAAAGGAAAGCTGGAACCAACACGATTACTAGCTAGAATTAAAATAATATTCATGTTGCAAAGAATCGATCGGTTTTCTTAGCTAATCAATGGTTTTTCTTAGCCTATAAATATAAGTGTGTTCCAATGTAATGTCATATATGAGTCTTAGAAAGAAAGAGAGAACAAAGTGATTATAGAGAAAATAGAGCTAAGTGCCGAAGCACTTTGAGAGAAAAAAAAAGTTGGAGTTGTGTGGAAAAAAAAAAAAAAAAAAAGACAAAGCCGTATTGTGTTTGAAGTTATAATAAGCAGTTTTTTCCATCTTTCCATATATTTAATTTCCGACATTAACTTCATGTGGCTATTGTAAGGGGAAACCACACACTATCCAATCAAAGTATAGAGATTAAAGATATATCTTTTATATACTATATGTTGTTATAGTAATTGTTAAATGTATAAATCTCAAACTTTCACTTTTTGCAAGCTGAGGCTTAATTACCTTATTGATGTTGATTCTAGAACTGCCTCAGTAGTGCTTTTTGAAAAGCATGCATCTAAGATTCTGAAGAAAACTACAGCTGAGCTAAAAGCAGATATTCCTGAGGTATCATCAAAGTTTTTTCATTCTTTTGATTACATTGTTCATCTTTGCTATTAGGAGGCAATCTACTGAGTTTCCAAGTGAAATTGACAACTTGATTGGCAAGAAAATGATTCTAAAGATAAAGTTGAACAAGTACAACAAGGAACACCCAAATTCAAGTGTGTCCATTGCAACATATGCAAAGTGTGCTGATCTTATTGATGACTTTAATGAAGCTGCTTCTGAGGTCAGTGTTACAGTGTTGACTTATTTTTGCTTAGGTAGTTCAATACATTTTAACATAATCACTGTTTGCTCATTTCGATACTTACTAGGTTGGACAACCAAGTGGATTATATATTGATGACGAAGAGGATATCATTTTTATGAGGAATGCCACTGCTGAAGATAAGGTTTCAGCAGATGCTGAAGCATGTTACACTATCTGAAACCTTCTCCACTATTGAACTTGATGAAATTTCAATTTCTGACATCATGCATGTTGTTCCTTCAAAGGAGAAGAGGAAGGTAGTTTCGAAGAAACCTGCTCATGGTTCAAAGAATGTTGCATATGGTTCTACATCTCCAGCAAAGTCATCCTCAAAGCCACTGAAATCAATTATGCAGGAAAAGAATTGAGCAGATTACTCTATTTCCTTTACTATTTTAAGTAATTTTTTTGCAATGTTGGTTGTATTGCTAAGCTTTTTTGTTGTTGTTTCATTGTAATGTTTTATATTACGAATTAGGCACAGATAAAGCTTCAGGGAAGAGCGGCGAAACGGTTGTTCTCTTCGTTGGCGGCGCAGAGACAGGTGGATGAGGGCGTCGAGGCTACCCAACGGCTGATAGAGAGGACAGGGACAAGGCGCCGGCGGGCTGTGAAGGCCGAAGAAAGGGCAAGTCGAGGTGTGGACTTTGGTGTTTCTGAACTGAACAAGGTACCGGAGGAAGTCCATGGGCACCGGCCAGCGGATCAAGATCTCTTCACCGCCACTTGTTCTAGTGTTTTCTTTCACTAACGCCGCACTTGGTTTTTGCTTTGTTGCAATGAGAGACTGAGTTATAAAACGGCATACAACAAAAGTGGATTTTTCTTTTGGATTTCGAAGGGAAGAGGGGTGAGAAGAAGGAAAGCATGGTAGAGAAGATAATCGATTTGATTGGCATGGACGTGAATAAAGCTGCAAAAATCTTAAAAGAAAAATTCAGAGAATCACTATCAAAATAAAAAATATTATTAACCAAGAAAAAACCAATTAATAATATATGCTTCGTCCCTATACATATATATATATATATATATATAGAGGGTTTATCGTTTGTTATGTCACTTGACATAAGGTTATGTTAAGTCACCCCAAAATTACGTTGTTTTGGGGTTAGGGGAATTAATGAAGGGTGTTTTAGTATTTTTTTTGTTTTTTTTATTTATTATATGAATTTTACCAAAAGATCCTTCATTAATTCCCCTAACCCCAAAACTACGTCGTTTTGAGAGTTCGTTAACTCCCCCAACATCAAAACGACGTAGTTTTAAGGTGACTTGACATAATCTTATATCAAGTGACATGACAAACGATAACCCCATATATATATATATATGATTCAATAGAGTTGTTCCTGAGATTTGACCCAAAAAAAAAAGTTGTTTCTAAGGGGGAAAAAAGAGAGTTGTAAATGAGTAATAATATTGGTGTACGGTTCACTGAGTCTGAGTGGTAGCACGGGAACGTTGAACCCCCCCCCCCCTTTTTTTCTCATGCCATGATCTGCTTTGTGATGACTCTTCCATGCTAAAGCAAATTAAAAATCTTCCGGCAAAGAAAAATAGAAAAGGAACCAAGTTGGAATAACAATGATTTGGAATAGCAGTTGAACTTTTAAAAATAGTTTCTTAATCATTATTTATGATATATGAGATAAGTATGTGAGAGAAGTTTTACCTTAATTTATGTAAAAAATCACTTTTAGAGCTCTAAATGGGATCCTAAACAAGCACTCAACTTAAATAGTCTATTATTTAACTCAAATAGTACAAGTAAATTAATAGCAATAAGTGACTTTGTTTTCTTATATTAATTAAGCCATTCTATTTTTATTAACTGTGACAATGTCTCCTACCATCATCACCTCTCTCTCTCTCTCACTCTCGGAGGAGATCTTCTCCTTATCTTGTTTCTCATTTTCTCTCATTGGCCTCAGCTAGGCCCTTGATTGGGAAAATGAAAGAAAAGTCAAAGTAATATGGTATTGATTGGATATATGTGATTTAGAGATTATGAGGGATAATGAGAAAATGATGATGAGAGAAACCCAAACCCAACCCCAACCCCTTGTGTGTGTGTGTGTGTGTGTAAAGCCTAGCTAGCTAATGTTGCAGTGGTTCAATAACCAAGCAGAGCTCCTCTAGTTCTCCCTTAAAATGGATATGAGTAAGGCTTATGATCGGGTTGAGTGAGGTTTTTTTTTAAAAAATGTATTGCTACGTTTTGGCTATTGTAATGAGTGGGTGTCTTTGATAATGAAGTGTGTTTGCTCTATTAGTATGAATATTTGTTTATCAAGTGAAAATGTGATTTCTTTTGCTCCCAGCAGGGGAGTTCATCAGGGAAACCCTCTTTCTAGATATCTTTTCATCATTGTAGGCTGGGAATCAGAGCCAGCGTTTGAAGGGCTAGGCCCTTTTAGGCCCGGAGTAAGAAAAACATCTATTTTTCAAGGCCCGACCCGAGAGCAAAGCCGGCCCTACATGGCTGGAAGACATTTTTATAAATTAAAATTATTTTTCCTTCGTTTTTTTCAAAGAAATATAATTAGTAAAATACAAAATTAAAATACTAATTTATCAAATAGATGTTGTCAACATTAATGTCTACACAGCACATATAATGCAATAAACAAATGCAGTCACTAATTCATAATCAAGAGTAAACTATTATCCACAAGTAACTCACATAAAGCATAACAAGCTTACCACTAAGTAAAATGAGTACGATGACTGTCATTTTCATCTTCTTCACCACTATCATCAATTTTAAAGACATTTGATTGTGTTTCATTTTGAGTAGTAGGCTCTGCTTCATTGGTAAAAATATCAAGAATATATTCTCTTACATCATAAATACATCCATAATCTTTATCTACAACAATAATAAACTAAATTATAAAATTAACGAACAATTATTAAGTATTTGTAATTAAATGGGTAAATAACTCTATAACAAATACAACATACATATAAACATACATATAAATTCGTAAATTAAATAGTCAAGTCAAGTTAACAAGATAAAATAAAAAATATTTAAAAAGCCTAATTGGCCGGCCCTGGATGGCCAACTTCATTTAGAAGCTCTAATTTACAAGCCTAGCCCTTGAAGGCCAGGGCTTAAATGGGCTGGCTCGATTTCCCGGCTCTAGATTTGCAAGAGCTAGAAGGATAATCACATCAAGGGTGTTAAATTAAGCCGTGATTGTCCCAAGCTTACTCATAGTTTATTTGCAGATGAAGTGCTCTTGTATATGCATGCTAGTCAACGTAACAACAGTTATCTCACATATATCTTGAACATGTATTCTACAACTTCTGGTCAGGTCATTAATCTTGATAAGTCAAGTATATTTTTCTCCTTCAATACCCCTAAAGATGTGAAGCGTATGGTTGGTAGTACCTTAGGTATCCCTGTGACAGAAGATCCAGGTAATTATCTTGGAATCCCGAGCATTTGGGGATAGACAAAAAATCAGGCTACGGCTTATGTTAGGGAGTGGGTTGTTAGTAAAATCTAGGGCTAGGGGAATCTCTTCTTTCCTTTGCTAGCTGAGAGGTAATGATGAAAGATATTCTACAGGCAATTCCTATTTATCCAATGAACTGTTTTAGGTTTCCTTTTCAAACATGCAAAAAGATAGATAGTCTTATTGCTAATTTTTGCTGGAGTGGCAATGCCTTCGGTGGAAAAACGCATTCACCAGCTTAGGATTTGTTGATCAGAGATAAGAGTTCGGGAGGAATGGGTTTTTGGAATCTTTCAATCATGAATGATGCTCTTCTGGCCAAAACTGCTTGAAGGCTAGTAGTAAGCCCAAATGAATTATGGGCTAGGGTCTTAAAGAGTGTTTATTTTCCAAAAGTAGACTTTATGGAAGCAAGGAAAGGATATAAGGCATCATGATGTTGGTTTAGTATTCTGGATGGGAGAGATTTTCTCAAGAAAGACTTAAGGTGAGATTTAGGAAATGGTTTTGCTATCAGAATATGGGATGACAACTGGGTCCCAAATGTTACTTTCTCGATAAAGCCAAGCAATCTAGACGATCCTCTCATTTCATATGGTAAAGTGTGTGATCTTATTGTCAATGGTGAGTGAGACTTTTCTTCCATTAACCAATATCTACCTGAAGGTGTCAAAAGCACTATATATCATATCCACATCCCTTCTAATGGTTTGGAAGATAAATTAATGTGAACTAGTGCCAAAAATGGTGTCTATTTTGTGAAATTAGGATATCAAAGAGGCAAAGAGGGTATCTCAGTTGGCGGTAATAAAGCAGGTCCCTCTACTATCATCTCTTATACTTGTTGGAACTCGATTTAGAAGATTAAGACTATCCCAAGAGTTAAACAGTTTATTTGGTAGATTTTGAATAATGTTGTTGCTACAAATGAAGCCCTCTTTAGAAGGACAAGATCCCGAGGAAAGTATTGTCCTATTTGTGCTGTTGTGGAGGAAACGGTTGAGCATTTATTCTTCCATTGCCCTTGGACCAAATGCATTTGGTTTGGTTGTACTCTTAGTGCAAGATTTGAGGTAACTCGTATGTCAAATTTCAATGCTTAGTGGATCTCACTGACAGGTAGACCCTGCCTGAGTAAGCATGACCTATCATTAATTTGCTGGATTCTATGGTTTATTTCGAAGCAAAAAAACGATATGGTTTTTAATCATAAAGATCCAGATCCTGCTGATGTTATAGAGTAGGCTTGGAAAAGCAACTTTGACTTTTGGGCCAATTGTGATACAATGCAGAGAGGCTCAGGGGCCGAGGGGTTGTACTACTCCTCTTCTTACTTGGTCTCCTCCCAATGTCAACTATCTTAAAATTAATTGTGACGGGGCCTTCTCGACCGATAGGATTGGTGCTATTATTGGCATAATATGTCGAGATCATTTTGGTGATTTTAAATGGGGATTTATGGATAAGGTTAAATCTATTTCGGCATTTATTATTGAAGCCCTAGCATTGAAGAGGGCTCTGATGCTAGCTATGGATCTAAGGCATGATAAGGTGGTCTTTGAAGTTGATTGTCTTCCCTTGCTTGAATGTGTTGATGCCAAATCGCCAAACTTGTTTGATTGGAGGAGTAGGAGTATTGTGCTTGATGTTATTTGCCTTATGTATGTCAAGGAAGGTTGAGTTCTCTCTGTCCTTTACCCTTCGGGACGACTGTGTTGTTGATTTACTTGCAGCTGATGCTTATAAAGAGGTGTACCCTATAGGATGGGTCTCATAACCAATACCTTCTTTGATTTCTCTCCTAGCCTTAGATACCCAGAAGGCAAATGCAGATACTCATATTGTTCTTCCCTCCATTCCTTCATTGGATGGTTCTTAAATTATAGTTTCCTTTTTCTGTATTTGTTTATGTCATTTCAATACAAGTAGTTTTTGAACCCCCCCCCCCCCCACCAAAAAAAAAAAAAAAAAAAACGGAGCTTCAAATGCAGACATGTTATATATATAATTAGCAAAAGAGAAGGCAGGTCATGTACACACACATAGTACGACATATTTATATGAGAGATGAATTTTAAAATGAGGGGATTATTTTTACCAAAAGGATATAAACACTAAAAAAAAAAAAAAAAAAAAAAAAAAAACGGAAATACCATAGGCAGGAAAAATTTACAAAAAGGCTACCGTCGAAATCATTCCTAGATGATGAGGTTTAGAAATCGTTCACTTGAAGAACAATTTTTTTAATATCAGACTCAACAATGTCTTCAGGTGAATAATTTTTAAGCTTATCACTTAAAGAACGTTTTTTTAACATTTCTCTCTTATAATAAATGGCACCCCATCACTTAATAAATGGAGTAAAATGATATCATCATTTACACAATGATTTTTTTCTAGCCAGAAACACAATGATTATTGAATAATGATTACAAAAATTTGGTGGCTAACTAAAATTTGGAGGCTCTTATTCCCTAATATTTTCATTTTTAACGGGTGGTTGGGTAGACAAGTAACCGCCACATCATTTGCTTAGTCTATCATGAGGAATTTGTGACCGGGGCAACTCAATTGGTGGTGGAGCATGTTGAGGGTTTATATTAAATCATTGTTCTCTAAGCGTAAGTAAAATGTTTCGTTGGCCTCCAGCAACTATATCTCGTTAATCAGACATTTGAAAGGAGGAGTAACTTGCAAACACAAAAAGAATTTTGCACGGAAGAATATTTTTGACAAACCTATTTTTAATTATTTTTTTAAAAAGGTCACATCATATAGAAATCATTTACACAAAGAACGATTTCTAAAATTGTTCTTGCGAAGAAAGATTTTTGCTTATCAGATCCAAACTCGTTATTTGCAAGAATGACTTCTTTATTACTTGAAATCATTCTTCACAAGAAACGATTTTAAATGTATCATTGCGGTAAATACTTTCTTCTTCATAACATTTTGATAATATTTTTTTACTGCTGATAGTATTCCATAAAAAAGCCTCAAATGTATCGATAATAATTGATAGAAACTGGACATAAATGCGAGACAAGTTACATATAGGAGCATTGTTGTCAAAAATTAGGATAAAAACTTAAAAACTTATGTTTTTACTATAGTGATATGTGTTAAGATACAAGTAAAAACTGTCTTGAGTAAAAACTATGCTTAGAAAATAAAAAATGGTAAAAACGTAGTTTTTACCGTTTTTACCTAAAACAAAAAATAAAAAAAAAAAAACCCTATTTTCATTTCCCCAAAATCAAAAGACTATGAATGATATTTTTTTTGTTTTTTTTTTTTGTGATGGCCAATTTAAGACTAGGCAAGAAAAAGAAAGCTCAAAACTTTGATCTCATGCATATAATTTTGATGATCTTCCATCTGATGATGATTGGATAGTAGAAAATGAAGAAGATTGAGAAGATGTAGATAGCTTAGATGTTAATGCCCATGATGAAAAAAACTTGATTGAAGTTGAAGTGAGAGAACCTATAAATGGTTATGATTTGAACATTCTAAGTTTTGCAAATGAATTTGCTATAAGAGCAAGAGAAGAGCACATTGAAGATATGCAAGTTAACGTTTGTTTGATTTGAATCAACTTATATAATTTAATAATTGTTATACTTAATTCTTTTAATGTTTTAGAATTTGGTTGTAGGAGTTGTTAAACATTTTGTGCTTTTGAATTTATGTTTTATAGTTATGTGACTTATATCTTTTAAATATGAAGTTGTTCATAAAATTTTGAGTAGTGATTTATGTTTTTTTTACGCACACACACACACACACACTCTCTCTCTCTCTCTAAGTAGTAGAAACTTTACGTTTCTTGTTGTTTATATGATTTATGTCTCTACCACTCTCTTTTATTTCTATGTAGAAACTCAATTTTGACAACACCGTATAGGATTGTATATATGAATTGTTATGTTTCACTTTCATAGTGCTTGCTTTTACTGCCTGACATAAATGCCACTACTACAAAAATTGGATATTATATTACTACCTTAAAAGACGTCCTTATTAAGAAATAGGAAGTAAAAAATGAAGGCGGTGGCATTCTTGTAATTATTTGTAGGGAAGTTGAGCCTTGAGCGTCCTGAATTATAGTTTAGGACTCGTAAAATTGATTTTTTTCGTCCTAACACTGTTTTAGGACACCTAATATCTGGGAATATTGTTTCGCGCCATGAGAAATATGAGAATTTTTGTTTGGCGCCATGAGATTTAATTTTTTTAGGAATAAAATTCATTGTTGGTGTCCTAAAATTGTTTCAGGACGACTAAAATTCATTGTTGGCGCCTTGGGAAATATGGGAATATATTGTTTGGCGCCGTGGGTGTTTTTGCTAGTGAATTATTTTTCAAAATTTGCATCCTGAATTTCATTTAGGACGACAAAATTCAAAAATTGGCAACCTAAATGAAATTCGGTCCCACATTTCAGTTCACCGTGGGTGTTTTTGTTGTTAAATTTTTTAAAATTGGCGACCTGAATTTCATTCAGGATGCCAATTTTTCAATTTCGGCGTCCTGAATTTCATTCAGGACGACAAAATTCAAAAATTGGCGACTTGAATGAAATTCAGGTGGCCAAAATTCAAATATTGGCGTCCTGAACTCTATTCAGGTCGCCCAAATTGAAAAAGTGGCATCTTGAATTTAGTTTTAGGTCGCCAATATTCCTTAAAATGAAACTAATCGACACTCATCTCGCATACTCCTCAGTCCCGATAGAGAAATGCTTTCATCATTTCCCTCTCCCGAAATTGTCACACACTTCATACTCTCCGCCTCCTTCCCCAAGTCCAGCCCTGTCATTTCCCTTTTTGCCGACGTCTCCTCTGTCTCTGCCGCGTTGCGCCTCTGGCTCTTTCATTTCTCATACTCCCCTGGCTCTCTCTCACTTCGCCTCCTTCCCGAAACCTAAACCCAAGTAAGCCAGCCAAGGCCTATCACTGGTTGGTCGCGACTCATCCCTTAGCTACTTTTTCTTGTTGAACATTATTGAGCATCCACTAGAGCACTGATGGTTTCACAAGTTTTTCTTTCATTAAATGCATCGATTGATTCGTTCATTCATGGGTTTCCATAGGTAAAACCTGCACTCCTTGCTCTCGCCCGTCTTATCTGAAAGACCTGGCTAGCACCCAAAAGGGGGTAAATTGGGTGTCGGATAAAACTTTTAGGAACTTTGAAAATCTTTTCGCAACTTCTAAATTGACAGTTAGATATTCAAATAATCATATACTGGAAATATAAAAGATAAGGGAAGAGAATATGCAAACTGTGATTTATACTGGTTCGGTCCAAAATCGTTGACCTACGTCTAGTCCCCAGAACACCTGGGATTCCACTATCTTTCAAGACCAATTACACACTCTGTAAACGAAGGAGGATTCTCTCACTTCCAGACTCCACTCCCCCTTACAAGTTGTAATTGATACACCCACTTGATTACACACTCTGTAAACGAAGGATGGTCTACTCACTCTCAGACTCCACTCCTCCTTACAAGTTGTAATCAATACAATGTGTTTCCCACTCAAGATTACCCAATCTTGAGTATCTTCTAGATAGAATGTTTACAAATAGATATTCTCTCTCAGAAGTGAATGAATAAACACTGAAGTACATAATCGATCATTTCACTCTCTACGGTAAACTATATGAGCATTGAGAAACAGAGAGTAAATGAATATCAGAGTATTTCCGTATTGAAGATATAAGCTCGTGTCTCTATGTTTTTCATCTAACTTTGAATGCTTCTCTATTTATAGACAATCAGTATTGATGTTGTTTGAAGCATTCGTTCGTTGCGTGTATTCGACCGTTGTAAATAATAACAATTTTGAATATCGGTCCGTTGGAGAGATAGCCATTGACAAATTTAAATGCTTTGTCGTTTTGCTTGTTCCGTCAATTGCTTTGCTAGATATATCGTCCTACTCAGCTTCATTAAATATCCACTGTGGCATTCGTGTATGTTCGTTGGAAGAATTTGAACGTCTGTGCCTTCTGCTAACCACATTTGAATGTTGGCTTAGTTGGGTCTTGTTATAGTCGTCTTCCACGTGGTCTCGGATGGAGGATAGCTTAGAATAATATTCAGGTGCTTTTGCGGTATGGGCACATCTTGATTTTGTCGGCCCTGTGTCTCCGTCAGTTTCAGTGCCTCCAGCTCATTGAAATTCAAACAACAATTAATCATCTGAAAATCACTTGTAAACTGATTAAACTTGTTTAGAAGAAGTATAAATATGAAGTACCTAAGCCATAATCGATGATTTGCAGTTTAACGGAGATTTCAAATACTAATATGCATTCTCGAGAGTTGTTCATATCGTTCTCGAGAACTATTTCAAGAAAGGTCTTTTGAGAGAGCGTGTCTCGATTATACTCGAGAATCACATTATAGGTTCTCGAGAATGATTCGTTTAGAGAGCCTTTTAATCCATCAGTGATTGATCATTCTCGGGAATCAGTTTTCTTATACTCAAGAGTTGTGTTTTAAAGATGAACCAGAGAAGAGATCGATTACCACACTTCCCCTCCATTCTCGTGATAGCCATTCTTGATAATTGATTTCCAATTCTTGAGAATTGCATCGAGAAATATATTAACGAAAACGGTACATGAGAATTCAGTTTGTTCGATAGCCAGAGAAATTGCATATTATAAGAACAAAGGAGGCAATAATGATTCTCAAGAATTGCTCTCTTGATTCTCGAGAACTTGTGAATAAATATATTTCCAGAAAGATTGTGTTTCACATATTCTTCGAGAATTCCATCTCAATACTCGAGAATGCCTCATACCAGATTTCCAGATGATACTAATAAGCCATTCTCGAGAATACATATATGATTCTCGAGAATTGTTTTAATTCTGAAGCGCAGAGAACAGATCAGAGTAGCATCGCGCATTCTCAAGAATTTGAATTCTCAATCTCGAGAATTCCATCGGTGTACAAAGACAGATTAGAGCAGAATCAGTTTCGAGAGTGATGGTAGTGTTCTCGAGAGTTACTTGTGCAGAATCGTTAAGATATTCTCGAGAGACAGTTGATCATTCTCGAGAATTATAACTAGGAGGAATTTTGTTTAAGATTGAACTTCATTCTCAAGAGTCCTTGATCCATTCTCGAGAATTGCTCTGAAGGAAATAGAAAGGAAGCTACACAGAGAGTTTAGGAACCATTCTCGAGAATCTCAAGTCTATTCTCGAGAATTGTTCAGATGGGAAAAAGCATTTGACGTTGTGGACTTCGCGTTCTCGAGAATTGCTACCCATTCTCGAGAATCATTGAACCATACTCGGAATTCAATTTCACATGGAGGTACAAGTGAGTTAATTCTGATTCAAATGCTTAAGCTCTTTAAATCCTTCTTTCCATGCAAGAGAAATCAACTCCAAACTGGTTGTAGTTCATCCATTAACATCAGATGAATGGAGGTTGATCTTATCAGCATTTTCTGTAGCATCCAGAACGTACTTTCAACTTCAAAACATCATATCTCCTTCAATTGATCATTGTTGTTTGTGTTCTTGATGTTTTTGGAAAGGTAATTGAGTCTAGTTTCCAATGGCACTGATTTCAGCTCAATTGGATTTGTCGTTTGTGAGATACACCCAAAATATCGAAGCTTGGTCCTGACTGTAACGTTGATCTTTGTGTCAACTTGTAAAATTCATAGATAATTCATGTCACCTCCTTTGGACATGAAATTTTACCACAAATACGTGTTGGATGTCTAGTTTCATATGCCCCTAGTTTCATGTCAATCCGATTCCTATTTTGAGAGATATAATCAAATTACCGAAGGTCGCCAGAAACAGAGTAGAACAGAGTATTGCTGAAGCACATTGATTCTCGAGAATTGCTATTGGATTCTCGAGAATTGACACTGGATTCTCGAGAATTCATGCTGTCGACAATTACTCATGAATAGTACCATTTTCGCATCATACTCAAGAAAGACTTCGGGGAAGCTTATTTTAGCTACGAATCAAGCCGTTCCAACTTCAATTTGATCACGAGAGACTTGAATATTGATATCCTCATGATATTTAACAAGTTCTTCTTTCTTCAAACTCCATTCATGATCATTCTTCATTGTATTAAACTTCACATATCTACATTAAATATATGAATTAGTCAAAGTAGAAGATAAATGTAGTATGCAAGCTTTTTTGTAGATAATGGCATCTATATAAGACATCATCAAAACTAATCATATCCAACATTATCCACTCAAATGATGAAGAAGTCTTGACTGATTCTTGCTGGGCACTTTCATATCTTTCTGATGGTACAAGTGACAAAATTCAAGCTGTAATTGAAGTTTGTGATATGTGGTCGGCTTGTTGAGCTTTTGTTGTGAGTAATCTGTTCGTTTAATGATTGTCCAATAATGCATTACATTCGGCTTGGCAATAAATTTATAATCCTATGCTTTTATACGATCATTCATCCCCTTCCATGCTTATTGCGCTCTTCATACAATTGGAAATATTGTCACCGGTGATGATATGCAGACTTGGGTATTGTTCAGAAATGTGTCTTTTTGTTCATAGTGTTCACTTATATTTTAATTTCAAGCTAATAAGTGATAGCATCCCTTACTCATGTTTTTTTGTTGGAGAATTGTCTCTTTATTGTTGATTCATTCTTGATCATATTTTCTTTGCGATGTTTGTTAATGTCGAGCATATGGAAAAAATATTTTCAGTTGGTGTCTGAACCTTCTTTAGCTCTCCTTAGCTATGCTGATTCCAGTTCACGTTGAATGTTAATGACTTGTATGTCTGCTCATAGCGAATTCTTTCTTAGTTTTTTCTAGTTTGCTCTACACCTTCTTCTATCTAATAAATTGGCCGATCTTTCTAGTACACTATACTTGTCATTTCTTTAAAAGTAGACAACTTAACCTTTTTGAGTTTTCCCTCTTCTGTAGAGAAGTGGCGAGATTTTCTTGTTACCTTGCTATTTGCCATACTTAAATTTGACTCTACATAGAGTCTAACTGTTTTTGGTTTAAATCAATAACTTATTTTCTTTCTTTCCAGGCCCAAGAAGACATCATAAATCCCAATCTCTGAAAATGCATGAATGGGCCTAACTTCAATTTTGTTGCGAGTATTTGGGCAATCATTCCTAAAATCTACCTTGTTATGTATATGTCATTATCTGGTGCATTTGGAATTGTCGCTTATTATCAGTGGCACTAAATTTATGAAGATGAGACATGATTAAGGAAATTACTTTGCTTAATTAAACCGAGAATGCTTTTCCCCAATATGATTCCCCGTGAGTGAGATTTAATTTTATGTCTCCATTTGTTGATAACTTTGAAGATTTTAGAAGCTAACTAAGCAAATCTAGTGTTTAGACTTTAGAGTCGAGTAGTTTTGTCAAAGTGTAACACCCCTAATTTTCATGCAAATTAATTAATGAAATATATGAATTTCTCACCAAGTAGTAGTCAATGGTATATTATTTTTCTGATAAGATAAATTATTTATTGGGAAAAAAAATGATATATATATATATATAAAGTGGAATTATTGCAAAAGTGATAATTAAATTTGGTTATAGATAATTGGAGATAAGTAATGTCAATTAACCTAGGTGTACTTGAAGACTAAAAGAAGGATGTGAGTGTTGGGAAAACTTAATTAATGAAGGAGGTAGACACGTGCAAATGGAGATCAAACAATTCCTTCAATGATCTCAACTTGTCTGACATAAGGAGAGGCCAAAAGAAATAATAATATTACTACCTACTCCTATAAAGCCGCCGGTTGAGAGAAGATAAAGGTGATAGATTAGACAATATGCAATTAATGAATGAGAGAGAGGGAGCACGTGAACAAGATGAAGGGATCACATAATTCCTTTAATGTATTTTCCCAACACAAAGGAACCTCATGGGAGGTTAAACAAAAAAATAAAATAAACTAAAATACTTCCCATATTTTCCTATATCAGACGTGAGGGAGAGAAAGAGAAGGGAAAAAGTTGCAATTGATGACTACTTCTAGGTGTACTTATGACCTATGAAATTGATGGAGGAAACAATGCAATTTAATTAAACAAGGGAAGATGGAGTACACACGGATTGAGGCATGGACTGCACACATTTTTATTTATTTATTTTTCCTCTCCAATTCTTCTCTATGTGCCTCACGTGAAAAAGGAAAATGCCAAAGGAAGTAGAAATATATATATTTCCCCAATATTTCTCATAGTAACCCACGTCAGAGAGAGATAAAATGGAGCAAGGAATTTGTTTTTTTTGCCTCCCATCCCCCAAAAACCGCCGGCTGAGAGTGAGAACCAGTGAAATGCAATATTTTTTTTTTTTCACTTCACACTTCTTTAAAACCGCTGCACGTGAGAGAGAGAGAGATCGAGAATATAATCAGATTTAGCTAGATTTCTCTAGAATGTTGACGAATGCTTGAGAGGTTTATTTAAGGAGCCCAAATCGGGCTTTGTGTTGTTGGTGACGTTGAGGAAAAAAAAAAAGAGCAGAAGAGGAGGAGAGTCCAAGTAGGAGACACCACGTGAGCCAAGCAAAACGTCCAAAAAGAAGAAGAAGAAAGATAGAAAAGGGTTCAGAAAGAGCTCCAATAAGCATCTAAAAGGAAGGTAAGGCTTTTGGGTATTTTATCAACTTTCTTCTACTTGTTTTTGGGAATCATATTTCTAAAGGAAACTCCTCTCTTGCTGCGTGAAGCATAAGGCTGAAGGAAGAAAGAAGAAATATTGAAGATTAAAACTTAAGGTGGTAAAATACTAAGAGCAAGTAAGTGATCATTTTAACTACCTTATGATTTTATGGTTGAGGAAGTGGTAGTATCTGTCCCCTACGTTTTTTTGTTCATGAGATGTTCTGATTAATGGATAAAATGGGTGAGCAGAGAATCAAATATGAAATCTTCAATATAGGAAGAAATATTACTACGGTGGTTAAAAATGGTAGATTGGTTGCTTAATCTAGAGGAAGAATTTTGTCCATCCTCCTAAACACCATAATCTGATTCGTTTTTTTAATTTTTAATATCTCTAAAGTGTTTGAAATGATTATTTGTATAGGAGTAAGTCTGGATCATGTTTTTAGAATCAAGAATAAGGATTAAAAACATTGAAATCTGCTTATTGAAGGATTTGTGAGTCAGTTGGCTTCCTTATGCGTTTTGACCTATCAAATAAACATTGGAAATTCTAAGATTTTACAGATAGGAGGTAGACATCCCAAGGATTAATTGTATAGGTAAGATGAATTTTTTTGAGCCTTGTACTAAGAGAACCAAATTTTTGAAAACAGCCCCTGAATCTGAAATTTCTGTCTGACCTGAGGTGGTGTTCGGGTTTGTGGCTGGGTTTCGGTTGCAACTGGTCCAAATTAATATTTTTCATTGAAAATAGACACACTAAGGATCAGTTGGCCTTTTGAACTACCTCAATCGGATTTTTCTAGATTTAGTTATGATTTTGTGAAGATCAAACACTTGTTGCTGGAATTTCTAGAAAAAGAGGCCGAAATTGGATTGGAATTTACCAACAATAAATTCATTTTTGAAAAGGAATTCAGAGTTTTTTTTATGGTTGAAAAAGGCTTATTTTGAGCCACCAAATAAATATTTTTAAGGATGAGCTATTTATATTTATATTTATATTTTGGTTATTTTAGTGTCACTTGTGATTTTCGTGCATTCGGGAAAAATTATACGATATTTGTGGTCAACTACCGGTAGTAACCTTAATCCTCATACGTTTTGTATTGCTTTGTATGATCATTATTCCATGATTGTGGACCCATGTTTCCTGAAAAGAGACATGTGTTGTGTGCATTTAGTGTGGTTTGGGTTCGAAGCCCGACTACCGTGTTTTTCCTAGCGTGGATCCGGGGCTTGCTTTGTTGAGCAGTCCTGCGTTTGTCTCTAGGACATTTAGTCCTTCCGCAGTTAACACGGTATACTTGGTATGTTGTATTTGTGTTACTGCGCGTTTGTTACTGAATGCTATTATTTAGTGTTTTCCTGATTATGGTTACATACATACACTGTTTATGCATTACATATGAGATTAATGGTTACTCTGGGATCCTATTATGAATCCCAGATTTTTGTAGAGCCACTGGTAGTTCCTTGAGGGCAGATTTTGGAGACAAGGGTAAGATTGCTGGGCAGGAGTAGGTGGAGTCGTTGGTGGCAGTGGAAGACCATTTTGTTTCATATTTTGAACTCGGATGACCGTATATTATTATGCCCTTTTTGGTATTGTTGGATGACTGTATGTCTAACCCTTTAGGGATTATATTTTATTACTTACTTTTGGTTATACTAGTATTGTCTGAGATCCAACCGGGAAATGCTCTGTAGCGATTAAACTCTGATGCATGCTATTAAATAGAAATTAAATGATATATGGTAATTATTAAAAGGAATCCCTCTATCCGCCACCCGGAAGGGCGAGGCCGGTAGGGGTGTTACACAAAGGACTAGTGATGTTTGATACACTTTAAAACTAATACCAAACTCCTCTGAATATCACTTCAAAACTAATACATAGAACTTGCTTTTGTTTTAAAATTTATATGAACTTCCTTTGAAAACAAAGCGTAAATTATGTAGAATTTCACATGAGTTTTGTTGAAATTACATTAAATCTTGCTCCTTTTAAAAACACACCAATTTTTCTTAAAAATAAAAAGGGTCTATGAGTCTTGCAAATTTAGGGTAAGTCTACATAGTATTTAGTTTTACTTGTGTTCATGTTGCTTTTAGTTTCAAAACACCCCACTCTGGTAGAATTGTTACTTCAATAATAGGCTTGTTTCTTCGTCACCATGCCATATCCATGCTTTCTTCTCATGCTTTTGCAATGGTTGTTTTATTGCTATTAATCAAGTTGGAATTGAAACTATCGGTGTTGGGGATTTAGTTGATAAATATTGATCTTATACGACTACTTGTTAGTTACATGATTGTGGAACTTTATGTGAGTAGAAGAGTCTCAAGTCTTTTGACTTTGAACTGTCCATGACACATAAATTGCATATATTTCTAATCTAAATCTAGATATATTATATATATATATATATATTGTAAATTCTCATCTTAAAAATGATTTACAATGATTGTGTTATTATCTGGTGCATTTCTGTTGGAGATACAGGCGAGAAGAGATTAAAGGAGAATACTCTTTATCTTTTTTTACTACCTGCTGAGAAAATCTTGGTCAAAGGTTCAAGCAATTGTTGCGCTCTCAAATTAGGTCAGTTGCTTTCATTTTATTCACACACACATATATTTTCCTTATATGATACCTTCTTTCTGATTGAGAACAACACTTTTGTCTTATGGCTTGATGGTTTTCCATTATTGATTTAAGTGTTTTTAATCCAGTCCTTGACCTTTTTTTGTCTTTCCTTTATTATTAGCCATCTGAACTACATGAACTTGATTAAAAAAGTGATGGCTTCATGGTTTGCCATTACCATTACCATTGAAGTATATCCTCGTCCTTCTTAACTTTGAGCTTAAATTTGGTCTAATACACTTGTTGCCTAAGTTTCATGGTCTTTCAAAGAGTGTGCCATTAAGCATTTGAAGGAATTCCATCTAGTGTGCAGCACAATGAAACCACATGCCATTGATGAAGATTAAATCAAGTTGAGAGCTTTTCCTTTCTCATTGGAAGGTGGAGCCAAAGACTGGTTGTTGTACCTTCAGCCTTCATCTATTGGGAGCTGGACTGATATTTAGAGGTTAATTATGGAGAAATATTACCTTGCCTCAAGAGCAACTGCGATCAAAAAGGAAATTGCCAACATTAAACAGGCCAATGGGGAGACTTTGTATGAGTACTGGGAGAGGTTCAAAAGGTTATGTGCAAGCTGTCGACACTACCAGATCACTGAGTAACTCTTGATTACCCATTTCTATGATGGTTTGCTACTAGTAGACAAAGGTTTGGTGGATGCTTCTAGCGGTGGGACTCTACGTAACAAGACACCTGAAGATGCCCGAGAATTGATCTCCGAGATGGCAGCCAACTCTTAGCAATTTGGCACCAGGGCCAATAGTACTCCTGTTTACCATGTGCAAACACCTCCAGTCAATACGATTCTCGAGATTAGAGAATAGACTTGATGATCCGACCTCTCGGTAAGGCAAACATTAGTGACACGGAGACATTACAATATTATCCTCCTCAGATTGGGTACTCATGTGGGTTCTGTTCTGACCCTTACCATTCTACTGACTCTTGCCCTACCTTGCATGATCCTGCTTATCAAGGTAAACCAGCTGCAGATGTGACTTCCACATCAAAAAGAGAGTCAAAAAATGTGAAGATTGACTCTAAAAATAAAAAGGCAATGCAGCGAGGTGAAGAGGAAGACATTCCCATTCCTCTTCCTTGCCTTCAGAGAGCCCTTCAATCCAAGAAGTTGGCTGACAAAGCACAAGAGAAGGATATACTTGAGACATTCAGAAGAGTAGAGATCAATAGTCCTCTCTTAGATGCAGTCAAACAAATTCCTAAATATGCCAAGTTTCTGAAGGAGTTGTACACCAACAAGAGGTGAGTGAAGGGGAGTGAACGAGTGAGTTTGAACCCGAATGTATCAACTCATCCAAATTACAATGCCTCGCAAATGTAAGGATCCAGGGACATTTTCTATCCCTTGTTGTTTTGATAACTATAGATTTGATGATTGCATGCTAGATTTAGGTGCTTCTATTAATGTCATGCTTGCATCTATTTATAAATCTCTTGGTCCTGGTCCTTTACGTCCTACGGTGTTGTTGTTCACTAGCTAATAGGAGTAATGTTCATCCTTCGGTTTAGTTGAAGATGTATTAGTCAAAGTTAATAAACTGATATTTCCTGCTGATTTTTACATCTTAGATATGGAGGATGAGTCTCCCGAAGAGTAGGTCACCAATCATTCTTCGCCTTTCATGAAAAACAGCTAGGACTAAGATAGATGTGCATTCTCGGTACTCTTTCCATGGAGTTTGGTGATATATCTGTGAATTTCAATATCTTTGATGCCATGAAACATCCTAGGAAGAACAATCAAGCTTTCTCGCATTGATGTGATTGATGATCTTGTGGATGATGTTATTGCTTGATTGGTGTCTTGATTATCCCGATTTTGCATCCGAGAGTGATTCTCCCATTTGTGCATGTCTTGATAATGAATGGTGCTCTGTTTGCACCGATTTTCTTAATGCTTTGCATTATTTGGTGATTCGACTTGCTTGGTGATTCTACATTACATGTGGATTGATATTGATTCCGAGTTTGAGCTTCGTCCCGATCCTAATGTGCATCCCGATTCTGATTTTGATGAGCTTAACTCGATTTTGATGAGCTTGATTACGATGGTAACATTGAGTATATAGACGCAGTTCTTCTGTTTCTTTGAATATGGTTTCAGGCATTTCCAGTGTGATGACATCAGAGTTGTTGCTACAACCACCCAAGCTTCTTCCCTCCACTGAGCAACCACCCAAGCTTGAGTTGAAATCCCTTCCGATCACCCGAAGTATGCATTTCGGAGGTGGATGAACAAGGTTGCCGATCATTGTGGCAAATAATCTTCTACGACCAAGAAGAGAAGCTGCTAAGCTTATTGAGGGCGAACAAGAAAGCCATTGGGTGGACATTAGCGACATCGCGGCATTAGCCCTTCCATGTGTATGCATCGAATTGCGTTGGAAGAGGACTCTAAGCCGGTGAGGCAACCCCAGACGCCTTAATCCTCTTATCCTTGATGTGGTGAAGAAGGAGGTCACTAAGCTTCGCAAGCCGGTATCATCTATCCCATTTCTGATAGCCAGTGGGTTAGCCCGGTCCATGTGGTTCCTAAGAAATCCGGAGTCGCTGTGGTAGCCAATCAGAAGAATGAGCTCATTCCTACTCGAGTTTAGAATAGTTGGAGAGTTTGCATCGACTATAGGAGACTCAACCAAGCCACTCGCAAGGATCATTACCCTCTACCTCTCATTGATCAGATGTTAGAGCGATTGGCTGGTAAGTCTCACTACTGCTTCTTGGATGGCTACTCCGGATACTTCCAGATCCATATTGCTCCTGAGGATCAAGAGAAGACAACCTTCACATGCCCCTTTGGAAAATATGCCTACCGAAGGATGCCTTTTGGCCTTTGCAACGCACCTGGCACCTTTCGCCGTTGTATGGTAAGCATTTTCTCTCGAGTTTCTAGAGGACCGCATGGAGGTTTTTATGGATGACTTCACTGTATATGGGTCTGATTTTGATGCATGCTTAGCTAATTTGTCTAGAGTTTTGCATAGGTGTATTGAGTCTAATCTTGTGTTGAATTATGAGAAGTGTCACTTTATGGTTGAGTCGGGTATAGTCTTGGGACACATAGTGTCTAGGAAAGGGATTGAGGTAGATCCTACTAAGATAGATGTAATTACTGCTTTGCCTTACCCCGCATCTGTGCGGGAAGTTCGCTCTTTTCTTGGTCATGCAGGTTTCTATCGGCGTTTCATTCAGATTTCAAGCAAGATTGCCCGACCCTTGTCCAACCTTCTACATAAGGACACTGACTTTGTATTTGATGATGCTTGCAAGGCGGCGTTCGATCATTTGAAGCGTTGCCTGACTACAACCTCAGTGATCCAAGACCTTGATTGGTGCCTCCCCTTCGAGTTGTTGTGTGATGCTTCCAACTATGCGGTAGGTGCTATCTTGGCACAGCGAGTTGAAAGAGCATCTCATGTGATTGCATATGCCTCCAAGACTTTGGATCCTACCCAGTCCAATTACACCACTACTGAGAAGGAGTTGTTGGCTATTGTATTTGCTTTTGATAAGTTTAGGTCATATCTGCTAACAAGTAGAGTAGTTGTTTTCTCTGACCATGCTGCTTTAAAGTTTCTTTTGAAAAAGGCAGATGCTAACCCACGACTCATCCAGTGGATGTTGCTTTGCTCCAAGGGTTTGATGTTGAGATTCGAGACAAGTGGAGCACAAAACCGGGTAGGCGACCACTTGAGTCGCATCCCTCATTCTCCCTCTCACCCCTTTCTATTCGGATGATTTCCACGATGAGCGCCTTCTACAAGCAAGGTAAGCTTCCATGGTATGCTTCTGGTTAACTACTTGGTAGCCGGTGTTTTGCCTATAGATTCCACTAGGGCCCAAACCCTTAAATTAAAGAGTGAGTCTAAATATTATGTTTGGGATGACCCTTATCTCGTGGAAATCTTGTAGTGACCAAGTGATTAGGAGATGTGTGCATGATCATGAGTCTCACTCTATATTGCATTTTGCTCATGCTTCACCGTGTGGTCACTTTGAACCCCAAAGAACTGCTAGGAAAGTGTTAGACAAAGGATTATTTTGGCCTTCCTTGTTTCATGATTCCCATCTCTGTTTTGTAAGTCATGTGATAACCGTCGGAGAGCGGGAGTATTTCCCGTAGGCATGAGATGCCCCAACCCTATATTGTTTTGTGAGATCTTTGATGTTTGGGGTATTGATTTTGTGGGTCCATTTCCGCTTCATATGGTTATACTTACATACCTATTTGGTATTGATTATGTCTCGAAATGGGTTGAGGCGAAAGCCACCCTGGACTAATGATTCTTCCGTGGTGGTGGATTTTGTTTGGTCTAACATTTTCTCGCAGGTTTGACATTCCGAGAGCTATTATCGGTGACCAAGGCTCCCATTTTTGCAACCGAAGCATGGGTGCCTTGTTACGCAAGTATGGAGTGCTTCACAAGGTCTCCGCAAAGATACCATCATCAAACCAACGGTCAGTGAAGTCTCAAATAGAGAGATTAAGCAAATCCTTCGAAGACTGTTAACTCTACCCACGGAAAGATTGGAGTAAGCGATTAGAGGATGCTTTGTGGGCATATCGTACCGCCTACAAGACTCGATTGGGATATCTCCTTATCGGCTTGTCTTTGGTAAGGCATGTCATCTTCCTTGAGTTGGAGCATCAAGCCTATTGGGCCATTAAAGCGGTGTAACATGGATTTGGCTAAGTCTGGGATGGAGAGGAAGCTACAATTGCAAGAGTTGGATGAGCTTAGATTGGATGCCTATGAGAGTTCGCGGTTGTACAAGGAAAAGACTAAGGCATTCCATGATAAGTATATTCTGAGGAAAGAATTTTTTGTGGGCCAGAAAGTTCTTCTGTTTAACTCCGTTTGAGGTTTATGCCTGGTAAGCTTCGATCTAAATGGGATGGCCCTTTTGAGATCACTAACATTTTTCCATTTGGTGCTGTTGAGCTATGTGATCCACCCACAGGATGAACCTTTAAGGTCAATGGGCATCGCCTCAAGCCATTTCATGAGGGATCCCGGCAGACTGAGGAAGCGGGAGATTCTCCTCATTGATGCCACTTATCCTCCATAAACCCCTTGGGGAGTATTCTTCTTTCTTTCTCCCTCTTTCTTCTATTTGTTTTCCTTTTTCTACTTTACTTTTTGAAAATAAATACGGTCTCTCATTCTATGATTGCTACATATTATGAACTAGGACATTTTGGTTTTAAAGGATCATTTTGGGTCTACCATTCTTGACTCTTTGATTACATATCTTGGTAGTTGATTTGGTGATGTTGGTTGCTTAAGTTGGTGTTGACCTTGTGAGATTTTAGGCTGCATGAATGGAATTCATCTTTTGCCATTCTTTCTTTCATGTGTGCATCTCGCTCATGATTTGTGTTCTCTAGAACTTGCTCCTTTTCTTTTTGAAACTACATTTTTCACTTACGTGCGTAAGTATGATGGAAGCTTGTTTTCGTTCTCTTATTTTCCTCACTTTGGCCAAATAGCCTTTCCCTTGCATTATGATTCCTTTGCTAGCCCTTTGTGCCTTTTTGACTTATTCTTTTCTACGCCACATTACAAGCCTAAGCGAAAAGCCATTTTATTCCCCACCTTGAAAATTTATTGAGCATTGGTTTCACCTTGGTTTTGTGTTTAAGTGTGGGGGTTGCTCGGGAGTGAAACAGTTTAAGTGTGGGGGGGGGGATGTTTGCTTTTGTCATTGTGATTATGTATATAGTATAGTTTCATTTTCAACAACAACAACAACAAAAAGAAAGAAAGAAAAGCAAAAAAAAAAAGGGAGAACAAAAAAAAAAAAGAAAAAAGAAGAAGAAAGAAATAAAGAAAGAAAATACATAGAAAGAAAGGAGATATATAAATAAAATAAAAATTTTCTTACATAGAGAATGATTGTGTTAATTAGTGCTCTTTTTAATTTCTTTGGTGCTTAGCCTCTCATTCCGTATTATTACCTACCTTCACCTTAACCCCATTGCAACCTTTCATAACAAGCTCTCTTGATTTGTGCATGCATGTGTTATGAGTAGTGGAGGCATAGAAATTGAGCAAGCTTATGGTAGGACAATTTTCTTGAGTAGAATTTGAGCGATACATTTATTTACCTTAAACACTTGAGAGATTGATTGATTGAGCGCATCATTTGAGAGACCATCTTTTGTGATTAGCATCATTGATTGAGATTACCATAAATTGTAATTTGAGATGAAGGGATTGTGGTCTTGATTGATTGATCCTCTGGAGCTTTCTGTCCCTTGTTCAATTTTTGCATTATTAGCAATTGTTAGAAAAGAAGAGTTTCTCCTTTAGGTCTTTTTCTTTGAATTTTGCTCGGGAGTGCAAAAAGATAAGTGTGGGGAATTTGATAATTGAATATTTCATACACTACTTTTTGTCTCTTGATTTATAATTTAGGACTCTTTAGCTAATAAATAATGGCTTTTATACTTATTTGGGCCTTGGGCCTTTTATTATATTTTAGCCATTATTTAATAATAAATTCCAGTTTTATATTGCTTCACCATTTTTACCATAACTCTTGAACCAGACATCGGATTTGCCTCATTTTTATCTCATATTTCAGATGATTCAGAGAGCTACAATTATTATGAAAACATGAAGAGCAAATTCAGACAAGAGGGTGGTCGATTTTGGAGCCGAAGTCATATGTATTTTTAGGCTCGAATTTTGTAATTAAAGCCCATTTTATTTTATTTTCGTTATGGGCCGAATTGTGGATTGGAGCCCCATTTCATTTTTCCATATAAGATTAAGTGAGGCAGCAGCCACAAACACACTCTCATTCACATTTTTAGATTTTAGTTGATCAAAATAGGAGTTTTCGATTCTCTCATCTGTTCTTCGTGTTCTTCATGTTCATGATGAAATTTCTTCTCGATTTTCGTTCGTATAATCATGACTAGCTAAGCTACTTGTGATTAACCTATGGATTGAAGATTCCACCATCCAGAGGACTCACGCTTAATCGGTAACAACCGTCTAACTCGTTTTCGCATTCTTTAATCGGATTCGATTTTTGGATTTGGATTGGGTTTTTGATTAAAAACCCAGATCGACATTTCCCAAGGACGTAGTTCAAACTAGGTTAAAGTATCACTGTTCGATCGTACAGTGATACGCCACTGATTCAAACAAATTCTGAACGATTGTTCAGTTGAGGGAATTTCTGGGCAAATGCAGAGATTTCAATTTGCCCGGGTTCGATCACGAGTTCGGTTGTAAATGCTTTTCGTCAGGAAGGGGTGGAATTTGAAATCCTGGGTTAATCCTCCGTTAATCTTCTTTAACTGTGTTGTTTCGTTTTGTTTCGCATATTTTCATTTTTAATCTCTTCTGAATCAAAAACCTCCGATTTTACTGTTTCTATTCTATTGCTGTTCAAATTAAACTGACTGTGAATTCATTGGGAAATGAACCAGGGTACATTATACTGCAAATCCTTTTCTAATTTGGTTATTTTGGGAGATTGCGGCAAATCACTGTCAGCAAGCCAAAAATAAGTATCTGCATTGCATGTCTAGAGGGGGTTATAAAAAGCTTGAACGGAAGATGATGGAAGAAGAGTTGGAGAGAATGAAGGAAGCTACCCAATCCAATCCTTCCACTATTATCCAGGCCCCTGAGCGTCCTCCTTGTCACAAAAAATGGAAAGCTGCGAGGATGAAGGGTGACAAATACGTAAAAAAAAGATGTGGCTGAGGTTGCCTCAAAGATTGTAAGTAGTTAAATTAGAAGTATTAAATAGCCTCTGTCATTTCATATTCTAAGAGTTTAGTTACTATTTATGAAAAATCCTATGATACAGGATGCATTTGAGCAGCAGAGCAGCCAAGGTTCATTCAGGCCAGGTACATGGATGGACATTTTGTCGACGACGATTGGGAAGCCAAATTACCTTGATGCTGTTCGAGGGGAGACAAAGGGAGCTAGCGTCGTGAAATATTTTGGACGGCGTTCACATTGTTCGCATGACAATGACAACCCTAGTCCTCAGCTTGTAGCCAAAATTCGAGCGTCCCTCGTAGATGAGGTTATGGCACAACTACAGGGCGAAATGAGGGCTATGATACAAGAGAAGGGAAATACGCAACCTACAACCCACGAATCCCCGGCCTTCCCAAGTAGCAAAGAAAGTTTTCACGCTCCAGATGCACCTATTGGCGAACCTTCTCATCACTCTCTAGATGTACTTATTGGTGAAACTTCTCACACTCCACAGGGAGGACTACCTTGCACTCTATATTTGGATGACCCACACCGGCGTATTGTTGCCGATGGTCTTGTCTACTCAGAACAAACCACACACCGTGATATGCAAATTCCACAAGACCAACATAGGGTGACCGTGAAAAGTGTGTGAGAGGGGAAGAAAAAGACGACCATCCCGATTGATGATGAGGAGGTTCCCATGCTAGGCGCCACCACATCGTTCATCCTTTTGGCCGCATCATCTTATTCGGATGGGGACGACACCTCCAATGGTAGGAAATACATTACTGATTGATGATGAGTAGGTTCTCGATTGATTTTATTTGCTAACCCACTCATAATCTGTTTATTATGTTTTCATAGCATGAACAAGCTGCGGGCAGATTTCCCTACTTAGCACAGCTGTGAGAGTTGTACAAGGACATTGACTTTATATGCTTACAGATGCCTCCGGGCATTGTCGGTCTATAAAAGATATATCCGATATCAATTGACAAGAAAGATTTGACAGAGTTTATGCATATGGACTGTTTAGATATACAGTTTCTTCAACTTGCAATCCTGTAAGTTTTTTTTTACCCTTTAATTATGTCAGTACTCTTTTTTTGTTTAATATATTCAACAACATTTATTATTTTATTTCGATCATAGTGTCTGTCGCGACATATGCGCCAAGGCAAATCGAGCGGGTTTGTATGGATTCTTATGTCCTGCAACCATGGCTTCGACTTGTAATAACTTAACTAGAAGGGCATTTATGTTGGTTTAACAATGGGCGACGAACGATTGCCTTGTTATCTAGCGCCAATACATGAAAGGTGCATATTTTTTTTGTCTATATAAGATTTTTAATAAAAAATTGCTTTCTTATCTTAGTTTAATATTAATATGTATATGTTGTAGTGGTCATTGGACCCTGTGTGTTGTTTGTCCCGCCAAGAACGTATGTTATTGGTTGGATTCCGTAGGTGGCAAGCCAAACGAAGATATCAAAACCATGTTGACCGAGTACGTAAATTTTTATCTAAATCATCGATTCTTCTTTTAAATGAATTGTTTTCATGTCTGTTAATTTCCATTTTAATGATAGGGGTCTCAAGACGTATAGACAGCTAGAAGGAGCACGAGAGCAGGGTGGACCGAAGTGGTTTTATCTAAAGGTACGTAGTTTCAATTCAAGTTATTTCATTGACACAGTAGCTTTCGATATGTCTTTATTCATTTTAACAATTTTCTTTTGATTTATAGTGCCATCAACAACCAAGGAACATCGAGTGCGGATACTACGTTATCAATTGGATGCAATCCATCGTTTCCACCGGACGTATTACAAGTTTTCAAACGTGCGTAATGCTCCGTGATCCTCAAATGATGATATTTTTGTTGTTGTACTTGAGTTGTTAATTATTTCATTCACTTCATTGGTTTATCTTATACCTTGTTTTCCAATTTACGGTTTTTTTGGTACTTGTGGATCCGTACTCACGGGATGACATCGATACGGTTCGAGACATGTTGGCTAGACATCTTCTTCAACACATATAGGTATATAAAGTTTACTTCACATTTTTTGGCTGGATCAGGTGATCAATCTGTTTTAGGTAAATCTTTTGATAGACGAATGCTTCTTGAGATTCTTCTGGAACTGTCATGTGACATTTACGTTGCATGAGATTCTTTTGGAATTGTGTTGGTGGCATTTATGTTGTAGTGAACATTTCTTTGCTCTTTTTGGATTGATGATGTTCCTTAGTTGGTTCGCATTGGGCTCTTGTTGGGCTGTTTAATTGGCCTAATTAGTTTATGAATGTTTTCATTTTGAGCACTGTCTGGGCTTGTTTCGCTCTAAAGATGTATATATAATCAATTTTGTCAACTTCATCTTCCTTTAGGAGCAGTGGCATGTGGCATTCTTCTGGGTTTTGTACTATCTCATGACATCAGAATCAGGTGGGGTGACGAAATAAATTATGCACTTGGTTCCTATGCAACTGTTCTTTGGAAGGAAGATACACAGAGGCCCTTATTTTGTGTGCTGTTCAACTTCTGTCACTGAGTTTAGTCCCTATTTGTGTTTTAGAGGTGGGTACAACATGGCTCAGTTTTCTAAGAACATGCATTCATGTTTCGGTTTCAATGGCAATATTGTTCTTAAAAAGAAAAGGTCATGCCAAATTGGCTAGAGATTTTGGTATTTGAATGTGAATATGGAATCAAATATTTTTAACAACCCAAGAAGCGAAGATTCTGGGAAAGTTGATTTGTTGGATAATTGCTTTTATGATTCTGGTGGTGTTGATTTGGAATCACATAATAATGTGAAGAATGTTGAGACATCAAAGTCTTAAGATGAATGAAATGATGATATGGATCCAGTGAAATCAATCTTTGATGCCATTGTTATTTCCTCATGGATTATGGTGCATCTGAGATATTAGAAGATATACCAGGCATAGTCCATATCTTACTTTGGCCTAATTAGTTTAAATGTTTCCATTTTGAGCAATGTCTAGGCTTGTATGGCTGAAATCTATGACCTCCGAATGTATATTTCAGTTTTGCAGCAAATTGGCCAAATATCACTACTACAAAAATTGGATATAACTACCCTAAAAGACGTTCATATTAAGAAACAGGAAGTAAAAAATGAAGGTGGTGACATTCTTGTAATTATTTGCCAGGAGGTTGAGCCTTCAACTTCCTAAATTAGAGATCGGGACTTCTTAAATTGATTTTTGGTGTCCTAATATTTTTTCAGGGGCGCCTAATATCCGGGAATTATTGTTTCCGCCATAGCAAATATGAGAATTTTTTGTTTGGCGCCATGTGATTTAATTTTTTTGGAATAAAATTAATTTTTGCTGTCCTATATTTATTTCAAGACGCCTAAAAATCAGTCAAAAAAGCGGGAAAGATATGAGAATTTATTGTTTGGCGTCGTGGATGTTTTTTATCATTAAATTAAAAAATTGGGTGCCCCGATTAAAAATCGGGACGCCAATGTTTTAATATTGGCACCCTGAATGTTAATCAGGACGCCAATATTAAAAATAATGGCGTCCCGGTTAACATTCGTGTGTCAAAGGCTGGAAAATAGGCGCCCGAAAGATAATTCAGACGCCTATATTTCTTTTTTAGGCTAAATCGTTAAAACTCGGTGTTTTTCAAAAAAGCGGAACAAAAAGGCTGCCCTATTTAGTATTCGTGCGTGTTGGAGCCAAATTAACCCGGGCGAGGCGACTTTCACAATCTCACTCACACGGCCACGCTCTTCCTCTCTTCGACTCACCCAAACCAAATAATCGTACGATCGATCGTCTTCCACTCTTCCTCTCTTGAATGCCTAAACTTGCACCCTCGTAAAGCTCTACACCACTCGGCTCCAGCAACTCAACGGCCATCGCTCACGCCCACGGTTTCTGTCTATCTCTACGGTGTGTTGTATCCAGGTAAAAGAATCGACTAATTGATTTAGGGTTTGTCTTTAAAATCAAATGCTTTGGAGATTTTAAAATCAAAGGGAATGTGTAAATCTACTGGCTATCGAATTTCTAATTTTAGATGTTTGTTCGCATGGGTGCGGGTGGACATTTTGTACCTCCTTTGTGAAGTCCTGATGGTTAGTGATTAGTTCAAATGGTTTTCCTTTAATATTTTTCTGAACAGTGAAGGAATGTTAATTATTTTACTATGCAAATTGTCTAATTAAAATTCAGTCCAAATCTTTGGGCTTTGTGATGGAATTTATAGTATCTGTACCATGCCATTTGTTTTAGTATGGGAATTTCTAGCCTTTGTTGATGACTCTTGCTCTCACAATGATGGACATATTGTTATATTATTGGGCATTTTATCTGAAAACCTTTCTTTCACATAACACCAATGAGTATGTTTATTTAGAAGGGAACAATTGACAAAAATGGTTTGGCAAATGGTTGCCTTTTTTATTGATATGGCTAGTTTTGTCAATAATGAGTCAACATTTTACTTCTTTGTTTCAGGTAAAGTAAGATATAAATTTGCATTATTTTGGAATAGAAATCGTACATTTAGAAATTTACAACGTGCAACAAAGATTTTTCGTGAAATCTTTGGAAGAGAAGAAGGTTGCTCCTGCACCATTTGGTGTTCTTAATCTCTACAATAAAATAACTATTTTGGAGCATGCACACTTCTTTATATTTCGAATAAGGTGAAGTTTTGTTTTTGTTTTTTTTGTTGGGGGGGGATTAGGTCCTTAAGTTTATTTATAAAGACTAAATTCAACCTCCAAACTAGCTCTGAAGGGGTATTAATTAAATTCTTTTGTCATGGGAAATGATGTTGAGAGATTTTTGATTACTTCTTGAAGAAGATATCGGCATGTAACTTGACTAATCTTTGGTTGACCCAAGTCAAGCCAAGCACAGGGAATCATTAGGGAGTGTGAATGTGTTTATTGATCTTTTCCACTGGAAATACCATAAACAGTGAGATATCCCATAAAAGTTGTATTTTTCTCTGTTTTTTACTATTGACAATGCCTTTCTTCTTCTTGTTCCTTCCACTGAGATCAATTCCATGTCTCTACTCTATAGATTTAATTGAAAAAGTAAGCGATGATTTTGCCGACAAATATGAAATAACTAATGCGTTTAGTTTTTCTATCGTGAAAAGCCAATTCCTCGGGAGCACTCTCTCGTTGGAAACATAATAAATTGAGAGGATGTTATGTGTTTTGGATAATTCCTAATTATGAACAGTTTGATTCCTTTCCCATTAATTCTCTGATGACTACTTTTGGAATCACTTCAGACAATAGAGTGCTAGATTATAATGTTGTATTGGTATTTTAGAGACCATATAATATCACATGATTATAATGTTGTTCTTAAACGATGATTAATTGGTAATGCTAAGTTCTTTGATTCCATTTCACCTTAATCGCTGGACTTTTGCTTCTGATTAGGATTTCTATTTCTGATTTTATTAACCGCGCCGTTCTTCGTCGCTCACACTCCTGGCTCTCTCTCGCTTACTCCGCCTCCTTCCTGAAACCCAAACCCAAGTAAGCTTGTTCTTCTTGTTCCTAAACAGTGATTAATTGGTAATGCTAAGTTCTTTGATTCCATTTCACCTTAATCACTGGATTTTTGCTTCTGATTAGGATTTCTATTTATGATTTTATTAACCGTACTAAGAAGAAGATTAGAACTAGCTAGCTACTTCGAGCATTCGATTTTTCTGTAGAGTACAATAGGAGGTAATTACTACTTGAGCTTCCGATTTTTCTGATTTTAGTAAAGTTGCATGTCCTAGATGGAAATGTGCAATTGAAGAACTTATTTGGTTTATATTTTAGACTATAGACATTGATGAGAAAGGTATTAGTAGGGAAAAACCAGAAGACTTGGTAATGGCCTTAATTAGCTGAGGCAAAGGTATGAGTTGTTAATGTATTTAATTTCAGTAATCTATTTCTAACTATGGTTGTTTTAAAATTTACATGAACTTCCTTTGAAAACCAAGTGTAAATTATGGTGATCATGAAAAATGAAACTTTCCTTAATGCATTGAATTTCAGTAATCTATTTCTGACTGTGATTGTTTTAAAATTTACATGAACTTCCTTTGAAAACCAAGTGTAAATTATGCAGAATTACACTTGAGTTTTGTTGAAATTACATTAAACCTTTCTCCTTTTCCAAAACACACCAATTTTTCTTAAAAATAAAAAGGGTCTATGATTCTTGCAAATTTAGGGTAAGTCTACATAGTATTTAGTTTTTCTTGTGTTCATCTTTGCTTTTAGTTTCAAAACACACCACTTTGCTTTTAGTTTATTGTTGAAACTATATGCTAGTGGCAAGAGTGTGTGTATATGTATTTTGAGCCATTTATTTTTCCTACTGTTGTGATTTGCCTTTTAAGAGTTCTCCCTACTACCTCTTGGTGTCATTCTACATCAATTTTCCTTCTTGATTTTTCATTTCTGTGAAACTTTATGGTTGTTGGGATATATAATAGAAGTCTACTATTTGGAAATCTGTAGTTTTAAGTTCTCGGTGATTACTTCTTTTTTACGGGAAGCTAATAACCCTTTTGACTATTGTGACTTGGCCACGACGGCCAACCCACAAGAGCTAGCTTGAGGGGTCCTAGGGTAGGTATTTGTAATCATGTTCCTTTTGTCATACAATTATTCCCTCTCCCATATGTTAGTTTGAATAATTCTAATGTTCTCTTTATTGTTGTTGTCTTTAGGTTGAATAGAGCAAATAAATTTCAAGCATCGAATTTAAAGTTGAGGTAAGTAAAGTTAATTATTGTTGTTTTTTTGTTGATGTGCATTGAACTAGGTAAACTTTGTTGTATGAATAAACATGATTAGAAGTCCATAATTTAATAGTTTATGACTTAGACAATTTAGCTATATTTTTATATTTTGTATTGATGAAACTATTGGATTTAATAGCTGATATTGATCTGAATTGCCTTAGTTAGTAAGTTTTGTTGAATGAAGTTTAAATTGTTTGTTGTTGAAATTTTAGGATGTGTTACTTTTAAGGGGAAATGCTGCCGAAATTTTTGTTCAAGATTGACAAAAAAGCATGTCGTTCTTTAAATTGTTATGAACTTGACTGTTGTTGGAAATGTCTTAGGTGGTAATAAAATGGGTCATAGTTGGATGAATGCGTTGAGAACTAGTGAAGAATATGAGAATGGGGTGGAAGAGTTTATTGAATTTGCTAGAAGGAATATCAACGGGATATTGCTGATATAAGGGATCACCTAATTTGTGATTGAATAAACCTCCGATACACAACGTGGATATGGCATGGTGAGGAGGTAACTACCAGTGCGTCCCATGAAAATGACGTTGAGGTAGATGACGATGGAATGGAGAGAATGATTCATGATGTTGAGGTTGAATCTTTTGCACAACCACATGAATATGATAGTGTGCGGAGTGATGCAGAGACACCTTTGTTCCCCGGGTGTACGAAGTATACACGGTTGACTGGGACCTTACATTTGGTCAACTTAAAGGTAACTTGTGGGTGGAATGATAGTAGTTTCACGTCGCTACTTGAATTGTTGTGTGATATGTTGCCAGAGGATAATGTACTTCCAAATCGTATGTATGAGGCCAAGAAAATCTTCTCTTTGATGGGTATGGAGTATAAAAAGATACACGGTTGCCCTAATGATCGCATATTGTACGTAAATGAGTATGAAGGCTGAGTAATTTTCCTAAGTGTAAAACTTCACGATATAAAGTGAAGAAAGGTGGTGGTTCTGGAGATGAGACAACAAAAAGGCAACCTTTGAAGGCATTGTGGTATCTTCCAATAATACCACGGTTTAAGCGTCTCTTTACTAGTGAAGCGACGGCGAAGAAGTTGAGATGGCATTCTGATGAGAGAATATCCGATGGAAAATATCTTCGGCACCCGGCTGACTTTCCACAATGGAAGAAAAGAAACGAAATGTTCCCTCAATTTGGCAGTGAGCCAAGAGACCTTCGTCTAGGGCTTTGTATAGATGGCTTCAATCCGTATCAAACTCTTAGCAGCACCCATAGTCCATGGCCGGTTCTCCTTGTAATATACAACTTACCTCCCTGGCTATGTATGAAACGCAAGTATGTGATGCTCTCTATGATGATTTACGGACCAAAACAGCCCGGAACAATATCGATGTGTACTTGGCACCTTTGGTTGAGGATTTGAAGAAATTGTGGGAGGAAGGCGTAGATGTGTTTGATGCATATAAGAAGGAGTCCTTCAAGATGCATGCAATGATTTTTACCACGATAAATGACATTCCCGCATACGGAAATTTGTCAGGGTACAATGTCAAGGGGCATAAAGCATGTCCAATATGTGAGGCAGACACAAACTTCCATCAACTGAAGCACGGAAAAAAAAGGTCTACCTCGGTCACAGGAGGTTTCTTGATCGGTTCACCCATATCGTAAGTTAAGAAAGCATTTTAACGGCCACTTAGAGCATAGAACGACTCCAAAGGCATTAACCGGAGAGGATCTTTATAGTCGGGTGAAACATATCAATGTCATATTGGGTAAGCAGCGAAAGATTGTGGGTGAGAAGAATATATGGACGAAGAGATCAATTTTCTTTGATCTTCCATATTGGTGTAGTCTTGATGTGATGCATGTAGAGAAAAACGTTTGTGATAGCCTTGTCAGTACTCTTTTGCACATACCAGGAAAGACTAAGGATGGAATTAGTGCGAGACTAGACATGGTTGATATGGGAATAAGAGAACGGTTACATCCACAAGTAAAAAAAGATGGTAAGAAGGCATACATAGAGCCAACAGCTCATACACTATCAAAAGCGGAGAAAAAAAATTTGTGTGGGAGTTTATATGACATTAAGGTTCCACAAGGATATTCTTCTAATTTGAGAAGGTGTGTTTTAATGAACGACTTGAAGTTAGTGGGAATGAAGCCCTTGATTATCATGTGTTGATGCAACAACTATTTCCAGTAGCTATTAGGGGCATTATAAAAGTTGAAGTGCGAACCACTATAACGAAATTGTGTATTTTCTTTAATGCTATCTGTAACAAAGTCATTGACATTGAAAAGTTGGATGAATTGGAAAATGAGGGTTAGATTATTTTGTCCCCACTAGATATGTATTTTCCTCGTGCATTTTTTGATATAATGGTGCATCTGATAGTGCACTTGGTAAGGGAGGTAAGGCTCTGCGGTCCGGTTTACCTAAGGTGGATGTACCCTTTCGAGTGATACATGAAGATCTTAAAGGGTATTCTAAAATCCTTATCGACCGGAAGCCTCAATAGTTGAGAGATATGTAGTTGAAGAGGCCATGGAGTTCTGCAAAGATTATCTATCAGGGGCGACGATACAATCTCAGCATGATGAGGGGATAACCGAGGGAACTCGAGGAATCAAACTAAAGAATAAGCCTCGTGAAGAGGTGTTGCAAGCACACTTGTACATCTTGAATAATATGGAAGAAGTTCAACCATACACTGATGAACACAGAAAGAGTTTGAAGAATAAGAATCCAAGGAAGAATGACATGCAAATAGCTCATGAGCAAAAAAATACGTTCATAAAGTGGTTTGAGGAAAAGGTATCGCACGAGACCGGAGTGTCGTATACAATCGAGTGGTTGGCCTTGGGGCCTTCTTTTCAGGCCATCACTTGGCGCAGATTATGAAATAAACGGGTATACCTTCTACACAAAAGACCAAGATGACGAAGTTACGTGCAAAATAGTGGGGTGATGGTTGAAGCTGAATCCATGCACTTTGTGAGTACGAAAGACAAAAACCTGGTATTAGCATCAATGACTTATTATGGAGTTATTGAAGAAATATGGGAGATGAGCTACAACAGGTTCAAAGTTGCTCTATTGAAATGTAAATGGGTTAGCAATAAGGTTGTTGTAATAGATCAACAATTTGGAGTTGTCTCAGTTGATCTTCAAATAGTTGGTCATAGAGATAAGCCATTCATTATAGCAAGCCAGGCGAAACAAGTGTTTTATATTACAGACCTACAAATAAAAAATGTCCATTGTACTTCAAAGTAAAAAACAGAAGTATGGTGAAGAATCCTTCGACCTTGACGATACACCTCCTTTCACAACAAATCCCCCTACAACACGTGAAGTGGAATTGGTAGATGATGAAGAAGATGCTGCAAGAAAAGATCATTGTGAAGGAATATGGGAAACCATATAAAGTAAGACTTAAGTTATGAAATAGTAATCTGTTATTTTGGTGGTGGTTTAACATTTTAGTTCATTTTATTAATATGTTTACTATTTAATAACCTATCTAACATTGATTTGTCCTTGATGAATAGGAACATGTCTAGCTCTAGCTCTGATGAGTCGGGAGGTGATAGACTTGACAAGCCCGTTGTCGAGAAGGGTAGAGGTTGCACACGGATGAGTGCGCTAGTGGCCCGTCGACAATCAAAAAAAGAGGCTGTATGTGGACTTTGATGACAAGTTGAATCCAATTGGCCCGGAGGAAGAAAATTTCATTAGCTATGTAGGCTATTTGGTTCGAAGCAAAGTTTGCATTGTGATCTCTGCTTGGAAGTTCGTTCTGGAGAAAACGAAGCATTGATTTGGGCACAAATTTTGGTTCGTCACTTTCGATATATCTGCATTTGTATCATTTGGCTTATTACTTGAAATTTAATTATCTTTCCTTTTACCTTGCAGCAAACGTATGATGGAAGTCCATATACGTTGGAAAGACTTCAAGAATAAGCTGACAAAAAAGTTTATTCGAGGGGAAAGGAGGAATGAGGATCCATGTCAGAAATATCCTTATATTTCTCCCGAGGACTGGAGGGAGTTTGTGACATCATGGCAAAATCCACCATTTATTGTAAAATTTCTTTCATATCATTTCTTTTATTTGACAACGTAGGCTCAATTTTATTTGTTTTCGTGTCACAGAAATAAGTCAAGCCAATAAAAGAGGCAAGCCGCAAATAAGTATCCGCATTGTATGTCTCGTGGTGGGTATAGAAAGATGGAACGGAGAATGATGGAAGAGCAGTTAGAGAGAATGAAGGAAGCTACCGAATCCAATCCTTCCACTGTTATCCAGCCCCCTGAACCTCCTCCTCGTCACAAGAAATGGAAAGCTGTGAGGATGAGGGGCGACACATACATAAATGCAGATGTTGCTGAGGTTGCCTCAAAGATTGTAAGTAGTTAAATTAGACGTTTTAAATAGCCTCAGTTGTTTCATATTATAGGGTTTAGTTGTTATTTATGAAACATCTTATAATACAGGATGCACTTGAGGAGCAGAGTTCCCAAGGTTCATTTACGCCGGGTTGATGGATGGACATTTTGTCAACCGCGATTGGGAAGCCGGATTACCCTGACAACATTCTAGGGGAGCCTAGGGGAGTTATTGCTGCAAAATATTTTGGACGGCGTTCATGGTTCTATGACGATAACAACCCTAGTCCTCAGCTTGTAGCCAAAATTTGGGCAGGACTATTTGACGAAATCATGCAACAAGTACGATCCGAAGTGAAAACTATGATAGATTCGAGGGACAATACAGAACATACAACCTGTGAATCCCCGACCTTCCCCAGCAGTAAAGAGAGTTTTAACCCTCCGGATGTTGATCTCGGCAAACCTTCTCACATTCCACAGGGAGGATAACCTTGCACTCTCTATTTGGATGTCCCACACCGGTGTATTGTTGCCGATGCTCTTATTTACACAAATCACACCACCCACCATAATATTGAAATTCCAAAAGACCTACTTAGGGTGATTGTGAAATGTGTGCGAGAGGGGGAAGACAAAACAGACATCCCGATTGAAGATGACGAGGTTCCGATTTAGGCCGGGCCATAGGATCGTTCATCCTTTAGCCGAATCATCTTATTCGAGATGGCGGCGGTGACACCTCCAATGGTAGGAAATACATTACTAGAACTTGCTTTTCATTAGTAACTCACTCATAATATGTTTGTTTATGTTTTCATAGAATGAACAAGACGCGGGAAAATTTCCACACTTAGCACTACTGTGAGACATGTACAAGGACATCAGCTATCTCTCCTTCAAGATGCAACCGGGCATTGTCGGCACAGACAAGACATATGAGTTTACAGTTGACAAAAAAGATCTTGTCGAATTTATGCATAGGAGTGTTTAGATTTAGTCGTTCTAGAAGTTGCGATAATGTAAGTTTTTTTCCCCTTTAATTATTGCATTGATGTTTTTTGTTTTCTATACTCAACAACGCTTATCATTTTATTTCGATCATAGTGTGCACCCAGCGACATATGCGTCCGTAAAGGCCGAGCGGGTTTGTATAGATTCTTAAGTCCAATAAACACGACCCAGAGTTGCAGTAAGTTAACCAAAAGGACGCTTTATGTTGGTGCTACAATTGCCGAGGAAGATGTTCGTTGTTATCTAGCCCCAATACTTGAAGGGTACGTATTTTAGTTTTGTCTATTTAAGTTTTTTAAGAATAAATTCCTTTCTTATCTTAATTAATATTAAAATGTTTATATTGTAGTGGTCATTGGACCTGTGTGTTGTTTGTCCCTCCAAGAACGCATGTTATTGGTTTGATCCCTTAAGTGGTGGCAGGCCAAACGATGAAATCAAATCCAAGTTTGCCAAGTAAGTAAATTTTCGTCTAAATCATTGATTCTTCATTTATATGATTTGTTTTCATGTATGTTAATTTCCATTTTAATGATAGTGCATTCAAGGCGGCTAGATCGATTGCTGGAGTAGCAGAGCAAGGTGGACCAAAGTGGTTTTATCCGAAAGTAAGTAGTTTCAATTCAATTTATTTCATTGGCACAATGGTAGCTTTCAATATGCTTTTATTCATTTTAACAATTTTCTTTTGATTTATAGTGCCCTCGACAACCAGGGAACTCTGAGTGCGGATACTACATTATGCTTTATATGCATACCATCGTTGAGAGCAGACGTACTACAGTTTTTCAAAACGTACGTGATCGCTCTGTGTTTCTCAAATGATAATATTTTTTGTTCTACTTGAGTTAATTGTTTCATTCACTTCATTGGTTTTACTTATACGTTGTTTTCCAATTTATAGCTTTTTGATAGTCCGGATCCGTGCTCGGAGGAAGAGATTGATCTGATTCGAGACGCTTTGGCTGCAAATTTTCTTCAACGCATATAGATATGTACATCATGTGTTGCCTTGTTCGCCTTTAATACTCTTGGTTTCTGTGGAATTGGTAAGTCAGATTTGTTAATAGCCATGAAAATCATATCAATCATTTAGAGTTTTGTTGTTGCTGTGATCTTTGTTTTCTGTATTGGAATTGAAACTCAGAGCTGAAAGTTGAATTTTTGGTCAGTTTAAGTAATAGTTTGTTGTTGCTGTTGTTGGTCACTTGCTGTTGTTGCTGTTGTTGGTCTTGCTGGTTGCCAAGTGCGTTTTGGTCTAAACTGATCAGTACATGAATTTATGTATATTTTGAAAGTGGAGCCTAAATACCCAAGAGGGGGTGAATTGGGTATTCTTAAACTTTTAAGAACTAGCTCTTTTTTGGACAAGTGAAAACAAGCAGTATATCGGAGGAGAAGGGTAAGGAAAGCTTGCACAAGAGAAATTATCCTGGTTCGGTCTTATCCTTGACCTACATCCAGTCTCCAAGCCACACTTGAGATTTTCAATCCACTAGAACTCAACAATTGATTACAACCTCTGTACTCAGAGTAGTTCTCTCACTAGAACTCAATTCCCCTTACAAGTTGCAATCAATACACCCAACCACCAAGTCCCCTGACTTGTGGTTATCTCAATCAATGAATGATTTGCAGAAATAACTCTCTTACAGAGCAGATAAGATGAATGCTGAAGTACAAGTATCAAATTGATACAATACAGAAAGAAGCTGAACACAATAAATGATACTTAATGAATTTTCGCTCTTAGTAGGTGTATCAGCTTGAGAAGAAGTTAATGCACTCTATTTATAGGTAGAGAACATTAAATGACCGTTGCTTGATGAATCCAACCGTTGTAGGTGATTAGCTTAAGGTGCAGTTATCTTCTCTCTTTAAACTTCGCTAATCCAGGTGTTAATTTGATCTGGTGTGATTCTCTCGAGAATTTTCCCGTTGGAGATTACTTTGCTTGTTGTAGTAAGCATTCTTTAACGTTCGGAAGGCGTGCTCGGATGAATTAGGCGAGAGTAGGTAGATTTGCGAGAGGTGCATTAAATACACGAGCACCTTTTTGCTTTTTGCCTTGATCTTCATTAATCTTCATCTCGTGCTAACTGAAATTCACTCAATAAACTTGTTAAACATATCAGGAACATAAGTGAATGATTTATGAAAGCAATAGGATCAAACAAGAGTGATTTGCAAATTCGTGTAATTCAAAAATCAGTTTTTACCGTTGTAAACTAGGTATGTTCATGCTAACTCGAGTATGGCACTTGTATACAAGTGTCCATACTTTGCGATATCCAATTGGATACTCGAGTTTGCACCTTTCGAAGGCAAACCATCGTGTCTTGTGTTTGAAAGACAAAACCTATACTCGAGTTTGTACTCCTTTACTGCAGTTTTGGCTTAACTTGAAAAATCCTTTTGCTCTCTGTAAGTCCAATACTCGAGTTTGGCTACGCAAATTGCAGTATTGACTTGGTTTGAAAAATCCTTTTGCTCTCTGGAAGTTCAATACTCTAGTTTGGCTACGCAAACGCAGTATTGACTTGGTTTGAAAAATCCTTTTGCTCTTCGGAAGTTCAATACTCGAGTTTGGCTACGCAAACCGCGGTATTGACTTAGCTTGAAAAATCCTTTAGCTCTGGAAGTTCAATACTCGAGTTTGGCGACGCAAACTGCAGTATTGACTTAGTTTGAAAAAAATCCTTTAGCTCTCTGGAAGTTCAATACTCGAGTTTGGCTATTGAAACTGCAAAGTATTGACTTAGCTTGAAAAATCCTTTAGCTCTTCGGAAGTTCAATACTCGAGTTTGGCTATGCAAGCTGCAAGTATTGACTTAGCTTGAAAAATCCTTTAGCTCTTCGGAAGTTCAATACTCAAGTTTGGCTACGCAAACTGCGCAGTATTGACTTAGCTTGAAAAATCCTTTAGCTCTCACGGAAGTTCAATACTCGAGTTTGGCTACGCAAAACGCAGTATTGACTTAGCTTGAAAAATCCTTTAGCTCTCACGGAAGTTCAATACTTGAGTTTGGCTACGCAAACTGCATATTGACTTAGCTTGAAAAAACCTTTAGCTCTCTCGGAAGTTCAATACTCGAGTTTGGCTATGCAAACTGCAGTATTGACTTAGCTTGAAAAAATTCTTTAGCTCTCACGAAGTTCAATACTCGAGTTTGCAAACCTATACTTGCGGTTTGCAACTATCGAATGTTTTTAACTAACTTTGCAAACTTCAAAAACATGTTTTACATTTGTTGTTAATCATCAAAACATATTGAGAACTAACATTCTCCCCCTTTTTGATGATGACAACACTTGTAAACTATTTTTGCAAAGAATTTGAAAGATGTAATTTGTTTTGAAATGAAGTTTTCAAAGTTCAAAGTTGAGTTATCGAAAAATCATCCAATTTTGCATTTCAACACTTAAAGTTCAGAGAATGGCAGCGAAGTGGAATTCAAAAGTGTAAACAAGCTGAACTATATTCATTTAAGCATTCTTCATATTATCAAGAACGATATCAGAAAGGATAGACACTCTGATAACTACTGATATTACTCTGATAATCAAAACAAGTTCAGAAACGTCAAAAAAGATAGCTACACAATGAAGTATAAATGACAAAATCAAACTACCTGGGACAACAAACTACCTAGAACCAATAAGACCCTATACATCTACATCTTTCTCTCCTTCTCCCCCTTTGTCATCATCATACTCCGGGTCGAGGACAAAAATGGGAGGGGAGTAGATCACCATGGCCAAAGGGTTGGGATCAAAAGGTATGTAGAGTGGAGAAGGTGAAGGGAGAATCTCTGTGGATGGTGTAAGTGGAGATGGAGGGTGGTCAGGTAGAATCTCTGTGGAAGGAGTGATAGGAGAAGATGGAATCACAGGGGTATGAGTGGAAGTGGAGGCTGGGGATGAAGTGGTGTGAGGTGGATGGGAAAGGAGAAGGGAGGTGAGGAAGGTGGGGAAATGTGAGTCTCTCGTGGCCGGGTCTCCGGAACGGAGAAGATGAGGATGGACCGGTTGTGAACCCAAACGTGGATGATGAAGAAGCACCAATACCAAAATGGTCAATCGACGATCAATCTTATCCCGGCTTCGATGCAAGCTCATATGTCATGGATAGCCGGAGTCTAGATCAATGCCCTAATCAAAAATCTCGCTCGCTTCGGTCGGTGGCATCCTTCGGCTTGCCCAAGTCAGCCTTCACATCCAGGAGGCCCATCTTGAACTCTGCGCGTAGCATGTCCAACTCAGCCTTCATGACCAGTCTATGGGATGAAAGGGCAGCATCGATAATCTCTCTCAACCTTTCTTCAAATTCCAATGATGGAGGAGGATGCGACTGAGCCTCGTACGCATATGACTGTGATGCACGGGCTTGTGACCTCGGAGGAGCCCTCGGCGGCCGATCCTTCGGGCTCGAATGAAATCTTCATAAAGTTCAATTGTGTCTTGCCGAAGGATGGGATGAACTTCATCTGCTCATGTGGTCCCACATACCATATTTTGTGATAGAACATAATAAGAGATGCCAGTGAGGCAAATGGCATATATGATCCCTTTCGGGATGAAAACTTGAAAGAGCTGATTTCTTTGAAGAGCCACTGCCCAATGTTGAGGGGATGTTTCTTGATGAATGCCGTGAAGAATCTGTAATCCTTCGTGCAAAGTGAGTATAGCTCCTCCTTTCTGCACAAAAATTGCGAGTGTAGATATACCAAATTACTCGGTGCGATGGCATGTCTACGGGCTTGATAGACAGATGAGCACTCTGGTCATCCGGTACGTCCTGAGTAAGCATTAGAGTCCTATACACCTCAGCATTGGTGTATTGTGGTGTGGACGCCACTGGAGGATGAGTAACCTTGAGGATCTTGTTAATGATGGTGGCAGACAAAGTGAATTGGACCCCCTGACACATGTGGTGATCCTCTCCTCAATCGCACTGCCTTCTAAGTCCAAGATGTGATTGGTCGCCATATTGAAATAGAACATCTTGACCAACTCGGGTAGTAAGCGGCCTCGATGGAGACGAATGACCGATAGGGCCCGAACCATGGTGAGAGATCCACATTGCACTCTCGATGAATTTGCTCCGAGTCAATCGAAACAACCGCGCGAAGCCACGAGTCGAATCGGTCCTTGAACTTGGCATTGAGACCGGGAGGAAGTGGAATCGGGGTGACTTTGAATCCCATAGGCGCAGTCTTGTGAAGTTTAATCTCCTCCACTGTATTGTCGATGAATGGTGAGACTTCTTCGTGCTCATTCTCTTCAGTCTCAGAATCTGACATGGAGTCGGTAACCTCTCCAGTAGAGAGAGAGCCAGAAGCAGGGGTGGATCTCTTGGTCCTTGTTTTTCTGTGAACAACGGTCCTCTTTCCCTTTGCCTTGCTTTGCTCGGCCATCTTCTTCTTCTTTGAGGTCGACGAAGGTACGGGTCCTTTGATGACGAATCCCTCTTCTTGGGGTTCGAAGGTGGCTTATCTCGCAATCGTAATACCAACTCCGAGGATTCTTGTATCAATCCCTGTTTGTAACTTCTTGGGAATCGACTTCATCCTTGGTGCTCTGGGAATTTGAGAAGAAGCCGGTTGATCTGACTGAGATTGATCTTTCGACATCCTGAGGTTAGGGTTCCGTCGAGAGAGAGATTGGGAAGAGATTGAGGGTGATTTGATGAGGATTTATGGGAATTTAAGAAGGGGTAGAGACGATTTCAAGGAGAGAAGAAGAGAGAAAGTCGCAACTCTAGGGTTTACTGGAGTAAGGACGCGAGTTTGGAAGAACACGACTATTCAATATATATATAGACAGACCCTTATACTCGAGTCTAGCTATTGCTTACTCGAGTTTAGCAAACTTTCACTTATAAACTCGAGTAAAGGTGGAAGTACACTACATCTTTGATTCAATAGTGTGAAGTTTTGAATCCACGATGACCATACTCGAGTTTAGCTCTTCCTTACTCGAGTTTAGCATACTTTCACTTACATACTGCAGTATGCCTAATGCAAGATTTCAGGTTTGGCCTCTGTCTAGTTCTAAACTCGAGTAAGCCATCCTATACTCTAGTATGCAACTTCTGAAACATCAAAATACCCTGCAAAAGTATGACTAAACACTCCGATGCCCAAGTTAGTTGAAGATTAATCATCAAAAGCATAACTAACATTAAATTGAAGGAGAAATGCTTACAATTCATTGGGATTTACCATTCCCAATTCTCTCCTTATGAATGTGAATTGTTCCTTGGCTAGAGGCTTGGTGAAGATGTCACCAATTGGAGATGGGTTGAAATGAACATCACTTTGACATCTCGCTTTTGAACATGATCCCGAATGAAGTGATGCCTCACATCAATATGCTTGGTTCTTGTATGTTGCACCGGATTCTTGGCCAAGCTTATTGTGCTTGTGTTGTCACATAAAATCGGAATCTCTTTCAAGTGCACACCCAAATCAGCAAGTTGTTGCTTCAACCACAAGACTTGAGCACGGCAACTTGAGGCGGCTACATATTCAGCCTCGGTTGATGATACGGCTACGGTTGTTTGCTTCTTGCTAAACCAAGACACAAGTGAGTTACCAAAGAACTCGCATTGGCCACTTGTGCTCTTTCTATCCGTCTTGTAGCCAGCATGGTCCGAATCTGAATATGCCACCAAAACCTCCGACTGACCTTTGGGAAACCATAGTCCAAAAGTCTTCGTATCAGAGAGATATCTGAATATCCTCTTCACATGTTCTGCATGTGGCTCTTTAGGAGCTGATTGAAATCTGGCACACATTCCCACACTGAATTGGATGTCCGGGCGGCTTGCGGTAAGATATAGCAGTGATCCAATCATCTCTCTATACTTGGTGATATTGAAATCCTTGCCCTCTTCATCAAGATCCAAGGAAGTGGTTGTGCTCATTGGTGTGTCGGCCCCATTGCACTTGTCCATCTCAAACTTTCTCAAAAATCATTCAAATACTTGGTTTGAGATATAAATATCTCATCTTTGCGTTGCTTGACTTGCAGTCCAAGAAAGTAGTTGAGCTCTCCCATCATTGACATCTCAAATTCACCCTGCATAGTCTTGGAAAATTCCTCACACAGGGGAATCATTAGTAGCACCGAATATAATATTATCTACATAAATCAACAATTAAAATCTCATTCAATTTATTTTTCTTGATAAATAATGTTGTGTCGCCTTTTCCTCTAATAAATCCCGATTGAGTAAAAATTGACTCAATCTTTCATACCAAGCTCTAGGAGCTTGCTTAAGACCATACAAGGCTATCTTTAGTTTAAAAACATGATCTGAAATCGATCATTTTCAAAACCCGGAGGCTGTTCAACATACACCTCTTCTTGTATAAAACCATTTAAGAATGCACTTTTCACATCCATTTGAAAAAGTTTAAAACCTTTAGTGCATGCAAAGGCTAGAAGAACTCTTATGGCTTCCAATCTTGCTCTTGGAGCATAAGTCTCTTCATAGTCTATGCCTTCCTCTTGGTTGTAACCTTTTGCAACCAATCTAGCCTTGTTACGGACAATGATTGCGGACTCATCACGTTTGTTCTTAAATACCCATTTTGTCCCAATAACCGGATGGTCCTTGGGTCTAGGTACTAAGTCCCAAACCCGATTTCTGTCAAATTGATGTAACTCCTCTTGCATAGCTATCACCCAATCATTGTCTCGAAAGGGCTTCTTCTATTTTAGAGGGTTCAATATGTGAAATGAATGCAGAAAAGGTTACTTCATTCAAAGTACTCCTTCTAGTTCTTACTCCTTGGTTTACATCACCTATCACTTGGTCCAAAGGATGATTTCTTATAAATCTCCAAGCTCTAGGTTGAGACTCGATCGATTTTCCAAATTATTTTCGGATCAGCCTCAAAAACATTTTCGAGACACTTCGGAGGAGGAAGGAGTAGTTTTTGAAAAGAATTGATCTTTGAAAATAGTCTCTTCCTCATCATTCAAGAGTTTATCGAGTCATTTTCACGAACACAACATGTATGGACTCTTCCACAACCTTAGTTCTAGTGTTAAAAACTCTATAAGCTTTACTCCTATTCGAATAACCAATAAAGATACCTGTATCAGCTTTGGGATCGAATTTACCAAGATTCTCTTTACCATTATTGTGCACATAGCACTTGCATCCAAAAACGTGTAGGTGGCTGAGATTTGGCTTCCTTCCCTTGTAGAGTTCATATGGGGTCTTGTTCAGCTTCTTTCTCGATAGGCTCGGTTGGAGACATAGCAAGCCGTACTCATCGTGTCGACCCAAAACACTTGAGAAGTGTTTTTCTCATTCAAAGATTGCCCTTGCCATCTCGAGAGAACTCTATTCTTCCTCTCAACAACACCGTTTTGTTGAGGGGTCCTTGGAGCCGAAAAGTTGTGATCAATCCCCATATTGTCACAGAACTCAGCGAAGGCGTTGTTTTTGAATTTGCCACCATGATCAGTCCTTATACCTGAAATTGAGAAACCTTTCTCGTTCTGGACCTTCTTGGCAAAGGTAACAAACTGATCAAACGTTTCATCTTTAGATGATAAAAATATTGTCCAAATAAATCTAGAGTAATCATCAACTATGACTAAAGTATAAAGATTTCCACCAAGACTTTTTACTCTAGTGGTCCAACTAGATCCATATGGAGTAATTGAAGAGGTCTACTAGTTGAAATCTCATATTTTGCTTTAAAAGAGGATTTGGTTTGTTTTCCTTTTTGACATGCATCACAGACCATATTATTTTTGAAATTCAATTTTGGAATACCAATGACCAAATCCTTTTTCGCAACTTGTCAAGTTGAAACATATTAACATGAGCTAATCGCTTATGCCATAGCCAACTCTCATTCAAGTTACTAACAAAACAGGTTTTCAAACCTGAAGCATTGCTAGATAAGTTAAGAGTATAACAATTTCCTTCTCTAGGTGCTCTAAATAAAGCTTTAGTTTTCAAATCATCAATGGAGACTAAATCCTTTCTAACAATCAAGCATTCATTTGAGTCAAAGATAACTAGGTTACCCTTGTCGGTGCTTTGTCTCACACTAAGGAGGTTGTGACACAATCCTTCTACCAGATAGACATCCTTGATGAGAGGACCTTCATTATTTCCTATCTCACCAATCCCAGCAATTTTTCCCGATCGGTCACCTCCAAATGTGACTTTACCACCATCCTTTGGTTTGATTGAAAGGAATTTGGATTCATCTCCAAATCATGTGTCTTGAGCACCCACTATCAATGTACCACTTGTTGGGTCTTGATGCTCTAAGACAAACCTGCAATTCACAAGGGATCATGCCTTAGGTACCCATCTTTTCTTGGGTCCTTTGGAGTTAGTTTTGACCTTAGGAACATAAGTTCCTTTCGGTACCCATTGATAATTTCCTGAAGGTGGAATATCACCTAGAGGGGGGTGAATAGGTGATTATGAAAATTCTTTCGCTAATTGCTCAAGAACACTTAAAAACAGAGATAGAGAGAAGAGCAATGAACACAAGAGGTTATACGGATTTCGGTCCAATTCTTGACCTACGTCCGGTCCCGAAATACTCTGGGATTTCACTATCTCAATCCTTGATTACAAACTCTCAGTAACTCTCAAGTAATCCTCTCACTAGGACTTACCCTTCTTTACAAGTTGTAACCAAATAACTCGACACAATTACACACTACGTAAACGAAGGATGATCCTTTTACTCTCGGACTCACTCCCCCTTACAAGTTGTAATTGTACACCCACACTCAAGATACCTCTATCTTGAGATTTGAATGAATTGTAATACAAATGATAAGACTCTCTCACGAGTAGATAGATAATGAACACTGAAGCTCAATGATATCTAAAGATATATACAGAATAGAGATTGAACACTTTGTATTCTTTGTCTGTGTATGTGCTGGTTCTTTTTGATGAACTCTCTTCTTCGTGAATTTATAATAGTTGGAGAAATAGCCGTTGGTAGGATTTGAATTCATCTGTTTGATTTTGACCGTTGGTAGCATTTAACCATTCGCGCTAATCTCGCCTTAATTGGATTCAATCCGTTGTCTCGGGTCGTCTTGTTTATGGAACTTATTGCTTGACCGTTGCTAAATCATCCGAAAATCACTCAACATTATGATTAATGATATCACAATAAATGTTGAATGATGTTTAGAAGTAGTATAAGATCTTTTGGTAATCATCTGGTTGTTCTTCAAGAGAATCATAATTGCAAATATGAATTCTTTAAAACGAGAGGAAGAGATAACTCGAGGTAGCAGATCAACGGACTCGAGTTAATGAATCTTTAATATCCAAAATGCACAAACGAGGAGGCTTATTAACTCGAGGTGAACTTATGGAAACTCGAGGTAGGATTTTGACCGGAGGCGACCGGCTTGACTCGAGTTTCTGTAATGAAAATGTATTTCAAAATGACGAGACTCGAGGTGGAAGGAGTGATGACTCGAGGTTTTTCGTGACTCGAGGTGACAATATGGAGACTTGAGTTAAACTGGACACTCAAGGCAAAAATATTAACTCCGGTTGCTTTGTAACGAGAATCCATTTGGAGTTGGTTGTAAGTGATTGAGACTCGAGGTTGGGGAAAATTGACTCGAGTTAATCCATTGTTAAAATTGATTTCTACATTATCGACTCGAGGCAACACTTCGACTCGAGTTAAAAACTGCTCTCCATTGTTCAAACTCTCGGGAAGGCCATTTGACTCGAGGTGGAGCTTCGACTCGAGGTAAAAACCTCTCTCCATTGTTCAATCTTTCTGCTCTAAAAACTCGAGGTAGACTCGTAACTCGAGGTAAAAAGTGCTCTCTAAAGTGAGATATAGGCGAAACCCGAGGCTATGCTGAATTGTTTCCAGAAACACGTGTGTCAACTTTCGAGGGCCATATCTCCCTGGTATGAGCTCCGTTTTGGTTGATTAAACTCTTGATAGCAAGTTCTGTGTGTTAGCTTTCCAATGGCACCGAGTTTAGCTCAATTGGATTTTTATTGTGTGAGATACACTCAAAACATTGAAGCTTGGTTCTGACTGTGACGGTGATGTTTGTGGTAACTTGTAAAATTCATATCTCCTTGATATGAACTCATTTTGGCTTCCATTATATATCAAAATGACGTGTTGGATGTCTAGTTTCATATGCCACTGGTTTCGTATCAATCAAATTTCTGGTTTAAGAGATATCAACCAATTACCGAAGGTCGCCCGAGCTGAACGTGGAACAGAGTGCACCAGAGTTGCTGAAAGTGCACTATAACTCGAGGTAGTAAGTGACTGACTCGAGGTAATCATCCCAAACAGTGAAAACTCGAGGCAAACATGTCTTGACTCGAGGTAAACATCTCGAGACCAAAAACTCGAGGTAAATAGGTCCTGACTCGAGGTAAAACATGCACAGGGAGCGAAAATAACTTGGAAATCACCCGACTCAAGGTGGTGAGTTGTGTGACTCGAGGTAAACATCCTAGATGCCCAAAACACGTAGCTAGATGTTCTAACTCGAGGTAAATTGCTGGCTCGAGTTAGCTCATTGAAATTGCTTATTTTCACTCGATTTGAGCCGTTCCAACTTCCATATCATCGTGGGGACTTCTAGAATCAATCTAGGAACTTGTATGATGATTTTCTCATTCTATAGAGCAAGTTCTTCTTTCTTCAATCTCTCATCTTGATTAATCTCCATAATTCATTTTGGACTAATCTACATCAAATATATTGTAGTTAGTCAATATACAAGATAAGTATGATATACAATCTTTTTGCTCTTAATGGCATCTATATAAGACATCATCAAAACTAAACATAACCAACATTTCCCACAGGCTTAATTTTTCTTTCATTTCTATGAAAGCAAGATAAAGTAGAATGACCCTTCTTATTACAATAATTACAATGTGCAAAGGGATTTGAAGAATGAACTGATTTTGTGAAATAGTTCATGTACGTTTTTTGACCACTCTTCTTCTTGCCTTTCTTCTTATCAAAATCCGGTCGTAGCCAATGCGATCTATCATTTATAAAATGTTGTTGTTTCAAAATGACATTGAGCATTTCACTTCCTCTAGTGAATTTCTCAAGTGCCTTTGTAAGATATGAATTCTTTTTCTTGAGATCGGGACAATCTTCACAAATAGTATTTTCGAAGAGGAAAACTTTTCAACTTGAAGTTCAAGAGTAAGATTTACGTTTTTCAATTTGAAATATTTTTCAGCAAGTTTGTCAAACTCGGATTGCACTGACCATATATTCAGCAAATAACTCATCATAAGGTGGTTTGCAATCATATACCTCTTCTAGGTTGATGCGTAATTCTTCTTCTTCAACAACTAAGCATACGTTTGCTTTTTCTTCCTCATCCTCATCATCTTCATCGGATGAGCTATCACCCCAAATACCGAGAGACATATGCCTTCTTTCTAAATCTCGTTGAATTTCTTCTTTTCTTTGTCTTTGTTCTTCACATTGGGGCATTCTGATTTGATGTGGCCAGGCTTCTCACACTCGTAGCGAGATAATTGGCTTTTTAGCTTCATAGCCGGAGCTACCCTTGTGAAACTTCTTAAAGCCTTGGTCCTTCTTGTAGAATTTCTTGAATCTTTGGACCAAGCATGCCAATTTCTTCATCCTCGTCTTCATTCTCATTTTCCTCATCTGAATCTTTAACTTCTCTTGCAGCCTTGAAGGCAATTCCTTTGTTTTTGCCATGAACTTCATCAAGTCCCTTCTTCAATTTGAGTTTAGCCTCATACTCGAGAGACGCCGAATAGAGCGCTGCGACGTCATTGACTCTCCTCGAGCCTCTTCAATAGCCGTGACCTTTGCTTCCCATTCCTTGTTAAGGATATTAAAGATCTTCCTTACTTGACCGGTTGGTCATATTCTTTTCCCAAGGCACAAGTTGATTGATGAGATGGGTGAACCTCACTGAACTCACCAATGGATTCGCCATGCTTCATTCGTAGAAGATCATATTCGGTCATAAGAGTATTGACTCTCGTTTTGCTTTACTCCAGCTGTTCCTTCATGAGCTACCTCCAGCATCCCACATGGCCTTAGCGAGATGATAAGGTACAGATACGAAAGTATTCTTGTTGACTTAGAGCACTTTGGAGTAGTAACACGGCCTTTGCCGTTGAGTGAGACATTTTTCCTGTCATTCTCATCATATTCTTCTTCTAGCTTAGGAACTCTAACTCCATCTTCAACGGTTGATGGCGCATAGTCTCCTCTTTCAAATACTCTCCGAGACCATACTCTGTTGCCATGACGAAAACTTTGAACTTTGCTTTCCAGAAGGAGTAATGCTCTCTATTGAAACCGGGTGGCCTGTTGATAGAAGCTCCATCAGGTAAGATAACTTCCATATTGATCCTTCTCGAGATGTTAAGCTCTTTGAGAAGACCTTGCTCTGATACCAAATAAAAGTGGAGCCTAAATACCCAAGAGGGGGGGTGAATTGGGTATTCTTAAACTTTTAAGAACTAGCTCTGTTTGGACAAGTGAAAACGAGTATATCGGGAGAAGGGTAAGGAAAGCTTGCACAAGAGAAATTATCCTGGTTCGGTCTTATCCTTGACCTACATCCACTCCCAAGCCACACTTGAGATTTTCAATCCACTAGAACTCAACAATTGATTACAACCTCGTACTCGAGTAGTTCTCTCACTAGAACTCAATTCCCCTTACAAGTTGCAATCAATACACCCAACCACCAAGTCCCCCGACTTGTGGTTATCTCAATCAATGAATGATTTGCGAAATAACTCTCTTACGAAGCGAGATAAGATGAATCTTTGAAGTACAAGTATCAAATTGATACAATACGAAAGAAGCCGAACACAATAAATGATACTTAATGAATTTTCGCTCTTAGTAGGTGTATCGGCTTGAGAAGAAGTTAATGCACTCTATTTATAGGTAGAGAACATTAAATGACCGTTGCTTGATGAATCCAACCGTTGTAGGTGATTAGCTTAAGGTCCGTCATCTTCTCTCTCTAAACTTCGCTAATCCAGGTGTTAATTTGATCTGGTGTGATTCTCGAGAATTTTCCCGTTGGAGATTACTTTGCCTTTGTAGTAAGCATTCTTTAACGTTCGGAAGGCGTGCTCGGATGAATTAGCCGAGAGTAGGTAGATTTGCGAGGTGCATTAAATACACCGAGCACCTTTTTGCTTTTTGCCTTGATCTTCATTAATCTTCATCTCGTGCTAACTGAAATTCACTCAATAAACTTGTTAAACATATCCGGGAACATAAGTGAATGATTTATGAAAGCAATAGGATCAAACAAGAGTGATTTGCAAATTCGTGTAATTCAAAAATCGGTTTTTTACCGTTGTAAACTGCAGGTATGTTCATGCTAACTCGAGTATGGCACTTGTATACAAGTGTCCATACTTGCAGTATCCAATTGGATACTCGAGTTTGCACCTTTCAGAGGCAAACCATCGTGTCTTGTGTTTGAAAGACAAAACTTATACTCGAGTTTGTACTCCTTTACTGCAGTTTTGACTTAACTTGAAAAATCCTTTTGCTTTCTCGTAAGTCCAATACTCGAGTTTGGCTACGCAAACTGCGATATTGACTTGGTTTGAAAAATCCTTTTGCTCTTCGGAAGTTCAATACTCGAGTTTGGCTACGCAAACCGCAGTATTGACTTGGTTTGAAAAATCCTTTTGCTCTCTCGGAAGTTCAATACTCGAGTTTGGCTACGCAAACTGCAAGTATTGACTTAGCTTGAAAAATCCTTTAGCTCTTCCGGAAGTTCAACACTCGAGTTTGGCTACGCAAACTCGTAGTATTGACTTAGTTTGAAAAAAATCCTTTAGCTCTCGAAGTTCAATACTCGAGTTTGGCTATGCAACTGCGGTATTGACTTAGCTTGAAAAATCCTTTAGCTCTCGGAAGTTCAATACTCGAGTTTGGCTATGCAAACTGCGGTATTGACTTAGCTTGAAAAATTCTTTAGCTCTCTTGAAGTTCAATACTCGAGTTTGGCTACGCAAACTGCAGTATTGACTTAGCTTGAAAAATCCTTTAGCTCTCTGGAAGTTCAATACTCGAGTTTGGCTACGCAAACTGTAGTATTGACTTAGCTTGAAAAATTCTTTAGCTCTCTGGAAGTTCAATACTCGAGTTTGGCTATGCAAACTGCAGTATTGACTTAGCTTGAAAAATTCTTTAGCTCTCTGGAAGTTCAATACTCGAGTTTGCAAACCTATCTTTGCGGTTTGCAACTATCGAATGTTTTTAACTAACTTTGCAAACTTCAAAAACATGTTTTACATTTGTTGTTAATCATCAAAACATATTGAGAACTAACATATTTGAAATAGTTTTGCTTTGTCACAAATCACAATGGTTTGCTTTGCACTTGTTTAGATTTGAAATCGGATTGCATCTATCTTATTTGCATTGTTCTATCATTGTTTGTAGGTTTCAGTTTATTCTTTGTAATCAATGCCCACGAAATAGAAGGGGAATTTTTTTTTTAAAAAAAAATTATAATATAAGGCGTCCTAAATTTACGTCTAGGACGCCTTATATACAAAATTAAAGTCCTGACTTGAAATCGGGACGCCCAAAATATGCCATAATCACCTGATTTTCGCGAAATAAGGCGCCTAGGTTAAATACAAGACGCCTTAAAAAAGGCGTCCTATGGTTAATTCGGGACGCCTTAAAAAAGGAGTCATGTGGTTCATTCAGGACGCCTTTTTTAAGGCGTCCTATGATTAATACAGGATGCCTTAAAGAAGGCGTCCTGAATTAAGTATAGGACACCTTAAAAAAGGCGTCCGGTATCAACCATAGGACGCCTTTTTTAAGGCGTCCTGTATTTAACATAGGACGCCTTATAGACTATTTCTACAACTACCCCTAGTCAGACGTCCTTCTCAAAAAGGACATTAATTGCCTCTAATTCGGGACGTTTTTGACATTTTTTGTAGTAGTGTATACAGCAAGCATATTTTTTTAAAAAAAAAAACTCATATAAGGCGTCCTAAAACTAAGATCAGGACGCCCTAAATGTCATTTAAGGAGTCTTGAAAACAATATAAAGGATGCCTCATATGAGGCGTCCGAAATGTATTCAGGACACTAAAATTGACCAAAACCACGATCACCTCCCAGACGTCCCTCTGAAAAGGGACGTTAATTGGGTCTTATTTAGGTCGTTTTTTAGGTATTTTGTAGTAGTATGTGAGACAAGATACCTAAAACTCTACTTTTGCTTTATCTCATACCTATTTCCCTTACCATTCCTCTTAGCCCTACTTCGGCTGCTACAATGCAAACAAACATTTATAATAAGTGTAATATCCTGAATTTTAATTAAGTTGAGGAATTTGTGGATAAGCCTTTAGTAGGCAGATGACTAAGCCCAGTTCAGGAAAAACCCCAAGATGTCTAAGAGATAGAAAGCCTCTCAGAGATTATGTTGTCTCGCCATATTGGGCAAAGGACCTAGTATGCGTAGGATGTAGAATTAAACTAGTGATGCAGAAGGGCACAAAACGCTTATACGATGTCACTGGGTTGGTTAGGAGATGCCACCCAGTTATGTTATAATGTATGGCACGATTGGTAGAGTAAAATGTGTTGGTATAAGTGTACATATGGCATTTCCTGGACAGACATATGTACCATGGGTTTTTAAGAGAATGGAAAAGGATAAGATCAACTTGAGATATTTTGGCACATGTTAAAAGGAAAAGTCAACAAAGTTTATCCTATTGTGCCACTTGTCTTGCTATGGTGATAAGTTGACTAGTTAATGGACACATAAGCTCATGTAATAATGAAGGATGATGAGTCATTAGGACACCTATGCCTTCAAGCAATCAATGTGTTCTCATCCAAAATGTCATGTGTTACTTTGGGAAAGATGTTTGACTTGATAAAGACACCTAAGCTTGACCACTTATGGCATAAAAAGGACTTATTTGACTTTGTGAAAGGGACAATTATCTACCTATATTTAATGTAATTCAAAAACATAATTATCTCCTCCAAGGTCAAGAATTTTGTCTAAGTAGAGGCAAAGGGGAAAAAAAGGAATAAATGACATATAAAATGATAAGAATCAAGAAGATAACCCCTTAGTTTGACAAGTGTTATAAGGGGATTTGAATTGGACTTTGAAAATAATATTTCAATACCTTATCTTATATTAATTGCAGCTGAAATCTCCCTCCCCTCAAGTCTTATATTTTGTATAGAATCAATGAGGAAAAGGAAGACCATATTTGTTATATGTGGAAGCAAAAAGTCAAGGAAATATATTGATAACTTAACAAGTGTCTTTATGGGGATTAAAGAGGGCATAAAAGGGGATATTTTAACACTTTATTCTATGATTTTTTTTTATGAACAAAATCTTCCCCATAATAGCCCTAAGATTTCGTCCGTTTAAGAATAAAGGAGGAAGCATAAGATAAGGTATAATGATAGGAAACTTAAGTCAAAAAGTTGAACTTCTTAGCCAATAAGAAGGAACCAAGAATAAAGCCTAAACCTAAGCTAAATAATTACATGGAACAGTATATTTTTGTGCCCAAGAATGGCACATTTCTAGATTAAGGGAGAAAAACCAAGAGAAGTCAAGACTTCTCTAGAAAAAGAAAGAAAAACCTAGAATTACCATGGATAAACACAAATGGGTAAATTAGTAAAATCCCAAGGAGATATTTTTATGTCATGACCTCTATATAAAGGGCTTCACCTCTCATTTGGCATGGCAAGAGGCGCCACACACAAGAAAGAAGAGACTTTTGAGAGTCACAAGCATGAAGAAGAGCAAGGAAGTTGAGTTTATACTACTACAAATATTGGATATCACTACCCTAAAAAATGTCCTTATTTCAAAATAAGAAGTAAAAAATGAAGGTAGTGGCAATCTTGTAAATATATCGAAGGAAAATGAGCCTTCAGCGTCCTGAATTATAGTTTAGGACTTATAAAATTGGATTTTGTCGTCCTAAATTTGTTTCAAGGCACCTAATAGCCATTGAGAATTTTTTTTTTTGTTGTTTGGCGCCATGGGATTTTCTTGTTTGGCGCCATGGGATTTTTGTTGGATTTTTTAATTTAGGCGACCTGAATTGATTCAGGTCGCCTATTTTTGAATTTAGGTGACCTGAATTTAATTCAGGTCGCCCAAATTGGAGTAAATTTTGGCGCCTTTATAATTTTTTTTGTCTAAACTTTATTTCTTTTGGCGCCGTGTGGTTTTTTTTTTAAATATTTTTCAGGTTGCTTGTTTTTGAATTTAGGCAAATTGGAATAAATTTTGGTGCCATGGTTTTTTTTTTGTCTAAAACTTATTTCTTTGGCGCCGTGCGGTTTTTTTATTTTTAACATCGGCGACCTGAATGAATATCGTCGCCATTTTTTCATTTTAGGCGACCGAATAGCTTTCGTCACCCAAGTTAGTGGAAATGAAGTCCCATGATTATCATGTGTTGATGCAACAACTATTACCAGTAGCTATTAGGGGCATTATGAAAGATGAAGTGCGAACCACTATAACAAAATTGTGTATTTTCTTTAATGCTATATGTAACAAAGTTATTGACATTGAAAAGTTGGATGAATTGGAAAATGATGGTTACATTATTTTGTCCCAACTAGAGATGCATTTTCCTCCTGCATTTTTTGACATAATGGTGCATCTAATAGTGCACTTGGTAAGGGAGGTAAGGCTCTGCGCTCCAGTTTACCTAAGGTGGATGTATCCTTTCAAGCGATACATGAAGATCTTAAAAGGGTATTCTAAAAATCCTTATCGACTGGAAGCCTCAATAGTTGAGAGATATGTAGTTGAAGAGGCTATGGACTTTTGCAAAGATTATCTATCAGGGGCGACGATACAATCTCAGCATGACGAGGGGATAACCGAGGGAACTCGAGGAATCAAACTAAAGAATAAGCCTCGTGAAGAGGTGTTGCAAGCACACCTGTACATCTTGAATAATATGGAAGAAGTTCAACCATACATTGATGAACACAGAAAGAGTTTGAAGAATATGAATCCAAGGAAGAATGACATGCAAATAGCTCATGAGCAAAAGAAGACATTCATAAAGTGGTTCTAGGAGAAGGTATCGCATGAGACCGGAGTGTCGCTACTGATCGAGTGGTTGGCACTGGGGCCTTCTTTTCAGTCATCACTTGGAGCGGTTATGATATAAATGGGTATACTTTCTACACAAAAGACCAAGACGACAGAAGTTCTGTGCAAAATAGTGGGGTGATGGTTGAAGCTGAATCCATGCACTTTTCGAGTTTGAAAGACAAAAACCCGGTATTAGCATCAATGGCCTATTATGGAGTTATTGAAGAAATATGGGAGATGAGCTACAACAAAGTTCAAAGTTGCTTTATTTAAATGTAAGTGGGTTAACAATAATGCTGTTGTAATAGATCCTAAATTTGGATTTATCTCAGTTGATCTTCAAAGACATGGTCATAGAGATGAGCCATTCATTCTAGCAAGCCAGACAAAACAAGTGTTTTATGTTACAGACGCTGCAAATAACAAAATGTCCATTGTACTTCAAAGTAAAAAACAAACGTATGGTGAAGAATCCTTGAACCTGGACGATACACTCCCTTTCACAACAAATCCACCTACAACACGTGAAGTAGAATTGGTAGATGATGAAGAATATGCTCCAAGAAAGGATCATTCTGAGGGAATATGGGAAACCATATAAAGTAATATCTTAAGTTATGAAAAAGTCCTATGTTATTTTTGTACTGGTTTAACATGTTAGTTCATTTTATTCATTTGTTCATTATTTAATAATAAACTATCTAACATTATTGATTTGTCTTTGATGAACAGGAATATGTCTAGCTCTGACGAGTCATCGGGTGATAGAGGCGTTGTACCGGTGGTGAGAAAGGGTAGAGGTAGCATACATATGGGTACGTTAATTGCACGTCATGACAGTCAGAAAAAGAGGCTGCATGTGGAGTTCGATGCCAATATGAATCCAATTGGTCCAGAGGAAGACAATTGCATTAGCTACGTAGGCTATCTGGCTTGAAGCAAAGTTTGCATTGTAATCTCTCATTGGAAGTTGGTTCCTACTAAAACGAAGCAGTTGATCTGGGCACAAATTTTGGTATCTCACTTTTGATATCTTCTACATTTGTATCTTTAGTTTTATTACTTGATTTCTTTCATATCTTCTCTTTTACCTTACAGCAAACGTATGATGTGCCTAACAATACGGCCATACACAACCATTGGATGGGCGAGGTTCGTCTACGTTGGAAATACTTTAAGAACAAGCTCACTAAAAAGTATATTCAAGGGGAAAAGAGAGACAAGGACCCATGTCAGGACTATGATTACATTTCTCTAGAGGACTGGAGGGAGTTTGTGGCGTCACGCCAAAATCCTAAATTTCTTGTAAAATTTCTTTCATATCTTATCTTTTAGTTGAATCTATTTGACATCGTAGGCTCAATTTTATTTGTTTTCATGTCACAGGAAAAAAGTCAAGCCAATAGAGAGAGGCAAGCGAGAAATAAGTATCCGCATTGCATGTCTAGAGGTGGCTATAAAAAGCTTGAGCGGAAGCCAGATTACCTTGATGCTGTTTGAGGGAAGCCAATGGGAATTAGCGTCGTGAAATATTTTGGACGACGTCCACGTTGTGCGTATAACGATGACAACCCTAGTCCTCAGCTTGTAGCCAAAATTCGAGCGTCCCTCGTAGATGAGGTTATGACACAACTACGAGGTGAAATGTGGGCTATGATACAAGAGAAGGGAAATATACAACCTACAAACCAGGAATCCCTGACCTTCCCAAGTAGCAAAGAAAGTTTTCATGCTCCAGATGTACCTATTGGCGAACCTTCTCATCACTCTCCAGATGTACTTATTGGCAAGCCTTCTCACACTCCACAGGGGGAAAACCCTGCATTCTATATTTGGATAACCCACACCGGCGTATTGTTGCCGATGGTCTTGTTTACCCGAACAAACCACACACCACAATATGCAAATTCCACAAGACCAACGTAGGTGACTGCGAAAAGTGTGCGAGAGGGGTAAGAACAGATGCCATCCCGATTGATGATGAGGAGGTTCCCACGCTAGCGCCGCCACCACATCGTTCATCCTTTGGCCGCATCATCTTATTCAGATGGGGACGACACCTCCAATGGTAGGAAATACATTAATAATTGATAATGAGTAGGTTCTCGATTGATTTTCATTGCTAACCCACTCATAATCTATTTATTATGTTTTCATAGGATGAACAAGCTACGGGCAGATTTCCATACTTGGCACTGCTGCGAGAGATGTACGGGAACATCGTCTCTATAGGCGTGCAGATGCCTGTGGGCATTGTCGGTGTAGATAAGACGTATCCGATAGTAATTGACAAGAAAGATTTGACAGAGTTTATGCATATGGACTGTTTAGATATACAGCTTCTTCAATTTGCAATCTTGTAAGTTTTTCTTACCCTTTAATTATGTCAGTACTCTCTTTTTGTTTAATATATTCAACAACATTTATCATTTTATTTTGATCATAGTGTCTGCCACGACATATGCAATAAGGCAGACCGAGCGGGTTCATATGGATTCTTATGTCCTGCAACCACGGCTTCGACTGGCAAAATCTTAGTCAGTAGGGCCATTTATGTTGGTTTAACAATGGACGACAGACAATTGCCTTGTTATCTAGCGCCAATACATGAAAGGTGCGTATTTTTTTTTTGTCTATATAAGATTTTTAATAATAAATTTCTTTCTTATCTTTAGTTTAATATTAATATGTATATGTTGTAGTGGTCATTGGACACTGTGTGTTGTTTGTCCCGCCAATAACATATGTTATTGGTTCGATTCCATAGGTGGCAGGCCAAACGAGGATATCAAAACCATGTTTACCGAGTAAGTAAATTTTTGTCTAAATCATCGATTCTTCTTTTAAATGAATTGTTTTCATGTCTATTAATTTCCATTTTAATGATACGAGTCGAAGACGTATAGATAGCTTTCGGAGCACGAGAACAGGGTGGACCGAAGTGGTATTATCCAAAGGTAAGTCGTTTCAATTCAAGTTATTTCATTGACATAGTAGCTTTCGATATGCCTTTATTCGTTTTAACAAATTTCTTTTTATGTATAGTGCCATCATCAACCAGGGAACACCGAGTGCGGATACTACGTTATCAGTTGGATGCAATCTATCGTTTCCACCAAACATACTACTGGCTTTCAAAACGTACGTAATGCTCTGTGATCCTCAAATGATGATATTTTTTGTTGTTGTCTTTGTGTTGTTAATTATTTCATTCACTTCATTGGTTTATCTTATAACTTGTTTTCCAATTTACAGGTTTTTGGTACTAAGGATACGTACTCACAGGATGACATCGATTCGGTTCGAGACATGTTGGCTAGACATCTTCTTGAACACATATAAGTATATAAAGTTTACTTCGCATTTTTTGGCTAGATCAGGTGATCAATCTGTTTTAGGTAGATCTTTTGATAGACGAATGCTTCTTGAGATTCTTCTGGAATTGTGATGTGACATTTACATTGCATGAGATTCTTCTGGAATTGTGATGGTGGCATTTATGTTGTTGTGGACATTTCTTTGCTTTTTTTGGATTGATGACGTTCCTTAGTTGGTTCGCATGTTGGGCTGTTTAATTGACCTAATTAGTTTATGAATGTTTTCATTTTGAGCACTGTTTGGGCTTATTTCACTCTAAAGATGTATAATCAATTTTGTCAACTTCATCTTTTAGGAGCAGTGGCATGTGGCATTCTTCCGGGGTTTTGTACTATCTCATGACATCGAGAATCGGGTGGGGTGATGAGAACAAATTATGCACTTGGTTCCTATGCAACTCGTTCTTGGAAGGAAGATACACGAGGCCCTTATTTTGTGTCTTTGTTCAACTTCTATGTCACCGAGTTTAGTCCCTATTTGTGTTTTAGAAGTGCATCGAGATATACTAGGCATAGAGTGTTATTTTATTTTAATTATAAGTTGGACTTGGATGAAAAATTCAATCTAAGGGGCCTTGTGCTTGGGAATGACTTACTTGTTAATGTGAATATTAGGGTGATTGTCAATGTGAAAAGGCAAGTCATTACTTGTTAGGGTGATTGTCAATGTGAATAGGCAAGTCATTGGGTTGATTAAAGTAGCTCAAACTCAATGTTGAAATTTAGAGAAAAAAAGTTTAAATGTTAATTGATGAATATATGTGTATAGACTTGTTGTCCTACTAAGCTTCGATTGTCATACAAACCTTATGTTTCTATGTTTGAATTGTGAGGGAGATTTGAAGCTTGTTGGGTTTGCTAGCTATGGATATTATTAACTTGACTTGAACTATATTTTGAGCAATGTCCGGGCTTATATGGCTGAAATCTATGACTTCGATTGTAATTTCAGTTTTGCAAAGCAAATTGGACAAACATACGAGAGCATAATTTTCTTTTTTTGAAAAAAAAAACTAATAATAGGCTACCTGAATTATGTTCAGTCACCTATTAAGGTCGCCTAAGGTCATAAGAGGCGACTGAATTCTACTAAGGTCGCGTAATAAGAGGCGACCTTAATACAATTAAGGTCGCCTCTTATGAGGTGACCTTAATACTATTCAGAAGAGGCAACCTTAATGCTATCTAGGTCGCCTCATAAGAGGCAACCTTAATATAATTCAGGTCGCCAAATATGAAAAATCAACGACACCCTCCCAGACGTCCCTCTGAAAAGGGACGTTAATGGGTCTTATTTAGGTCATTTTTTAGGTATTTTGTAGTAGTGTTAGGTAAGAAAATCATAAAATTTACTCTATTTCCTTTAAATTCATGTAGACATGCTTGAAGTCTTAGTCAATAACCTTGTATGATATTATTGAAGCTTTGGCCACAATTACAAAGGAGTTCAAGAAGTGGCAAAGAAAGTTAGAATCTAGAACAAGTAAGCTATTTTCCCTAACTTGTCATAATTTTGTAAGTTTAAGGGGATTTTCGGCCAATAGCTAGAACAAGATGATTTGATTTGATTTTAGTGATTTTTGATGGTTTTAAAGTGTTTAAAATGAAATTTTTTATAAGAAAGAATATAGAGCATAATTTTGGAAGTATTAAAGTCGAGATAGAAAGTAATACAAATTGTGCCACTAAAAAACCAGCAAGGGTATTTTGGTAAACTGGGAATGATCTGCGTATATCTAGCCTTGGAAAGTATTTTTAGTTAAAAGTAGACATGTCAAGGGTCACATAGATTTTTGGAAGACCTCAATCGGATTTTTTCACAATTAGTTATGAATTTTTGAAGTTGGTTAAAGTTTCTAGATTTTTTTGGGTTTATGCGAAAATGAAAGATAAGTGATCAACGAGGGGATACTTATTACTAAAGAGAATTAATGACCTCCAAATGGTGAGAGAACCCTTCATACAAGTTGTATAATTACATATTTTTAAAGGGAAATTTTATATTGATAATGACACTATTTATATTATATTACTTTATGTCTATAATTCCTACTGGGTTGTTGGGAATTGGTTATCTAACTGATCAGTTATTTTCATGTAGTAATCTTAATCTCATATGCTTTGTATGTCTCTGTATGTTTGTTTTACCATGAATATATATACATTCGGTGATTGATCATTTCCAAGCGCTTTGGAACCAGAACATGCTGTGTGCGACTAGAGCCTTGCTGTGTGTCGTGCCCTGTAATCTTCGTTGTGTGCTATTAAGACTGCGTGTTCCAAATTTGGCTGTGTGCCTCGCTGTGTGTGTGTTACCCGATGCTTTGTGGTTTGTGTTTATTTATGGTTTTCTTACATACTTTGCATATACTTTGACTATGAGATTAACAGTTACTCTAAGATCCTTTGGGATTCTAGCTTGTGTTACTACTTGTGAATTGTACAGCTTAATGGACATAGCTCCCAGGATAAAGCAACGAGGATGCTAGCAAACTGGAGATGCTGGACTTATTCCAGATTGGTTGAAGAATATTTGTAAATATTTTATGTAACTGTTGTTTTAAATTTTGTAATCAATATTTGTAATTTAATATCAGTATACTATGCCCAAACAATTTTGCTATTGCGTTGCACTATATTGCTCTGATGTATGATATATTATTAAAGAGGTGTGACAGTCGAATTTAATAATAAAAGGTATCACACTATCCATCACCTAAAATATGACGAGATCGGTAGGGGTGTAACAATAAAGCAATAGATTGAGATCTAAATGTAAGTTAGATTTTTTTAAATAAAAAATAGTATTATATCTAAATAATATAGATATTTTCATGGTAGGATAGGAATCCACCGTCCTTGCTCAGGGAATGCTCATCGCAAAATAAGTTTTTTTTTTTTTTTTTTTTAAAAAAAAATCACCAATTTCTTTATTTATTTGAGTTGACTTTTATTTAACAACCTAAAGTATTTTTTTCCGTAAGACCTCTATCTAAAAATTCATTCATTTTTAGTGCATCTAGCAACATGAAGTATTTATAGTAGCACTCATTAATTGAAAAAAAAAAAAAGGATCTATAGTGTTGGATACACTAAAAATTAATTAATCTAATATATTGGTGAAACTAAAAAAGATATAGGATATTCGGTACTACTTTGGAAAAATATTTCAGGACTGGGTGGTGGTATTAGAAAAATAATTCTGAATATTGGATATACTAAAAATTAATTAATTTAGGATAAAATATTCTGAATACTAAATATACAAGAAATTAATTGATTTGCGATGTTCTATGCCAAAAATATGTTAAGGTGTCACATCCAATTTAGTTTAAATAACTAAGAATAAATTAAAAAAAGGGTTCTCTCACCGAAAAAGGCGAAAACGCTGCGGTTTTGGGGATGAGCATGCCTCGGGTTGCTCATAGATCCAGGGCAAGTGAACCTAGTAGGATAGGTGGGTTTTTTTTTTTTTGGCCCCCTGAATATAGGAGGAAATGAATGGGTTTAGTTGGGGATAATTTAGTGTTTTTATATTCATATTTTATTATTTAGTCACTCAAAATAACTATAATTTCTAAGATACCTTTCAATAAATATCACTTACTCTGGGTGTTTTCCTCTTATTTTTCCTTTATTTTAAAATTTACACAATAACAAATAATAGGAAAATACTTATGTCAAGTTTCTTATGTCAATTTCATCAAGTTCTCTAATCACATATTACCATGTGTTATATTTTAAAATTATTATCATTTAACTATAATTTTTAATAATTTTAGTATTAGAGTTTTAATATTTAATAAAGACAAGACTTATATGCATTCATTTATATTCATATCCATGTTTATACGGGAGACTCTGGGGATACCTTTCAATGGCTGCATCGTTTTTTTTTTTTTTTTTTTTTTTTTTTTTGTGCAAAGGCTAAGAATAGGACTCAAGAACGTGAAAGTGGACAATGGGTAAAGCATTGTATTGCACTATGCACGGTAGAAATAGGGTCTGCTTGCGTCTGTTTTTTACGGGTTTCCGTTAAGTTCTTCTCCTTTATGTACTTTTTACACGTTTGTCCCTCCAATTAGAGGGATAAACAAGATTTTGAAACCCGGACCGGTTACTAAACCTGTTGGGGCACTGGGTCAAGAGTTAGTGAGTCGACCGAGTAAGACCGTGGTCAGACCGGTATTAATTAAAAAAATATAATTAATTAAAATAGTAAAAATATTCATATTTTAATAGTAAAAAATATTTTATAGTCAAAATATGGGAGGATATGATGTGATGAGGGACAAAATGGGAAGATGTCCATTATTATTATTATTATTATTTTATCAAAGAGATCAGGTACCAATTGCACTACACAACGAAATGAAATATCACTATATCAAAGGCAGAGAACGTTGGGAATCGATGACTGGTCTCTTTATCTTCTGCTTTTCATTACTTTCTTTTCCTAAATAAAAAATAAAAAGGCAAGAAAAAGATGTGAAAGGCTAGACCAGGTAACTCATTCTTCTTTATTTATCTCCTGCTCTTCATCTCAATCTAAAGTGAAACGTCTCTCTCTCTCTCTCTCTCTCTCTACACCAACCCACACATAAATCATAACTCTCTTCCCATGGCACTTATAGCAGCGGCTCCACCATCTGTATGTCCTCATTATTCTGATCTCCATCGCCGGCATCTTCCCTATTGGTGGAGAGCTTCAACCTCAACATTGAGAAGCACTTCAGATATCGATCTCTCTCTCTTCCCCCTCCTTCTTATTTTGTCTCTGCCGGAGAGAAGGTGGAGGCCAACCATTGCTCCTCCTTTGGCTTCCATAGCACGCCATCTTCCCTACGGGTGGAGAGGCTTGACTTTTTTTTGGACAAAAAACCAACAAGCTATGACTCAGTCAACTCGACCAGGTCAGGCCTAGTTGGCTGAGTTAAGCACGGGTAAACTCGAAACCCCGGTCTCTCCCTTAACTCGAACCAGTTTCCTGACCAATTCACCGGTTTTTGGTCTAAACCGGCTGATCCGAGTTTCATGACCTTGGGGATAAGACATTTTTTATATATATTATTTATTTAGATTAAATTATATCTTGCTTTCTTTTTTTTTTTCACCCACAATATCAAATTAATTAGTTTTCAAGATATTGGTGTTTAAGGACAAATATTTTTGAAAGCAAAAGCTGGAACCTAATTCATTTGAGATACGAGTGCAAAAAAATATTTTAGAAAACAACATAAAATTTAATCTAAATAAATAAAATATGTATAAAAAAATGTCTCATCCCTCTAATTAGAGAAACAAGCATGTAAGAAATATATAAGGGAGAAGCACCTTATGTGCTTCTATTTTTTATGCATAGGATGTACTTTAATTCTAGATTACCGTGCAATTTTATGCGGAAGTATATGAAAGTTTTTCAATGAACAATTTATCTTTAAAAAAGTTAGAAAAGAGCATATTCACCCCAACCATTTAAAAGTAAACGTTAACCACTTAACTATTAAACAATTGATGTTGATTGTTAAAAAATTTAACTGTAAAAGAAAAAATTGTTATGTTTTTGTTATTACCAAGACAAAATTACCCGTTGAAAAACTTTTAAATACCAAACACTCTTAAGTGGTTATTTTCATGACAAAATTTTACCTTAACCTTTAGTTTTGAAGAGTTTTGAATCTGCTTCACATATTATCTTACTTTATTTAAACTCTTTCAAAAAAAAAAAATTTAAATTTTTTTATGGCAACTTCAAATCTTTCTTTGGTTTGAAAGTTCTTCAAATCTTCCTATGAGTGATGATAGATTAATTAATTTTCTCATAAACATGATAGCTTCTTTAATTTACCTAATTTTTTAACAATTCAAATAACTAAATTTTATATAGATAATTATCTAATATCACAAAAAATAGAAAAAATAGAGATAAATAATTATCTATATAAAATTTGTTTATTATGATTGTTAAAAAAATAAGACATTGCTATCGTGGAAATTATATAATATATGTAAAGTTTTTCATTTATTTTTAAGTATATCATATTTTTAGAATCACGACATACGCATAATATTTTTTTTGCAAGTTTTTATAATAGATCGAATATTTCAATTTATAGGGTTTCAAATATAAAATATTAAATATTTCAAGTTATAGGGGTTGAGATTTTTTTAGGTTTAGATTTTAAAAATGAATAAAGAAGTTATGATTATATAATCACGGGTAACCCTCTACCTCGAGAAGTTATCAATATACGAAGGTATTACAATAATAATAGTAATAATAATATATTACACAATTTAGTAAAATACTCTAACCTCATTTGTGTTTTGTCTTAATTATATGGACCTCCTTTCCATTTTTAAAACATATACTTAAGTCAAAACCATTAATTCCGTTAAGGATTTTAAATTTTTAATTAAAATTTATATTAAAATAAAATTTCTTTACTAATTACACTTCATCATTAATAATCCACTAATTTTAGTAAAAAAGTTTGAGGTAATTTAAGAGTATTTATTTTTACTTTTGTAAATAGTTAATTTTTTTCATATTGAGATAAAGACTTAATTAAAGCTGACAAAGAAAACCTAATTAAAAATAGGAAAAATTGCACCTAGGTCCCAAGCAAGGAAAAATACAACAAAATGGTCCTTCAAAATTTTAAATTTGTGGTGAAGTCCTGTGGGACTATTTTGCAGTATATTCCAAATGTCAAAAGCCACAAATACCCCTATTGAATCAATCAGGGGAGGAAACGATGAAATTTGTAAAAGTCGGAAGACGAATTGGCACGCAAAATGCATGGAATGGAGGTTTTGATCATGAGACAAGCTTAAAGAGGAAAGTACGGAATTGATGCCAACACCTCTATTATCTTCATTATTCCATTTGATTGATCTTTTGTGTTGACCATGAGAACATATTTGCATTATTCATCTTCTTGTTGCCTTAAAATATGAAAAAGTTGTCATCTTTTTTTTTTTTTTTTTGGCGTATTAAAGTGATGAACTTTGTTGTCCTCCTTTATATTTTTAAACTATTAAGGTGACCTAGTGAAATGCAATGTATATGATGTGGTTGTATTTTCAATGTGTTTAGGTCAGGTTTAGGATGCTTTGTTTTTGGGCTTATTATGCTTATTGTAGAGTGTATCATTGGATTTGTAAAGTCTCTCATCATTTGGTACTGTAAATTGTCCTAAACTGAAGGATGTCATGGAACACTATGTCCTAGGGTTATACTTTCATTGTACAACTTTATCCACTTGAGAACGGGGAAACAATGTACTCTTGGGCGTAGCTCGAATACATGAGTATAGATAGACATGTGCCGAAAGGACTCACGATCCCCAACAAGGGATTAGTCATTTACAAGACCGGCATAGCTTGGATGACTTCTAGTTGACTCAAGAGTTTGTGCACAACAAGCGATCATGAAGAGTCATGATCCGTCTTAAAGTTAATAGAAGAGGATTCCTTGTTCTCTGAAAAGCTACATTTAGTCAACTAAGAAAAATGATACTCTATCTTTGCTCTGGACTAAATGTGAATGACAATGTGAGGCATGATGCCGACATGGCATCCAAATTAGAAAGGTAGATCACTTGATCAACTCGATTAGTTCTAGGGCTGCAGAGCATTGCTAGTGTCTTATGTGGTCATTAGATAAATTGGGCTGATTGAGGGAGTTTAATTGGTCCTAATTTGTCTATGTTAGTAATTAATTAGGCCTAATCGATCACACACTAAGGTTGTTATTGATTGCTTAACATCGCAAATTTGAGCCAATAATTATTATTGGGCTTTATCAAGATTATAGGTGTAATTGGATTGGAGTGAGACTCCAAACCCAATAATAAAGATAGCGCCACATTTGGTTAATTAGTGAGAAATTGGTTTCTCCACTAATAGGCCCAAATGTGTTAGAAGACCCAACGGGTTCTTGGGCCAATTTGAATTTTGAATTTAAGTTTGAAATTTAAATTCAAATTTTAAATTCAAGAGATTAGGTTATAAAAGATAATTTTGAATTATCCAAAACTATCTCCACTAAAGATTTGATAAAAATCTAATAAATAATGGATAAAGATTCAATAAACATTATCTTGAATTTTGAATTCAAGATATATTTTAAGATATGGATATGATCCATTATCTTGATTTTTAGGATTAGGTCTTTCTTGTAAGCACAAAATTAGGGTTAAACCTTGATTTAGTGGCTGATTTTTGAGGGGTCAATTCATGGACCTTTTTGGTGGCACAAGCCACCTAGGTGTATGCGGCTTTCTCAAGTTAAGAAGGCGCCATTGGTGTAGGTCTGCCACTAACCAAGAAGGTCTTGGACGCCTTTGGTGTGCCACCAACCAAGAAGGTCTTGTACGCCATGAATGTGCCCCAATTCAAGAAAGGTAAGTTCCTCAATCTTGTCCATCAAATCCTCCATTCTTGTGCCTCACCTAACCTCAAGACATCATCACCTTCTTGAGAAAAGAAAACCCAAAGACTTGAAGCCTTCGCCTTGTCATTGCTTAGCAAGCATTCAAGGAGAAAGACAATCAATGAGAAGGAGTTCTCATTACAATCAGGAGGCAACAATGTGGATCAACATCAAAGGATTTCATAATCTTTGTTGGCTTTTCAATTGATCAAAGGTAATTCTAAAACTCTTTATGTATTTTAACGATAGATCCTAAATTATAACTCATGAGCACGTAAAAAGTTATGGGTTCTCATGAGTATTGTTAAGAGTATCCAAGACTTTCCTCCTAAACATAACTCATGAGGATCATAAACAGTTACGGGTTCTCATGAGTTCCCCAAAGAGTTACGAGTTATAACTCATGAGTACAGTAAGGAGTTATGGGCTCTTCAATGATCAACAGAATCATCAAGTTATAACTCATGAGTACCGTAAGTAGTTACAAGTTCTCATAAGTACCATAAAGAGTTACGAGTTAAAGACAAATAATAATAACTCATTTGTCTAAGGAGCTATGGTTAATGGCTCATAAGGATCGTAAAAAGTAACGGGTTCTGCAATGATTAAGAATTTTTTCTTAAACCTCAGAACCAAGTTGTCTGAATGTCAGGCGACACCACAAATATTAACCAACACAACATCAAAACATGCTTTGCTCTTCTAAATAACAATATCTCATTCTTCACATGTTCAACAACAACAAAAATACTCTCTTTCAAACCTTGCACGCTCAATCTAAACAAGGATATCAGAAGCACCATGTTAAAATGAAATTTTAGAACATTCAAAAAATTCTCAAAAATGATGAAAACTCACAAGGAAGATCTCAAATAAATAAGGTAAACATCAAGTATGGCAAGAGAGACCGCTAACGTAGCAAGTCAAGGGCAATCTTTAGACCAAGATCAACACCAAAATTATTCATTGTCCTTCGTGCACACGATTTTCTTAAACAAAAGCAACAAAAGGAGTTGGAAATTCTAGAAAACTTGTGAAAAGAAAATAAGTTGAATGCCAATACACAACAAAACGATCCAAAACATATAAGCCACTAGTAATCAAAATGAAGAAGCACTACTACAGAAATGGGTTACAACATCCGTTTTTAAGCCCGTTTAACATCCTTTCCCAGGGGAATGCCTATTTGGGGGGCGTAAAAAGTGGAGACTTAGGGAGTCTTAAATTAATTTTGGACGCCATAAGTATATTTTTTATAAAAAAAATACAAAAGAGATGGAGAATTCCAAATGGATTCTAACTTGCACGTCGGAGGAAAAAAACACAAAATCGCAAAAACAGATCTAACAAATGCAAAAGCAAAAGAAATCTAACAAACGCAAAAATGCAGATCAATGTAAATGCAAAATCATAGATGATCTCATCAATGCAAACAAAATAGATCTAAAAAACTCAAAATTGCAAAAACAAATCTAACAAACGTAAAATCACAAAAGATCTCACCATCTAACAGACGGAGGGATCACCAAGCTTAGATCTTGGAATGACGGAGGGAGGGAGCACTGAGCATCAAGCTTCTAGCGGCAAATCTACATGAGACTGACGAAGATGTGATAGGGAACTTTGACCTTCAAGCTTGGACGAGGTGTTTCGAGCTTTGGCACCGCACAAGAACGGTGACGCTTGGAGGAGAGGGAAGAGTTGCCACCGTGGGGTGACGGAAGAGAATAGGATCTGAAAGGGTGAGAGAGAAGAGAACAAGATTTGAAACACAAAATTGCCTAGGGCGAGGTGAGAGAGATGCAAGAGAGAAGAGTGAAAGGGAAATGGATCAGCGGATTTGAGATAGCTAGGGTGCATACGTGTGGGGCCTGTGAGAGAGAGTGTGTGTATGAAATATCACCCTTTTGGCGTCCTAATTTTGAATTAGGACGTCAAAACACACTAAAAGTTGATTTTTGGCGTCCTAGTTCTTAATTAGGACACTAAAGGTGGTGCTTTTGGTGTCCTAATTCAAATTTTCTCATATATAATTATAAAAATGTCATTGCCTTTATTTTTTACTTCCTTTATTTAAAAAAAGAACGTATTTTAGTGAAGTAAAAACCCTTTTTGTAGTAGTGAAGACAAAAGTATATAGCCTATTGCACACCATTGAAGCAAAAATTAGTAGTAATAATTGTTTTTTCACACCATTGAAGCAAAAATTAGTAGTAATAATTGTTTTTTTAAAGGTAAACTCAATCTTTATTCAAAAGCATCAAATATTCAAATGATTACCTGACCATATTCAAAGCCTAATTAAATAAAAAAAATTAAACGGAAATGGTGCGACGGTGCCCAGCATAGGATTAACAACAACGCATGAGCAGATGACGCAGGGAATAAATTCAAATCAAGATTGTTTTTAATTGGCTTATTTGTTTCATTTTTTTCCATGGTCTTATTTGATCTTTAACGGCATCAAGAACAGTTGATTCAGTATACTCTAACTAATCTTACAATTGCAACTGAGCAACACAACTTTCAGAAAAAGTCATAGGACTTGTTGAATTTATACTAGAAGCTCATATGAGCTTTGTAATCTATGAGCTGTGATTTTTATCAATAATTACAGCTCCAAACACAAGAGTAGAGAGAGAAGAAACAATCAAGATTGAAATCTCGAATCTAAGATAAACAAGAGTTGCAAGCCCTAGCAGTAGAGACATCAAGCATAAAATCCATAAATAGATAGCAAATAGAGAGAGAGAGAGAGAGAGAGAGAGAGAGAGATAAAAAAATTGGTACCTGGGAGAGGTGAGTCGCTAATCAGATCAAGAAATAGAGAGACGATGATAAAAAAAAGGGAATTGAGAGGCGAGATGCGATTGTGAGTTGCGGCGAAAAGTGAGACTCTCATCGTGAAAGTGAGACGAGAGTCGAGCGCAAGACGGAAAGTCGACGAAAAGGTAGAATGAGATTTCTGGCTTTTTAGCTCGTGTGGTATCCTTCAGACACAACGGGATGAAGCATTTTCCTACACCATGAAATTTTCCCGGGAAACCAATTTTGGTGCTTTCCCTCTCTCTATTTATGCAATGGGTGTGTTTGTAACTTTTAATAGTTGGAATATATTGCAAAAAAGTCTCACGAAATTTCACCGTAAATTTGAGATTCCAATGGACCATTTTGTCATGTTTTCCCTTACTCGAGATCTAGGTGCAATTTTCCCAAAATATAATTACTAGAAAATTGTTAAATTATATAGGATGCTATGTGTACCATATTGATATGACATGGCAGTTTCCGGAAAAAAAGTTGACGGCGAAGGGGGTTCTTGGTAAAATAATAAAACATTAGGGGGTTGAATTTAAACTATAAAAATATCGGAGGTCATATACAACTGACCTATAGTCTAGGGGGTTTTGTATAATTCAGCCCAATTCTAAATATTGAAGAGAGTGTATGAGGTTGTGTTACTGGAATTTATATTTTTAAATGGACCAATCTTATATAAAGTTAATTAGATCAAGTACAACTAGGTAGCCAATCAGAGCGTGCCATGTGTATTTAGTGGTTTCCAAGTGAGCAGTTAACCCCTAATACCAACTTAACCACAGTTAACCATGAAAATGGCTAAATAACGAGAATAGAGAACCCTGGGCAATCGTGGTTTCATCGATCATCGTTGTGATCTGGAAAAAATTTCATTTTTATATAAATTGCCGATTGAGCAACAACGAGATCCATACATGCCCGATGCTTCCTAAGACTACAGTATATTGCAACTTCTAAGCAATCCTGGACTCTTCCTGACCTACCACAATTTACACATCTACTGATTTCACAAACCATATTAATTTCCAATTTTTTTTCCATCCGTACTTCACCTGGCTTTACAATCCTTTATTTATACGTATGTCATAAGTTCTTCCTTACTGAATAAAGCAACCAAAGACAAATTCTTTTAAGCAAATGACGTATAAAGTTATATTTTGTGTTCGTTAAAGAATTGCATTATATTTGCTAGTTTTTCAGGAATTAAGGATGAATCATCCAATATCTTTGCAACAGAAAAGAATGAAAGAAAACAGAAAAACAAGGTAATAAAAGAAAATAGAAAACCAAAAAACGAGATATTTTCTTGAATACGAATTCAAGAATTCACCAAACTTTTTGGTTCTTCTTGAGGAGGATAATCACTGTCAACATTGAGAATTTACAATACTCATAAAATTTCAGGAATTAAGGATGAATCATCCAATATCTTTGCAACAGAAAAGAATGAAAGAAAACTGAAAAACAAGGTAAAAAGAAAAACAAAACTGAAAAACAAGATATTTTCTTGAATACGAATTTAAGAAAATACAGAAGAAGTTTGATGAGTTGACTAATCAAAGGAGCAACCTGGATGTTGTCTACGAAGTTGCTCTTGTTCTTCAGAAGAGAAGTCGTTCTTTATGTGAAAGATCTTTCGAATTTGTGAGACAGTCATTCCCTTCATCAAATCCGCCGCAGTTTGACAAGCCAAATCATACAAGCCCTCAATACGTAAATAGTTGGCCGCCATTAATATATGAAATAGTATATCCTCCACGTCCATCTTCATGAACTCTATGTCCCATTTCTTCAGCTCCTCCGCATCGGAATCTGAGGCTCCGCTGTTGGCCCGAGGAGCGTGCTTTTCACAGTACTCAATCACTTTCACTAATGTTTTACTCCCTTTGGTCCTTATTAAAAGGCAACAACTTGTAAGTTTATTTGGTCCTTTTTATAAGGTAATTGCTTGTTCCCAATGAGCATTAATTATTTTTTTCCATGTCTGCCATAATTAATAAGGGTAGTGTGTGAGAGTAATGATTAATATAATATTAAAGTTTAGTGCAATTAGTAGGGGTAGTATTAGAAATTACTTAGATTCTAAGACAACTTTATTGACTTTAACTACTTTTATTGGTTTGTGAGAAAAGTTAGTTAGTGTCTTATAATAAGAACCAGAGGGAGTACTATTCACTTCAATTATTGGGACTTCGTCCCAATCATCAGAGACGCAAACACCCTCCAGCATCCAATTTAATGGCTTCGATAGTTTCGCCTCACTGACAGTTATCTTGAACCCGTCGCGGTCACTGCTTAACACAGTAATGGCCTCCACAGATGACGACATTGTAATTGTTGTATGGAATAGGGATCTCTTGATTATTAATTGCTCTGTCGAGGGAGGGATTATTCTAAACCGCAAAGCCACTAAGGCTAGGGATCCCTTATTTATAATGATAATTTGAATGGATTTTCACAGTTTTATTCAAGAAATATTTCGTTGAAATAAATATTTATAAAAGAAATTAAATATATATGAGCCTCTCTTCTGTTCCATATAAAATACTGTTATACAAAACTACATACACATATATGCAATCTTGTTAGACACACATAATGAATTCTGGGTAACATTCATGCAACTTCATTTAAATTAATAATTTAAATTTAAATTCCGCCATAAATCTGAAGGATTTTAAATAAAAATTATTTGGATCACTACTAGAAAATGCCGCAAGGGCAACGGAATTTGCGAGGGGAAAGATATTCGTCGCCATTTGCAACAGAATTTGCAACCATCGAAAAACTATGACGGAAAACAAGCTAAAATTCCACCACGAAACTACCATCGCAGAGTCCGTGCCAAGTCTTTCGCTAGACCATCGCTAATTGTGATGGAAAAAAATCCAACGCAAAAATAGGATTTTGTGACAGAAAAAGTGGTAATTTGCGACGGAAATTTTTTTCGTCGCAAATAACCCTAACTTCTTCCTCTTACCCATTCGGTCCGCTTCTTTCTCATTTTTCTCCATGACCAAACCCTAAATTCCTTCCACCATTATCTATTGACTCACTCTCACCCACATACTAGACCACACAGTGCCATAAGTTTGAAGTGGCGACCTTCTTCTTCCATGCTTAATCTTCTCTGTCGCTCGATCTTCACAACCTTCTTCTATTTTCTGTTAGTTCTCGGATTATAAGTTTTGATGATAACAAACACTTGCAATGAATATAGACTTGATTATTCAAGTCATTCGAGTGTGTATTAAAAAGCACTCAAGTGTATAACAGTTATTGAAACCAAAATTTGAATCAAAAATTAATTTCAAAGTGTTTTGGTATGGACACACTCGAGTGTTACTCTAAAACTCAAGTGTTACTCTAAACACTCGAGTGTTGCCTGATAGTATCAGTCAAAACTGTATTTTTGTAGCGGTTATGACTGCTACTAAAGATAGCAGTAGCAATTACACAAACTTCTACAAAAAGCACTGTGGCAAGCTATTTTGTAAGGGTTAAAAGAATCCGCTATTCAAGTAACCTAACCGCTACTGATACTATAGCGGGTATAGGCCATCGCTACTGAATAACAGATATAGGACATATTATTATGTTGTCAACTAGATGATTTTTGATTATGAAATGAATGTTGATGACTATAGACGGAATGTTGAGGGAATACCATTTTGGAAATAAAAAATTGTTAGTATGAAATAATAATATGAATATAAAAAAATTTAAAATGAAACAACCAAAAAATATTTACTATATTTGATAAACTTGATCAGCACTTAAGCTTCAGAAATGTAATACCCGAAAAATCATTATTTATCTTAAATACAATATTTTGGTAAATAATACCTATTAAAAATAGGAGAATATGTTGTCTCTAATTTTGTAGTTTATTTTCTATAATTGTGGGCAATTTTCCTTGATATGGAACAAACCAAGTGTTAGGTTTAAAACTAAATTTTAAGGTTTCAAATTAGGGATCATAAAACATCATAAAATTTTCGTAATTAAGCATAGTCTTAATTTATTCCTAAGAGACAATTAAATGACATAAAAAAAAAATACTTACATCAATTAGAGAGGAAGTTACCAACAACTAATGGACAATTAAATTTGCAATAATTAGAGTAATTGTATTGACTTGTCATAATTAATTGCAAGACTAAAGTTTCCTAATTTCCATATTAAAAATGCTAATTAGGATTAGATATGGAGAGCTAGGATTAAACCTCATAAAGCTAAATCCTAAGGCCTTAATTCAATTTCATAAAGTGAAATCCTTGTGAAGTATAATCCACCAATGAGAGATTTACTTAAGTTTGTGAGGCAATTAATATACAAAATTGAAAAATCAAAATATGGGGGGAGGGGGACGATTGTTGGTGCTGAAAAGGGAGTAAAAGAATTGTTTAATAATTAACAAATCCCACATACAAATGAAATCATATTCAAACATTAAATCATGAAGACTTTAGAGGCAATTGGAAGAGGATAAGAGTACTTTGGAAAAGAGTATTTATGAAGTGTGGAAGAGGATAAATAGGAAAGAGAAAAGTGTTGTGAGTTAGAAACCACTAGGATGAATGAGAATCTATACAAAATAAATTGTATCTTGAAATACGTTAATCATAGATCAAATATAAGGACTTATCTTAAACTCACATAATTTAATCTCGAGATTAAGCCTAATTAAAGTTATTTTGGTAAACTTTGATGAAGAAGATTAGAGATGATTAAGGACAATTAGAGAAATCTAATTGGACCATAAATCTTGATATCCAACTACTAATCAAAATACATACTTAGAATTCAAAAGAATTGGTGATGGATCAAGCAATCAAAAATAGATTTCATTAAAGTAAACTTAAGCATCTAAGGTAACTGATAATTAAATACAAATCAAAGAGAATGAAGAGGAAATTTTGGCTTGAAAAAGGGGAAAAGAATTGTTTATAATAAATAATTAAGCTCATGCAATTAAGTCATATATGGAGGGAACAAATTGGAGAGATAATGTGTACTTAGGATAATTGTATTAATGGAGAAATGGAAGAGGATAGATAGGAGAGAGGGGGAGGACGGTTTTGAGTGTTTAAATGGTAAGGATGAGAGCTTTTGAGTTAACCTAGATCTAAGGGTGCAAAATGAAGAAGAGAAAGTTCAAGTTATTTACCAAAATTGACACCACAAATTACTATAAATAGAGGGCTTTGGCCTTCACAAATTCTCACACCAAAACAAGCTTAGTGATCTGAAATATAGAGTGAAAGTGAGAGTTAAGAGTCTTGGAGAAGGAGGAGCAAAACTCTTGGTAAGTTCTCTAGCTCTAGCTTTTAAGTTCTTTAAGTTTTAGTTTTTAAATTCATTGTTAGAAGTAGCTTTGATTTTAAATATGCTAGAGTAATTTTAATATCATGTTTTTATATTCAAAAATAGTGATATTTAAAAATTAGATGAGCCACATGGTATAGCAAAATTTCTGGGAAATTATGAGCAAAGTAGCGATGCTCTAGCGAAAATTCATCGGGTAGAAATCTCTAAAACCGGTGATAAAAATGCCAATATTTCATGTTGAAAATAAAGTTACAAAATTCTGGTAAAATTCATGGTTAAAGTAGACATATAGGGATTTTCAAATATTCCAAGAACATGTTAATTTGAGGTCTATACAGTGAGATAAAATTCTTAAAGTTGGGCTACAAATTCTTGGAAAAATCCTGGGCAGAGACTCAAAACTTTAAAACTGGGAATGACTCGTGTAATCTGGGAAAACGTGAGTATTTTTACTTAAAAATATACATCCTAAGGATTCTAAGGAATTTTACGGATCCTCGTTTCGATTTTTTTAGAATTAATTATGATTTTTCAAAGTTAGGCGAAAAATCTACCCTAAATGCTGTAATTAGCGTTTTTTACGAAATTTAAGGGAAGAAATTGAAAAATAATTCCACCAGGGGTAAAATGGTCATTAGTGACTGAGATATCTATTAGGGTATTATTTATGAGTTAATAAATGCGATATTGCCATTATAGGATATCTGTGATCGCATTTCGACCGACGAATGTACCATTGTCACCGACTAAGGTACGGACGTGTACTGTAACACTAACTCTGATACTTATTGTATGTTTATATGTGATAGATTAATTCATAAAGTCATGGACAAGACTTGGTCTTGGGTCATGCACCGTGGCTAAGTTATGGGGCTTAGTTCACATGTTTATACATTCAGCTATACATGGGTTATGGTTTTGATAATGCTGTTGAGTTTTCCTAACGCTGAGGACACGAGGAGCTGTCGTGGCACTGGTTAGTGCAAACGTGGGTGACTGTGCATGTGCTGTGTGCTATGTATTGTTGATTTGTTAATCTTGCATCTGCTGTGTGCTTATGTATTGATTACTGCTGTAATGTCATGAATATCTGTCACACATAACTGTTACATAAGCATGAGGTTAACCGTTACCTGAGGTTCAATGGGTATTGAACCTCAGCTCTTACTATAGCCTCAGGATCCGGAGGCGTCAGGGCCAAGGACAAGGGTAAGCAGCATCAGTGAGCACCCAGCTGGAGAATTTCTTTTTGGATATGTATAAACGTACTTTTAAATATTCAGATAATTGTATCGCTGTTTAAAGCAACCAGATACACCAGCAGTGAATGTTTATCAGATACTCGCTCTTTTGAATTATTTCGATGCTCTAGTCTGATTAAAACATTTTGAAAATGCTTTCAAAAATTGGGATGTTACAAGAAAACATTGATAGGAAAAAATAAAATGAGAGAGAAATTGGGGAGGAAGAAGTGGGAAAATGAGTGAAATGAGGTGTTGTGGTGGTATTTATGGAGATATCTGTGTAGAACGTGTAGCGGTTTATCTGACTGTTGTTGTAGCAGTTGTTATTTGTAGCGGTTTTAAGACAGCTATAAAAAGTACAATGTTTTTTTAAAAAAAAAAATAACATAGACGGATTACAATAAGATAAGCATGTTTTTAAAACAAGCTTCGTTGCCATCACTACAAAAAAAAAAAAAAAAAAAAAAAAGATGGGGAGAAAATGTTAGAGTTGATTTTAATACGTTTGAACACAAATGAAACTTAAATTAATTGATTAGAAAGCGTAACATAAAAAAGTTATCTGAATGATAGATAAATTCTCATAGCCTTTAGGGAGGAAGTCTTTGAAATTGGCAGTCTGGAACAACTCACTCTTGTAGGCGACATTATCACCATCACCCATGTTGTAAGGTTCCCGAGGCTTTAAGTGAACCACCACATTCCAATCTCCGCACCTCTCGTCCTCGACATGACAAACTTGTTGTGCCTCTAAAGCAAGAATATATAGCTCATTATCTTCGAACCTGCAGTATCCCGTGGATGTCTTAGTTTACCATTTGCTCTTTTGTGAACTTCATACCACCTTACATGCTCAACTGTCTTAGACGACATAAACAATGTTTGTAAGCAAGGTTTTAAAGAAACATACTTGAGAATCTTTGTTGCTTTCTTCTTCTTCTTCTTTTTTCCCTTCCGAACTGTCCTGAATCTCGAAGTGTGACATCGCTTACAAGTCTCCCTATGAGCATCATTTGACCAATATAGTATACAGTCGTTGAGGCATGCATCAATTTTTTCTTTGTTCAATCCTAATCTGTTAATAAGCTTCTTGGCCTCAGAGAAGGTTGTGGGAATGTCTGGTTAGGGAATGCATCTTATAGTAATTCTAGCATCATCGACATCCTCTCATCAGCGATCCTACACAAGCACTTGATATGAGGTAATTTGATCAATAAAGATAATTTAGAGTATTTTCGACAACCTTGATATAATGGACGAGCTACAACATTCCTCAAGAAAAGAAGGTCTACACCATGAATTTATGCGGTGAAGTTGTCATCTTGAAAACCAAATGCATCATGAAAAGCATCATTAACAGGATCATCTTGATCTCGCTTGAACTCCTACTTGTGAACTTCGAGGAAGAATATCATCATATCTCATATGAGGTTTCTCACCATGAACTCCCTATAATGTATATTCTTCAAGGAAATACTTCATAAGCAAATCCTCCTTAGCAACTTCTTGTGTATGCCACTTCTTAAACTTGCATTTACAACACAGGCACACGATCTTCTCATTATAGCTGGAGTGATAAAATAAGAAATCCAAGAAAGTGTTCAATCCAGCCAAATATGCTGGAAAATTGTGTGACAACTTGATCCATTCCTTATCCATATGTATTGAACAAAGTTACGATAGAAGCTAGGTGAATAGAAAATGTCCAGTGGTCAACAAACCACTACCAAGACCGCTTCTGAGAAAATAAACCGCTACAAAAATGAAGAACTATTGAACTTTCAAATATTTTATATTTGTAGCGGTTATACTATTGTAACCGCTACAAAGGTGTGATCGTTATTAGGAAGGAAAGTGAAAATTGAAATTTCAAAGTTTGCAGTAGTTTGAGTCGTAAAACTGCTACACAATTAGCAGAATCAAATATTTTGATTTTTAAATGTTTACATTCTGTAGCGGTTACATAAGTTTAACCACTACAAAATATTCAAATTGTTTATTTAATATGTTGAATTTATTTTCATAAATTTTAAGGTAAAGAAGAAATAATGAAATTTAAAAAATGTTACAACTTACTATCGATTTTCAATAAACTATATCAAATATTTTAAATAACATGATCTGTATGTCCTAAAACAAAATCAAAAACAACACCTAACTAACTATTTGGAGCTTGATGATCAGGTCTTCTCTCGGTGGGGGCGGGATCAACGTGCTAATTAACCGGAGGTAACATCACCGTCGTCATCATCGCATGATAGGGCGAATCGATGGTGAAAACGGGAGGAGACATGGGTGGTGGAACGTCACCGGGAAATATCTCGAGAATACGCCTTCGTAATGAAATCCCATCTATGTTTGTTACGAGCGTACCCACTACTACAAATTCGGTCTTTAACGTCGTTTATTAACCCATTTTATGTCATTTTATAAAGGGACGTTTTTTGCTGGGACAAAGAAACGACATGACTTGTGGTATCCTTATAATTTTAGGACGTTGAAAGTATTTTTAAAAAATAAAATAAAATTCATTCGACTATCTCTCACTAACACCTCCCCTTCTCCTCACACACCACCTTCCTGTCCTTCGCCATTCTTCTCCAGACGCATCGCCTCCTCATCCTCCAACATTCACAAGGAACTTGGTAGTGCATATTGAGTAGGAAGAAGTTGCTCATCATATTTTGCAATCAAAGAACTCGGATCGAACACTTAGGCGGATCGAGTTGCTTTGACCACCGCCCTCAAAGAACTCGGAGAATCGAGAAAAATGAAATCACTGAAAAACCAATGAGAACGAGATAGATGAACAAGACAAAAAAATCAGAAAAATGAAATCACAGAAAAATCATTGAGAACGATACAGATGAACAAGATAGAAAAATCAAAGAAATCCTTGTTCGGCGTTAGATCTTGAACTGGGAAAGACGCGTTTAGATTTGTTCTCACCGGATCTATTCTCATTGGATCTATTCGCATCGACTTTGTTCTCATTAACACTCATCAACAAGCACATATGGGAGTTCGGGTGGAGGAGGTGGAGCGGCGGAGGAGGGGGGGAGCGGCCGAAACTTGGAAGGAGAAGGTCGAAGTGTCTAAGAGAGAAGAAAATGAAACTCTTGTAACTTTGACTCATGAGCGTTGCCTACCTTATGCAGAGCTCTGGAACTTGTTGTGACAAGTGAGAGATGCGTTGGAAGTTGTGATGCCTTAATAGGCATCCCAAATTTAAATTTGGGAAGCCTAAAATGTGACTTTAGGTGTCCCAATTCATATTTAGGACGCCAAAAAATTCCCCTAGCGTCAAAAATTTCACAAAATGCTTCAAATAATTAATTTTAGGCATCCCGAAAGATTTTTGAGACTCATAAATTTATTTTAGGCGTCCCAAAAATTATTTTAGGATACCAAAGTGTTAAAGTTCAAGCAATAATTACGAGAATGCCACCGCCTTCAGTTTTTACTTCCCTTTTTATAATAAGAACATCCTTTGGGGAAGTAATATCCCCTTTTTGTAGTAGTGACCACTCCCAACTTGGTCCTGAGGCTGCATGGCGACATTCCTAGTAACATCTTCATAGATCGCTGAGCCTTCTCCTCAACTATCGCTTGAAGTATTCGCTCCGTCGGCCTTCTCACGACAGAGGTTCTTGCTTGAGAGGTTCCGATCTCAGAAGTGGCGCTCCTGCGTAGACCATGCTAGGCCTGGCGCCTAGCCCAAAACCCTACAGCGTCCAGAGTGCTCAATTTGGCTCAGACTAGCTTTCAAGGCGCAGTGGGATCCACAAACCCTTGTGACTCGCTCTAGAGGCGGCACGATTCTTTACGGGCTGTACAATCCACCCCTGGTGCACACATTTTATAAGAAATTAATAAAACAATTGCATTTTGTAAATTAATTACATAAATTATATTTTTTTTTACGTATATCACTTATAATGTCTTCCTCTCGCTTTTTGAGATGTTGGCATCTCATCCTGGTGTTTGTAGGTGTATATGTATAACTCCTTATAGTCTATATGGCGATTCTCCTCTTGAGCCTTCACCACCTATAAGAATTTAAAAAATATCTATTTAGTTGTATTTAAAAAAGAATTAATAATTTAACTTTAAAAAAATACCCATTCACCGTAGGTGACAAGAAAAGTATTGGATCGACTCTCTAGTGGATCCTTTCTTTTTGCTCCTAGATCCTAGTGTTCCTCTAAGAAACAGCCTATATAAGAGGGGGAAGTTAAAATATGTTTCAATAATAATTATAAAATTTCTAACTATTAAAAATTGTAGAATTAAGTTAAAATGTACACGCCCTCCCGATTCCTCCCGTATTGCACAAAGCTGGCCCAATCATTCGAAGGACACCGTACGGGGGCTAGCGATCAACTGGTCCAGAGGAATCATCCCATCCTTATCCACCTTGTGGTAGAGATGACTCATCTGATTCTTCTAGTCGTCCCCTATCTTCGTCATTGCGCACCTCTTCTTGGATATTATTATAGCCAAATCAGCTTCCATGTCAATGTTTTTGGTTGTTCAACGTAACTTAGATTAACGGAGAAGATATATTTCCTTTAATTTTGAAAGTTCATGTGTATTTTTGCACCTAAGAAAAGCATTTGGTGTTGGGCGCTCCTTAAGGTAAAACACATGTGTATTTTTAAACCTTGACCCTGTATTTTTTTTAATAACACTCAATATCTCAAATTAATTCATTTTTAGTGCATCCAACAACATGGAGCATTTTTTGTAGCACTCATTAACCAATAAAAAATAATATATAGTGTTCGATGTACTAAAAATTTATGAATATTGGGTTAAAATAAAAAGATATTTCAGGATATTTGGTACTAATGGAAAAATATTTCAGAATCTTTTTTGGGTGGTACTAGAAAAATATTTCTGGATATTAGATATACTAGAAATTAATTAATTTAAGATAAAATACCTCTGGATACTAAATATACTAGAAATTAATTAATTTGAGATATCATATGTCAAAAATATATTAACATGCTGTATATAATTTAATCTAAATAAATAACAATGCATTAAAAAAATGGATTCCTGACCGAAAAAGATGAAAACGCTGCGGTTCTGTGGATGAGCATGCCTTGTGTTGTTCATAGATCTAGGGCATGTCAACCTAGTAGGATAGAGGTTTTTTCTCCAAAACAAAAAATAAATAAATAAATAAAATCTGAATATCGGAGGAAATGAATGGGTTTAGTAAGAGACAATTTAGTATTTTTTATATTTGGTTATTCAAAATAATTATAATTTTTAAGATACGTTTCAATAAATATAACTTACTCTGCGTATTTTCCCCTTATTTTTTTCTCTATTTTAAAATTTATACAATAATAAATAATAGAAAAATACTTATATGTCAAGTTTTTTTTAAAAAATATCTATTTCATCTGATCACATATGATCATATATTATATTTTTAAATTATTATCATTTGATTATAATTTTTAATAAATTTAGTATTAGAGGTTTAATATTTAATAAAGACGACTTATATGAATTCATTTATATTAATATCCATGTTTACATGGGAGACTCAAATGAAATGAGTGAGCCATTATATTTCCTTGGGGATCCTTTCAATGGCTGCATCTTCTTTGGCAGAGGCTAATTAAGAAAAGGACTCACGTACGAAAGCTGCCAATGGGCATTGTATTGCATTATGCATAATGTAAGTGTCTGTTTTTTATGCAGGGGTTGTCCTTTAATTCTTGATTAACGTGCAATTTTATCTAAAAGTAATAACTTATGAAGTTGGATATCCAGAACTTTTTCAAAGAGTAATTTTTCTCTAAAAATGTGTTAAAAAAAGAGCATATTCACCCTAACTATTAAAAAATAAATGTAACCATTTAACTGTTAAAAAATTGATTTAACCGTTAACATTTCTAATGATAAGGGAAAAAATTGTTATATTTTTGTTATTATCAGGATAAAACTACTCCTAAAAAACTTTTAAATACCTAATCCTCTTGAGTGGTTATTTTCATAGAAAACTTGAACATTAACCCTTAGTTTTAAACATATTATCTTACTTTATTTAAAATCCTTCAAAACTTTTTTTTTTTTTTTATGGCAACTTCTTCAAATCTTTCTTTGGTTTGGAAGTTCTTCAAAAAAAAAAAAAAAAAAAAAAAAAAAAAAAAAAAAGCATATTCACCTAACTGATGATAGAGTAATAAATTTTCTCATAAACATGATAACCTCATTAATTTTCCTAATTTTTTAACAATTCAAATAATTAAATTTTATATATCACAAAAAAATAGAAAAAATAGAGATCAATAATTATCTATATAAAATTTTTTTATTCCGTTGTTAAAAAAATTAAGGCATTGCTATCTTGGAAATTATATAATACATGTAAAGTTTTTCATTTATTTTTATGAATATCATATTTTTAGAATCACGGCATATGCATAATATTTGTTAGCAAGTTTTTACAATAGATTGAATATTTCAATTTATATGGTTTCAAATATAAACGATTAAATATTTCAATTTATAGGGGTTGAGAATTTTTTTTTTTTTTAGGTTTAGGTTTTAAAATTGAATAAAGAAGTTATGATGATATAATCATGGGTAACCGCATATCTCAAGAAGTTATCAATATATGAAGGTATTATAATAATAATATATTATACAATTTAGATAAAATACTCTAACATCTTTTGTGTTTTGCGTTAATTCGAAGGATCTCCCTTTTATTTTGAAAACATATACTTAAGTCAAAACCGTTAATTCCATTAAGGATTTTTTTTTTTTTTAATTTTTAATTGAAATTAAATTTCTTTACTAATTTACCCTTCATCATTACTAATTCCCTACTTGTGGCAAAAATTGTTTAAGTAATTTTAGATTTTTTTATTTTTCTTAATTTATTTTTTACTTTTGTAAATAGTTATCTTAAAGAGGAAGGTACATAATTGATGCCAACACCTCTATGATCTTCATTATTCCATTTGATTGATCTTTTGTGTTGACCATGAGAACAGATTTGCATTATTCATCTTCTTTTTGCCCTAAAATATGAAAAAGGTATCATCTTTTTGGTTTTTGGGTATTAAAGTGATAACCTATATTGTCCGCTTTTATATTTGTAAAATATCAAGGCACCCTAGTTAAATACAATGTATATAAAACGGTTGTGGTTTCAATTTGTTTAGGTAGGGTATAGTATGCTCTATTTTCAAGCTTAGTTTGCTCTAATTCTGCATTGCAAGGGCAAACAAATGAAGAAGAGGGTGAAAGTTTTGTGGTTACAACATCTTGTATGCGAAGGGAAAAAGGAGTTGTTAATAGGTGCAGCGATAGTTGTCAATATATGTGATGAACTTGCTAATGACAACAATAGGTCATATTTAAATGTTTTACTTGTGGTTTAATGATGGTTTTGGGTATTTTGTGCTCTTTTTACTACTTAAAAGTGAGAATTAATCAACATGCAGCAAAAGTTGTGTGGTGGGAACTCCTGATGTAGGAAATCATAATGAGTTATTAATAGGGGTAGCGATAAAAGTTAATAAAGGAGGTAAACGTGTTAATGACAACTATATTGTGTAGGTGGACACAATGGTGATGGCTAGCACGATTGGGAAGTTTCTACTATGTTTCCTTCATACAGGGGAAGGTTCGTAGTTAGTGGAGAAGGTGATATAACATATGTTGGGGAAACGGTGAGATCAAGAACCATTAAGGAAGGCACAATGTAACATCCTCCATTTTTACTTTACAAAATAACTAAGGGTTTGATCATTAACTTCATAATGTTTCATCATTTATCAAAATATCCAACTATAAACCAGAGTATGCAAAATGAGCCCTAACGTGACAATATACAGTAATCCAATATATACAAAAAAGATGGAAGCACTACTGTCAGTAGAAGTAGCCTAAGTTTCCGAAGTCTTCCCTGATGGACCCGCACGGGAACTATCACTTGAAAATTATGGTAACCATCAATCCAACTTATTACAAATACTAATATGTGCTTGTGAGGTGCCAAGTGGAACAATATATATGTAATAAGGTATTAAAAACATAATTCACTAATATCCACTTCACAAATTTCATATCATGAATTATGTATCATAAATTATGTATCCCGGTTTCCCTAACACAATTCCCAAGATGCCTCCCTACAATCCAACCGAACCGCCTTATTTCCGCTGGCTAGACCCATGAGCTAAGTTACTATCCATATTATTGGCTACTCAAAAGCTCACTAGTCATGTGATAAGGACCAGCCGAAATCCTCAGAGCACATGTCTCAGACCGTGGGTCTTTTGTTGGGATCCGTACACGCAGCGGATTAAAATATTCTACGAATCCCATCCGGAGGATAGCTCAACCGTCATCTAAATCAAGGTTTGAGAACCGAATATTACCTATAGTGAACTCGTCCGCATCTCGTTCTCTTTGAACTGGTGGGCTACCTTCTCGATCAGCAGAAGTCGACTCCACGAATCGGCTTCCTCTACTGGTATCCATACGAATAAACACTGAACACGGATGCAACAGCGTGCTAGTGCATCGAACTGTGCATGTCTCTGTCTTGCTCTAGGGTTTCTCGCAGCTCTCTAATACGCTCGACAAAAAGTCCCGTAGGTTTTTCTAAACCCGATCGACGTATTATATTCAAAATTAATCCTCACTAATTTTGAATTTCGAATTTCAAATAAGGATTAAAAATACATTAATTAAATCTATTTGTTAGATCTAATGTAACTTATTTAATCCGTATTAAAAGGTTGATCTGAAATTCAAATTTTGAATCTGGATTAAAATTATATTAATTAAATCTATCTAATAGATCTAATATAATCCATTTATTTAATCCAAATTAAAAAGCCTTCGATTTAATTTATCTATATAAATTAAATCCGAGAAATGATATCTATTTATTTAATTAAATCTGATATGCTATATCTCAATTTAAATAAAATAGATATATGATATGTTTATTCAAAAATTAAATGAGATACAATGTCTCTATTTGTTTTAGATATTTAATTTATCAATTAAATTAAATACGAAACAAATATCATATAATAATATTATAATATCCATTAATAATATTAATATATATTAATTTCAAATTTAATATATATATATATATATTCTCACCCCCAGATCAAATTAAGTATTCATTGAATCTTAGATTAATCTAAGATCCAATGAATCTAGACATTTTTGCTCGTGTTGGGTTATTCTTGTGTGCGACCCTATAGCCCCATATGAGATTGGCAGTGGGCTAATACTGTACCAGCCCACAAGTTGCAAGCGGCCTCTAGCAAGACATTGCGACTACCCAATTCCGAGGGGATCGATAACACGATACAACCTATTGTACAACCATGTCATGTCCCTTTTGTCACGCGATAATTTGGTCAAAGATGAGGCGTGGATAATGTCAACTTCCTTTTCTTGACCAATACTTTCTCGATTCCCGAGTAGTTTAATAATTGAAATGGAAACTCCTTTCCGTCACAGTATGACCATACATTTCTTAGACTCACTCATCGAGGGGCCCAATATCTCTCTACAAATGTGAGGGACAAATTCCATCTTGACCATTCACATTCCTCCGCATGAAAACCACTGATCCCGATCCAAGCCTTTATCATCACCCGGTCAAATGTGACTTTTGACTAGGTCAAAGACCAGTGACTCATCATGTAGGAATCCATGATGATCTCAGGTCATAGGGTGTCGTGACGCGGTTATACATGAGATAAGCTTATGACTAGATCCATGCAGCTTTCCCATAGTGGGTCGGTCCAGCACCTTGTACTCTTACAAGTGCCCATGACTTTGATTTGTATCTCCATACCACATCAAAGTCATGCGGTCTTATCTCATCTTCGCTCCGCGTAGATGACCGACCGAGGACATTTAGGATAATCTATAAGATATATCCAGGGATACAGTTATCAATATAAACATGCAAATTAAATGATAACTAAAAGAGAATATTTTAAAACATAAATGTCTAAAGTACAATGACTTGCCCTAGGGCATATTTTTCCAACATCTTTTCCCCTCATTGAACTAGTGGGGTGTTGCAAGCCCTCATTAAAATAATAGGGTTGTCCCTTATTGAACTAGTGGGATGATAGAGAGCCAACCATCGTGCACCAATGGAGGCTATACCACATGGTAAAATAAACTACTCCATTTCTTTCCAATTCAACCCTTACCATAATTATCACAACAAATAACTCAACAGGAATTTTTTTCAAGATTTTCACATTCATTTCATGTTATTTAAATTATTCATATATATATATATATATATATGTCATAATATCTCAACTCTCAATTCTTATGCATATATATGTATATATTCATAATTCAAGATATAAGGTTCCGCAAGACAATTTCTATTAAGATATTCACAAAATACTCACAAACAACATACTAATACACATAACAAGTGGAAAATGGTTACCTCTCGCCAAAGCAAATTATTATTATATTGCTGCTAATCCAAGAGCTTAAACACACGCAAAAAATCAATCTACGCTACAATTAGTTGACTAACCATTAATGACTCTACAAAACTCCACATAATCAAAATTATCACTTAGCTTATAATTCAAAATATACAAATTTTAATAATAATATATGATTATTATAATAAAAACTGAAAAAGAACAAATAGTTTGGGGTTTATAATTAAAAAAATGCCCATTTAGTCCACGAATTTCAAAAATGAGAGTTTAGTCCACAAATTTAAGAAATGACAGTTTAGTCCACAAATTTTAGAAATGACAGTTTAGTCCAAAACCAGTCAAAATTTCAATAATATCCGTATTAAGCCAAATAAATTATTTATACAATATTTAATCGGTAAAAATATCTTATAGGACATAAATTCTAAATTTCTCAAATATAATAAATTTTAAAATTCCTACAACAAATCTAAACCGATTAAAATTAACTATTAATCATTCTATACATATATATAGTCATCTATTGACAAAACTCTCCCAAAATTATAACCCGAACATTTTCACTAACCAACACAATATTACCCTAATCCAAAAGAGAAAAATATGTAGAATAACTTTCATGAAGGAAGTTTCTTTAAAAAAAGATAGTTTAGTTATCAAAATAATCTTATAAGATAAATAACATATCTTAAAATGGTCTCTTCCTCCTCTTTTCCTCTCCTTCTTCCTCACACTCTTCTCTTGTCTCTCCCTTCTCACTAGCTGTGTGTGTGAGAGTGCTTGTGTAAGTGTGTGCTTAAATAAAGAGTTGGGGAAGTGGTGGATGGGAGTGGTTAAAACCACTCCTCAAAATCAACAATGGGGGCAAGTCAACCGGCCCCATCGATGCGCTACAATGCAGAATTTTTTTCTTTTAAAATCTCTCTCTCTCTCTCTCTCTCTCTCTCATAATCCTAAAAATAAATTAGGATATTACACACAAGTTATGAAGAGTTCAAAACGTGCATGTGCGGTAATCAAGTTATTCATCGTAGTATGTACTCATATGTTGATGATTGCGACAAATTGTCTACCTAAGAAAAGATATATGCAACTCACATGAGGCCTGTAGCAACACATGATTGCCCATGTCCTAAAGCCCTTACAATGACACAGACGATGACACAAACTTTGTTATGATCACCAATCACTAGAAGGCCTCCAAGAAGGCTAAAGAAAAGAAGGATTGAATCTCAGTTTCAAGACTTTATCATTGTGGTAGGTGCAATGAGGCTAGCCACACAACTAAGACTTGCAAGAATCTTAATCCAAGCTAATCAATGATGGAGGCTTGGGTCTTTTGTTTTTGGAAAATGCATCTCATACTTTTTTTTTTTTTTTTGTAAATGTCATTAGATAGAAATCTAGACAATAAGATTTTTGTGGTTGGTCTGTGAATTTGTAATTGGCACTTTATAGATGCATTTCAGATGTAGATGAAGGTTGGATATAATAAGGTATTATATATAAGTTTCGTTTATGAAAATTTGGATTATGATGTAATTTTAGTTGTCAATGTATGGAAAAGAATTAGTCGGTGGACGCACATGGACTTATCAACATAGGCGCATTGCCTTGTCAATGGATGCTCAAAGGCTTGTCAACACAAGCACATGGACTTGTCAACATAGGCATATGGACATGTCAATGAACGCCTATTGACTTTTCAACATAGGCACATAGACTTGTTAATGAACGCCCATGGACTTGTCAATGCCAACCCATAGAGTTGTGAGTGCAATCCCCTACTCTAGTCAATAATCAGGCTTTAGTTAATAATTACCACACAAAAGAAGCCATGTCATCAATACAATCACTCTGTACTTGATCATAACAAAAAAAACATGTCATCATGCAATCACTTTGTACTTGATCATTGCAAAAAAAAAAAAAAACATGTTATCAAGTACAATCAGTCTGTATTTGATCATTGCAAAAAACATGTCATTACAATTTGTATGTACTTGATCTTACTTCACCTCTAATCCTAGCTACAATCCAAATTATTAGCCAATTTGGTTGTCTTCCTCTAACGGTTCTCTTACACAAAAGACATAACTTTGTCTCCATGTATGTTATTAGGAGGAGTGACAAGCCACCACAAGAACCCAACCTTAATTTCATTTAGTTCTTCTATCAACTAGTAAGGCATGGTGTAATCATAATGACCTTGGTCTGTTCCATCCCATATCTCGTAACTAGGATAGTACATGCACCCCACAAGAGTCTTTGTAAATATAATTGTACTCAAATTAATAAGTGAATCGGGAAGTTTGACGATATAATAAAATTAACCAAAATCACGAAGTAAACTAACATGTGTGATTGTACATGCATTTTTCCCCATGTAACTTCCTTCTCAATTCTTTCCTCATTCTCAAATAACTCGGCTTCACTCTTTGAAGCATTTAGAAGAAGCAATTTGTCTGAAAAAACATAAATCATATTGTACTCAAATTAATAAGTGAATGAGGAAGCTGACGATGTAATAAAATTAACCATAATCTCGAAGTAAACTAACATGTGTGATTGTACATGCACTTTTGCCCATGTAGCTTCCTTCTCAAGTTTTTCCTCATTCTCAAACAACTCTGGCTTCACTCTTTGAGGCATTTAGAAGAAAAAAAATTCCTGAAAAAAAAAACATAAATCATCTTAGTCACAAATATACATAATAAATTGACAACTAATACACAAGTAAATCTCAAGTCTGGCAAGAGAGACCACTAGCAGTAGCAAGCTGGGAAGTCCTTAGACCAAGATCTGCACCATAATTATTCATTGTCCTTCTTACACGGGATTTTCTCAAACAAAAGAAGTTGGAAATTTTGAAAAACTTGTGAAAAGAAAATAAATAGAATGTCAAAACACAACAAATCCAACATTGCACCCAAAAAAAAAAACAATCCAAAGCATATAAGCCACTAGTAATCAAAATGAAGAAGTACAATAGACTATTGCACAACATTTAAGCAAAAATTAGCAATAACTTTTTTTAAAAAGAAAGGTAAACTCAATCTTTATTCAAAAGCATCAAATATTCAAACAATTACTTGACCATATTGAAAGACAAATTTAAATGAAAAATTTAAACGAAAATGGTGCGACCACACCCAACACAGGATTAACGACAACGCATGATCATATGATGCAAGGAACAAATTCAAATAAAGCTTTTTAAAATTGGCTTATTTGTTTTGATTTTTTCAGTAGTCTTATTTGATCTTTAATGGCATCATGAACACTTGATTTAGTATACTCTAATCTTACCATCACAATTGAGCAACAAACCTTTCAAAAAAAGTTCAGGGACTTGTTGAATTTATACTAGAAGCCTCATATGAGATTTGTAATCTATGAGCTATGATTTTTATCAATAATTACAGCTCCGAACACAAGAGCAAAGAGAGAAGAAACAATAAAGATTGAAATCTCGAATCTAAGAAGAACCAGAGTTGCAAGCCCTAGCAGTAGAGACATAAAGCATAAAATCGATAAATAGAGCGAACAAAGAGAGAGGGATAAAAAAATTGGTACCTGGGAGAGGTGAGTTGCAAGTCAAATCCAGAAATAGAGAGGTGATGATGAGGCTGATAATGGAGAGGTGAGATGCGATTGTGAGTCGTGGTGAAAGGTGAGACTCTCACCGTAAAAGTGAGATGAGAGTCGAGCGCAAGACAGGCGACAGAAAGGCAGAATGAGATTTTGGCCTTTTTGCCCTTTTGGTATCCTTCAGACACAACGAGATGAAGCACTTTCCTGCGCCATAAAATTTTATCGGGAAACCAATTTTGGTGGTTTCGCTTTGTCTATTTATTCAAGGGGTTATTTGTATAGTTTGACATTTGGAATATATTGAAAAAAATTCCCACGGGATTCATTGCAAAAAAATTGATGGCTCGTAGCACTTAATTTGTAGCGAAAAAAAAAAAAAAAACCGCTGAAAATATCAAATTTTGTAGCGACTTAAAACATAACGCTACAAATTTGGAATGGGACAACTCGCCAAGATGCGCACTAGTTCATGAACGTACTTTGTAGTGGTCATCACTAAATAACCTCTATAAAATATGGCGCCAAGTTGGAGCCAATTTCGTAGCAGACATTTTGTAGCGGTTTAATTTAAGTCACTGCTACAAATGTAGCTTAAGCAAGGCATGTTATGGCGCAAAAGATGTGGTGAATTTTTTGTGGCAAATCGAAGTAAAAACCTCTATGGAAGTCAAAGAGTCTTATCTTTTGTAGCGGTTTTGTGTAAATAATTGGCAAATTTGTGGCAATTTCCTATAAAAACCACTACACAGTTTGAAGTCATATAAGTAATTCCACAGAAATTATATTCTGTGAAAAATTAGCAGCAAGAAGCCAAATATTGGTTTCAAAGTAGCTTGCCTGCAATGAAAATTTGCAAATGGGTGTTTTTTATCATCTTATACGTCTCATGTTACCTAACACCACATTTGCATATTTTCATCATGGGGCAACTACTTTCAAACCAATGTTTAGCTTCTTGTTACTATTCTTCACGAAAGTTTGTAGCGGTTTTAATAGAAACCGCTATAGAATGCAAAGAGTATTGACATTGGTAATGGTTACCACAAAAACCACTGTAGAATGCAAAGAGTCTTCACATTGTTAGCATTTTTGTTGACTGCTACAAAATGTCTCGAGCAATGAAGAATATTGTAATGGTTTTTTTAAAATCACTACAAATGCTCAATTGTTTAAATGCAACAGTGAACCATGCACATTTCACTCTCACCACACAAACTTCATTCTCACGCACTATCTTGCGACGTTTAAGTATAGTATTTACGAAGTGATGGGTTCAGGAAGAGATTTACAGAATGGAAAAGAGGTGATAAGGGGAAGAGCGCCTCGACAAAGTAGCAAAAGTAGAGGGCAACACAGGGGTAGAAATATCCCCATGCCATTGCACATCAAACCCAACCTCGGTAGTTGTTCCCACAGGAGGCGGCCCCACATATACAGGAGGCAACCCCACATGTATAGGAGGCGACCCTACTGCCTCATGTTGAGGATGAGGAGGTTGAGCTCAGTTGGAGCGACTTTGAGCAAGGTAAGGAGTTTGAATTGAGCATTCTGTTACACGATATGGAGCGGTTCTTTGATAGGGAGATCACCTAGGACCAAGGGAACCCCAACTATCATCTTTGCGATCGATTTGGGTTTAATGTGGAAGTCTAAAGGTAACTATTGTTTTAATAAATTTAATATTTAATTTCCATACATTTTATTAAAAGTAGAATTAACTATAATAAAAAAATGTTCTCAATTGTGCGGATCTGCATGGGAACATCACCAAAAGGAAGCCGGACGTGTCCGTGTGAATGCGATGAATGGGCCACATGTCATAGTTCCGTGGAATGAGCACACATATCAGTCGATCAAGAACGGTGGTCACCTCTTCAACCGTTGGCTAAACGACAAGGACGGAAATTGGATGTGGTTCCTCATCAACTTCGGAATTGGAAGCAAGTTCCAAAAGAGCATAAGAAAAAAAAAGCGTGGGAACAAGTTGCTACAATACTTAATTTCATTTAAGTATATTATAGATGTAAATAGTTATAATATATGGGTTTTTTAATGAATTAAGTAATTATTCAATTGTGATACAGCTTAAGTTTGTTGTTCATGACAACAAGAAGAGGTACTCACTGATCACTGATCATGATGACATTGAGACCTCTTTCCACCAACTGCCTTGTGTAGACGATTGTCCTAAACTTGAACATGAGCCATCATCAAGAGAGTTGTTAATCCCTCATGTTCATAAATCAAATGGAGGAAGTGAGTGATTCAAATTGATAGCAACTGAGAAGTTCCAAGGACATAGAAATGTCTTGATTAATTGTATTCAAGCTGAACCCTTCCTTCAGTAAGGATTGTACACTCATATGTTATCCCATGTATTTTCTTACATTTAATACTTACATTTCATGATCGCCACATCATGATTAATTACAAGGAATTCAAAATTCATGTGAAGCGTTAGCTCAGGATCCATTTATAGGCATCCTCCAAAATTGACAAAAAGGTCCATAGAGAATTCCCATGATGGTTTATGAGGAGAATACTAAATTAGCAAAATCCACACTCACCAGATTTCAGAGCTCTCGTATTTGGCCCTCTTGATTGTGTAGTTCGGTTTATGGCATATAATATCAATGGTTTCAAATTTTGCACGGTTTCACGAGATCAAGGATTGCTAACCCAAAAGTTGGGTGTTTATGGCACCTTTGGGACAAGGAGTTATGCGAGTAGCAATGACAAGAACATGCAATTTGGAGACTTCCCGTATTATGGAAAGCTTCTTGATGCCGTGGAAATAAATTACTAAGGTTGTTTTAGGGTGACGCTATTCAAGTGTTTTTGGGCCAATACGACAACTTCCTGGGGACTCACAACTATGAATTAGGCATTATATCAATAAATTTCTCCCATAATTCACACCATGAATCTCAAAATGATGAGTAATATATTCTACAAGCCACACCATCACACCATCAATAGCTACAAATTTGATGCATATATAACTATAAATACCACCACCACACTTCATTTCACACACTTCTTCATTTCTTATCAAATATGGTAAATACTTTTTCACTTCTTTGCTTTTTCATTTTCTCACTTTCTTATAATTCTCTAATATTAATTTTTTATCCAAAACTTAAAGGACATGCCCTCAACATTTCTTCTCTAATCATCAATATTCATATCATAATCCAATATCCTATAGTGGATATCATAATATAAGTTTATATTATCTACACATTCTCGTATTATAGCTATAAAATATTCATAATCAAATATCATCTACAAGTAATATTTTTTAAAGATATTAAAATTTATCACTTAAATTATCACTTAAATAATGACATTAAAATGATAAAATAATAGGAAAAAAGGGACTCAAATTATGTACTTTAAAAAAAAAGTAATAATTTTGTAGCTGTTTTATATAGCCGCTACAAATCTTGAAAAAAAATTTAGCACACTTTTTAAATTTTCACCTAAATTTGTAACGATTTTACAACCGCTCCAAAATCTTAATATCCTGTAATAATTTTTCATTATTTACCTCTCCACAAGTCTTCTTTACTTTAATCTTTTTGCTAATAACAAATAAGGGGGAGAGAATGTCAAGAAAAATATGTAGGGCATAATGTATTTTCATATTCATACATATTTTTCTTAGAGTATTTGTCATCATCGAAAGGGGGAGAATGTTGGATATGATTAGTTTTGATGATGTCTTATATAGATGCCATTATTAAGAGAAAAAAGCTTGTATACTATATTTATCTCCTACATTGACTAACTACTATATATTTAAAGTAGATTAGTCCAAGTTGAATTATAGAGATTAATCAAGAAGGAGATAAGAGCTTACGAAATAAGAACTTGCAGAAATTGTCAAGGAAGCAAGAAGCTATCAAAGTATTTTGAGAATAATCAAGAAGAGGAGGAGATATTGAAGAAGTTAAAACTTGCAGAGAATGACGGAGAATGATCAAGAGAAGAAGAAAGAGTTGAATTATGGAAAATGATTAAAAAAAGAGAAGAAAGAAAGAAGAACTTGTTGAATGAAATGAGAATATGATTATTCAAGTTCTTAGATTAATTCTAGAAGTGTCCACGATGATATGGAAGTTGGAATGGTTCAAATCGGAGTTAAAATAAGCAAAATCAAGCTTCAGGATGAACTAACTCGAGCCAGGAAGTCTAAACTCGAGTTAGAACTTTTCTACAGTGTTTTACATATCTGATAGGGTTTGACTCGAGCCAAAAATCATTGACTCGAGTTAGGATCTTAACTCGAGTCAGCCATTTTTCTGACTCGAGCCAGTAGTGATTTTCAGCACTCAGTTCACCTCTGTTTCACGTTTAGCTTGGGCGAGGTCTGGTAATTCGATGATATCTTCCAAACCAGAGATCAGATTGAGGTGAAACTAGTGGCATATAAAACTAGACTCCCAATGCGTCATTTTGATATAAAATTCAAGTCCGAAGGAGTTCAGATCAAGGAGCCATGAATTGTAGAATTTGGAACTGAAATTCACGCCACACAGCAACCCAAGCTTTGATGTTTTGAGTCTATCTCACAAAGGACACATCCAATTGATCTGAAACTGGTTCCATTTGAAACTAGACTCAAATACCTTTCCAAAAACATCAAAATCACAAAAAACAAAGATCAATTGAAGGAGATATGATGTTTTGAATTTGACTGTCAGTTCTGGATTTTGCAAAAAACACTAGGCAAGAACAACCTCTATTCATTTGATGATAACGGACTACACAGAATGAGTTTAGAGATGATTCTTCTTGCATTGAAAAGAACACTTAAAGAAGGCATAAGTGGTTTAACAAAGTTGGAATGAATTTTTGGAAATTATGCCCTAGGGGCAAGTCATTGTACTTTGAATGAGACACACACAAGTTTTCTAACTTGATTTAAACACTGTTGATAGATCCTGTCAAGGGATTCGTAGTTTTAAATGGATGAAAATCCTTCCGCTGCATGTATGGATCCCAACATCAACTTCTTACCTTGAGCCAGACTTCCTTAATTCGAGCCAATTGCAAGTTAGAGAGCAAAGGACTTTCGAGAAGGATATTTGACTCAAGCCTCCACTTGATGACTCGAGCCGGAAGACTTGTCTATTAGAATTTCAAATGTTTTCCTTAACAATTGACTCGAGCCTGATTTTGTACCTCGAGTCTAGAGGTTGACTCGAGCCTCATATTTTGCCTCGAGTGAAAAGTCTTCAGTATTTTTGAATGATCATCTGACTTTGCCTCAAGCCCTGTTTTCTGTGACTCGAGCCTAAGCCTAGACTCGAGTCAATGTTTTGTCTCGCCTCGAGTCAAACAATATTTTCAAATCTTCTCTATGTCTTGAACGTTGGATAGACTTGAGCCTCTGATAATTTTGACTCGAGCCAATTATGTCTCCTTTTTGAAAATGCTTAATGACAATCTGATAATCTCTGAGATTGTTTTAGATTCTTCATATCATCTATCATTATTGTTCCTAACTATATTTAATCAGTTTATTAATGAGTTCTAGATGATTATATGAAGGATTAACATCAGTTTACAAAAAGCATATGATTACGTCATAAGCTTCAACGGCTATATTTATTCCAACGGTCATATTCTAAACTAGAGGAATTGCTCAACGGTCATAAATTGCAACTAACTATAAAAGGAGAAGCTTTTAGGAAAGAAGAGGTTGGAGACATGAGTTTACATCTTCAAAATGCCAATACTCTGATATCCATATCACTCACTCTCTGATTATCTCAATGATCATATAAACATCCTTAGAGAGTGAGATTATTTGTAATGTACTTCAATGTTTATCTTATTCGCTTCTGAGAGAGAAGATTCATTGTAATTATCTTATCTAAGAGTTCCTCAAGATTGGGTGATCTTGAGTGGGAAACCATTGTATTGATTACAGCTTGTAAGGGGAGTGAATCCTAATGAGAGGATTACTTCGAATACAGAGTATGTAATCAATTGGGTGTATTGATTACAGCTTGTAAGGGGGAGTAAATCCTAGTCATAGGATTACCTTGAGTACAGAGTGTGAATCAAGTTGAAAGAAGATAGTGGATTGAAAATCTCAAGTGGAGCTTGGGGATTGGACGTAGGTCAAGGATTGGCCTAACCAGTATAAATCTCAGTTTGCATATTCTCTTCCCTTATATCTTATATTTCCAGTATATGTTATTTGAATATCTAACTGTTAATTTAGATGACGTGAAAAGATTTTCAAAGTTGCGAAGTTTTTATCTAACACCCAATCACCCCCTCTTGGGTGACAGCTGGTTCTAACATTTGGTATCAAAGTGGGTCTCTTGTTTAAAGGACTTAACCGTCTCAAGAGTTATTAATAGCTGATTTTGGGTGTTGCTTGTTTTCAGAAGGTTTTGATTATCTTGTTCCATCATTTTTCAAAGATATTGACTTTTGGTTTTGGAAAGCTAGATTGACATCGTTTGTAAAATGTTTTAATTTTGATATGTGGAATGTTTTTATAAATGTCTTTGATTTCAAACCAAGAAAGGATTGGACCGAAAAGGAAAAGAAAATGTTTTTGTTGAACATTAGAGCAATGAGAATTTTATATAGTGCATTGACACGAGAAAATGATTTCGAGAATTTTTTTTTTTTTTTTTTTTTTTTTTTTTTTTGCTCTTGTGCTAAAGAAATCGAGATACTCTTGATTTCATATATGCTTCTAACAATTGTGTTGAAGTTGATAGTGTTGATAGTTCATCAAAAATTATAAACTGCACATTCATGACTGATGAACAACTGGAGATGTAAGAAGGAGAAATTATTGAATACTTCCATAATCCAGTTAACACAAAAGAACAAGAGGAAGAGGATTCCTAGGAAGAGATCATAGACAATTATAATGCATCATCATTAGGAGCTCAAGATGCTGCTATAGTAAAAAGTTCCAATTCTTCTGCATTTAAGAAAAATGATTTTGAAAGTTTGCATAAAGTTTTTTTTCAACCAATCATTGATTCTAGTTTGAAAAGCAAAAATGTTTTCAATAATACTGCTGGAAAGTTTATTGGAAGGAAAGGATATTCAAATGAAATTTATTTGAATTTTCACTCTGATGATCGACACAATACTTGCATAAAACCTTATAATGCACATCATCATATTATTTGCAATTATTGGAGAAAATCTGGCCATATTTCTCATACATGCTGTATTAGAAGAAATTCTAATGTGAGAAATAAATTTGTTTGGGTTCCTAAAGGGCATGTAAGGTCTAGTACTAACATACAAGGACCCAAATATAAGTGGGTACCAAAATGTCCATCTAGTACTCCATGTATGCAGAATGATCTGAATATCAATGGACATCAAGGTACAGAGAAGAGGAAGAAAAATCAAAGAGTTTCTCATGCACCAATAAAAAGGAACATAGCGCCTATATCATATAGGAGAACGCTCGGAGGAGCACCCATTGTTGGAATTACAAAATCAAATCATAAGGAGCAATGGACACTCATAAGAGGAATACATTCCCGCTCAAGAATGGACTACCATCACTACTAGAAAAAAGAAAACAACGGAATTTGCGACGGAACTTTTTCCGTCGCAAATTCACGTAATTTTGCGACGGAATTAGTATTCCATCGCAAAACTAAGAAAATTGCGATGGATATCATAAATCCATTGCAAATTAGCAACAAAAAATGTGTCCGTCGCAAAATTTAGTGACGGAAAACGTATCCGTCGCTACCCGGCGACCAAAAGGGCCACCAGTGTTGCTTGTTTTGCGACGGATTGGTGATCCGTCGCAAAAATTAGTGACAGACTCCAAATCCGTCATGGCAGCCAAAAAGGCCGCCGGTAATTTGCTTTTTCCAATCCATCGCAAAAATTAGCAACGGACTCCATATCCGTCGCTAACGGCGGCCAAATAAGTCACCCGGTATTTTGCTTTTTGCAACGGATTGAAGATCCTTCACAAAAATTATCGACGGAGTCCATATCCATCACTAACCGACACCCAAAAGGGCCTCCATTTTTGCTTTTTGCGACGAAAATTTTTACGTCGCAAAATCCATTAATTTCTCATTAATGGCCCTCGGGTCGTACGCCCCGGGCGGCTCGTCTCCCTCGGCTCTCCCCCTACGCCTCCGGCTCCTCCCCGGCCCTCGGCTCCTCCCCGCCCTCGCCTTATCACCCCCTCCCTCAACTCCTCTCCGCCTCCCCGGCTTGTTTCTCGCCCCTCACCCCTCCCTCTTAACTCCCCCGCCCCAAAGACGTCCCCCACCCCACCCCCCACTCACCCTCCCCTCGGCTCCCCCTCCCGTGCCCTCGCTCTCCCCCCCCCACGCCCCTCGGCTCCTTTTTTTCCTCTCCATACTCGCCGTTTTCCGATCACTGGTGCTCTTCTCCACCGTCTGGCTACCCTCCCCTTCCAAGAAGCTCCCTTTCTTTCTTTTTTTTTTTTCACCACATTATTTATTATGAGAAATTAGTATAGATAAAAATTGGAAAAATTAGTCATATTTATTACTCATGAATAAATAGGTTATAATTTAACATTATTGTCTATTTAGGTTATGATTTGGTTAATAATGAAAGTCTATTAAGTATTTAGAGGAGCAGTATAAATATTATTCCAATGTATAGATGATTAATTTTGATTTTTCAAATCAATTATGGGTATAAATTCATTCAGTGAAGGCCACAGGGGAAATTGTTATGGAAAATCCTGTATATGTTTGGTGATTGTAAATTATGCGTAGTTTTGTTCAAGTACATAACTCATTATTGTGGGCTTTAATGTACAATACTTAGTTCAAACGATATTTAATTTTGTGCTCAAGACGATACACTACTCATTGTTAAGTTTTTTGTCGGTTGATAGGCTCACCAAGGTAGTTTTAGCACCACCACTTTCTCTTTATTAGTATTGTTCAAGTAAATATATGATATGTGTTTTACGGTTGTAATTAACACCAAATTAAGAATGTTTTCTTCAATGCTTGTATCATTTTTGTCTCTCTGTGTGCTCTTAGTATGGATTTAAATACTTTAATTAGCACAACCCCTTATTGATTGAGTTAAGTGCTCCTTGTATGGATTTAAATACTTTAATTTTAAACTTAATTATGGTTGAGTGAATATTTTACATTATATCATAGCTAATTTTATTTATTATCTATACTTTTATGACCTTTTTGTTATAGATACATAGATATTTAATTGAAGATGATACATAGTTATTGTGGCCCAAAAAGAAAATTATACTTAGAAAAATTTGATTGTAAGAGCTAAATAGAAGTTTTTAATTAAATTGTATTTGATTTAAAAGAATAAAATAAAAACTATCTTTAACAATCTTAAGGTAGAGATCTTTTATATACTTTGCTAAAATTTTAAATTATTTTAAAAGTTATAAAACTAATATACTTTAATGTGTTATACTTATATTAAGTTCCTTATATCTATTACATCAAGTTTTTCGATCACATTTGAATATGTGTTCTATTTTTTTTTTCAATATGAGTATATAGTTAAAATGATAATGATTTAAAAATAGGACATATAATCATATGTGATTGATGAAATTGATATAACAAACCTAACCTAAATATTTTTATATTTTAATCTCAAATTCTAAAGATGATACTTGTTAAGTGCAATATAAACTTTTAGTCTAAATAGAGTATTTTGTAATATTGTCAATATATATATATACATATAAAATTTGGGATGCATAGTACATCTCATATAGAAAAGGATTAGCTTTTTTAATGTGTGGCTTTTTGTTCATGAGGGTGTAAGATTTTATATTTATTTTTAATGAGATGACGTTTCTATCTTTTGTACACATTTTCTTTGTCCACTTTTTATTATTACTTTGGTTGCATAAGTGGCCGATTGTTTTGGTCACTTATATTTGTGACATGTTGTTTTGTGGGTTGGGGTATATCCCCAATGTTTATACTTGTGTAGGGTTGGGTTGGGGAAGTATGGAAGGCAATCATGATAGGAGTTGGATGTACAATCGTCTAACTGATGGAAGACAACTAAATCAAGCATTCTTGGCGGGTTTGAAAGAGTTCATCAAATTTGCTTTGGCTCATTCAAATAATTCAAGTAGGGCGATCAGGTGCCCATGTGCCAAATGTAGGTGTTTAAGATTTAAAGATCCGGGCAAGGTCAAAATTCATTTGTGTCAAAATGGATTCATGAAGGATTATGAATGTTGGGAATGTCATGGTGAAGTCCGACAGACACCGAGTGGTTATTACGGGGACAGTAGTCATTGAGAAAACCTGAATCGATATGAGCAGTTGGTTATGGATGCGGTAGGACCGTTCATTGGCAGATATTTTGATCATGTTACTCATGCTGAAACGTAGTACATGGGAGAAGAAAAACAAGTACCACTTTGCAATTGAAAGTGACGAAGCGAGACAGAAATTCAAATTTTCAACTCAGAACGTTGTCTATTAGTGCCAGAGACTCCAATACCACTAATGATCTTGCTTATGATCCCGCCCTTCTTTAATCCAAGAGTCTTTCTCTCAGACTCCTTACTTTCTATTGTCTTCTTGGAAAAAATTTGATATTATTTACATATATTTCTTGACAAAGTTATTTCACATTGCGTCATGCTCGAGTTTCCTACTTATGTCCATTTTGTTTACACTTGAATGATTTGGCTCGTCCTTTTCATCACCATTTTCTGAGCTACCATAAGCCAATCTCTTGATTATTTAGGGTTAAATTTCAACAACTTTATCGGCCGCGGGTGCCTTGGTTGGATTTGATTAGGTGAAAAAGTTCCATGTGATTTGTGTGGCTGAGAATTTCTCAATCCCTCTCCCTTCCTCCATTTGTCTCCACTTTTTCCCTCAAATCTCAAATCCCCCCCCAAATCTTGTTCTCCTTCTCCGCCGCTCCCTCATGTGATTTGCGCAGCTCTTGGCTTCGCTCATCCTCGCCAGCGACCTCTATTTTGCCTTCCCTTTACCTCTCCATCATCAGCGAGGTCGAGACTAGAGAAGGAAAAGGACGAGTAGGATCATTGAGTAAAAAAAAACAAGGGCGACACGGTTCATCATCCTCCTTCTTGACCGACTGAACCAAAGGGAGCCACAAGCTTAAGAGATCGGTGAGGTGAGGCAGAGGTTAACTCCGACACCACCATCGCCGGAGTGGATGAGAGAGTAGACTATCACAGGGAGGTGGACCACTATTCATCTTTCCCTTTTTCGAACCAGCGAACATCTGGACCAGATAGAGAGAAGCTGTCGGGGACCATTGTTCCTTTTTTCCGACCAATGGGAGCTGAACTAGGGGAGGAGACTGAAGTGAGCGATTGAAGAACCAGAGGAGTATGAACTTATTTGACATTTTTATTTCTTAAAATAATAAATTAATATTTTTGGTCTATAAGGAATATGCTTAATTTTATTTATTTTTTCATAGCCAACTAGGATATTATTATAGTTAAATCAGCTTCCATGTCAACATTTTGGGTCGTTCAACATAACTTAGATTAAGGGAGATGATATATTTGCTTTAGTTTTGAAAGTTCATGGGTATTTTTACTCCTAAGAAAAGCATTTGGTGTTGGGCACTCCTCAGGGTAAAACACGTGCATTTTTGCACCCTCAATATATGTGATGAACTTGTTAATGACAACAATAAGTCATATTTAAATGTTTTACTCTTGGTCTAATGATGTTTTTGGGTATTTTGTGCTCTTTTTACTACTTAAAAGTGAGAATTAATCAACATGCGGTAATAGTTGTGTGGTTGGAACTCCTGATGTAGGAAGTCATAATGAGTTGTTAATAGGGGTAGCGATAATTGCCAATAAAAAGGTGGTAAACTTGTACAACTATATTGTGCACGTGGACAATGGTGATGGCTAGCATGTCTGGGAAGTTTCTACTATGTTTCCTTCATATAGGGGAAGGTTTGTAGTTAGTGGAAACGGTGATATAACATATGTCGAGGAAACGGTGAGATCAAGAACCATTAAGGAAGGAACAGTGCAACATCCTCCATTTTACTTTACATAATAACTAAGGGTTTGATCATTAACCTAATAATGTTTCATCATTTATATAAAAAAAAATCCAACTATAAACCGAGTATGCAAAATGAGCCATAACGTGGCAATATACAGTAATCCAACATATACCAAAAAGATGGAAGCACTACTGTCAGTAGAAGTAGCCTAAGCTTTCGAAGTCTTCCTTGATAGACCCGTATGGGAACTATCACTTGAAAAATGGTGGTAACCATCAATCCAACTTATTACAAATACTAATATGTGCTTGGGAGGTGTCAAGTAAACAATATATATAACAATGTATTAAAAACATAATTCACTAATATCCACATCACAAATTTCATATCATGAATTATGTATCATAAATTATATATCCCGATTTCCTTAACACAATTCGCAAGATGCCTCCCTTCAATCCAACTGAATCACCTTATTTCTGCCGACTAGACCAATGAGCTAAGTCACTATCCATATTACTAGCTACTCAAAAGCTCACTAGTCATGTGATGAAGACCAGCCAAAATCCTCTAAGCACATGTCTCAGACCGTATGCCTTTTCCCCTCATTGAACTAGTGGGGTGTCGCAAGCCCTCATTGAAACAATGGGGCAGTCCCTCATTGAACTAGTGGGACAATATAGAGCCAACCATCGTGCACCAATTGAGGCTATACCACGTGGTGAAATAAACTACCCCATTTCTTCTTAATTCAACCCTTACTATAATTATCACAATACATAATTCAACAGGAATTTTTTTCAAGATTTTCACTTTCATTTCACGTTATTTAAATCATTCTCATATACATGTCATAATATCTCAATTCTCAATTCTTATACATATATATGTATATATTCACAATTCAAGTCATAATGTTCCGCAAGGTAAGTTCTATTAAGATATTCAAAATAATTTCACAAAATACTCACAAACAACATACTAATACACATAACAAATGGAAAGTGGTTACCTCTCGTCAAAGTAAATTATTATTACATTGCTCCTAATCCAAGAGCTCAAATACACACAAAAAATCAATCTACCACAATTAGTTTACTAACCATTAATAACTCTACAAAACTCCACATAATCAAAATTATAACTTATAATTCAAAATATATAAATTTTAATAATAATATATTGTTATAATAAAAACTGAAAATAACGAGTTTGGGGTTTACATTTAAAAAAATGACCGTTTAGTCCTACGAATTTTAGAAATGATAGTTTAGTCCACGAATTTCAGAAATGACAGTTTAGGCCATGAATTTCGAAATGACAGTTTAGTCCCACGAATTTCAAAAATGATAGTTTAGTCCACGAATTTCAGAAATGATAGTTTAGTCCACAAATTTCAGAAAGGACAGGTTAGTCCCATGAATTTCAAAACTAAACTGATTAAAATTTCAATAATATCTCTATTAACACAAATAAATTATCTATACAATATTTAATCGGTAAACATATCCTATAGGACATCAATCCTAAACTTCTCAAATATAAAATAAATTTTAAAATTCCTAAAACAAATCTAAACCGATTAAAATTAACTCTTAATCATTATCTACATATTGTTAGTTCTCAATGTGTTTTGATGATTAACAACAATTGTAAACATGTGTTGAAGTTTTTGCAAAATCTGTCTAAAACCATTTATCGAGTTGTTTACTCAAGTAAAGGAATGCTTACTCGAGTATAGGATTTGTTAAAGGATTTCCCAATTGGATTTTACACGTCAATACTGCAGTATGGATAGCCATACTCGAGTATAGACGTCTCAGAGAGCAATCGAGTTTTTGACGAGAAGGTACTTACTCGAGTATAGGTTTGCATACTCGAGTATAGGCCATCCAGAGAGCAACCAATCTTTTCAAGTTAAGTCAATACTTTGCAGTATAGATCGCTATACTCGAGTATTGGACTTACAGAGAGCAAATGAACTTTTGAACTTGAGTGTATACTCGAGTAGACACTTTCATACTCGAGTAAAGGGTCTTACGTAAAAGCTCCCAAGTTTTTCTAACTCATGCATACTCGAGTAAGGGTTTTCATACTCGAGTAATGAGCTCTTAAACTGATTTTCAACTTGACTTATGTTCTTGCATACTCCGGTATGATTTTGTTTACTCCGAGTATGAATTTGTTTACTCCAAAGATAGACATGGAATGACCTCACACTTTTTCGAAAAAGAGTTGCATACTCAAGTAAGGATATGCATACTCGAGTATGAGACCATACAGAGAAGTCATCATTCTGGCTTGAACTTCCTTACTCCAGTATACAAATGTATACTGCAGTATAGAGGCATTTTACACTTAAAATTTTCAAGCAAATAGTTGCTTACTCGAGTACACCACTAGCTTACTCGAGTAGAGCCTTTGGTTTCAAAAGTTCAAGTCTCGAAGGTTTGCTTCTGGAAGTTGCTTACTCGAGTATCCTTTGGATACTTGAAGAAAGACTCTCTCTCACAGTGACTTACTCGAGTAACGATGAACTTACTCGAGTAACCAACGCTGAAACCAATTTTTGAATTATACGAATTTGCAAATCACTCTTGTTTGTTCTAATTGCTTTCATGAATCATTCACTTATGAACCCAACTATGTTTAACAAGTTTGTTGAGTGAATTTCGGTTAGCACGAGATGGAGATTATTGAAGGTCAAAGCTATAAAGCAAAAAGTGTACGGTGCATTTAATGCACTTCTCGCAAATCAACCTTCTTTTGGATAATCCACTTTGAGCACGCATTCACAACGGTCAAGAATGCTTTCTTCATCAAGTAAACTCTTCTCCAACGGGCAAATCCTCGAGTTCCACATCGATCATATTAGCACCTGGATTAGTTGGAGTTTAGAGAGAAGATGACCGGACCTAATGCTAATCACCTACAACGGTTGGATTCATTATTCAACGGTCATTTAATGTTCTCTACCTATAAATAGAGTGCATTAACTTCTTCTCAAGCCGATACACCTACGAGAGCGAAAATTTATTGATTGCCATTTATTGTGTTCAAACTTTCCCTTGTATTGTATCAATCGATACTTGCACTTCGATGCTCATTTTATCTGCTTTCTGTGAGAGAGTTCTATCTCAAATCATTTATTGATTGAGATAACCACAAGTCGGGGACTTGGTGGTTGGGTGTATTGATTGCAACTTGTAAGGGGGAGTGAGTTCTAGAGAGAACTACTCTTGAGTCGAGTCATGTCGTTTGTGAGTATAGTGGATTGAAAATCCCAAGTGTGGCTTTGGGACCGGATGTAGGTCAAGGATAAGACCGAACCAGGATAATTTCTCTTGTGCAAGCTTTCCTTCCCTTTCTCCTTCTGTTATAATCTGTTTTACTTGGTCAAAACAGCACTTTCGAAAAGTTTTTAAAATACCCAATTCACCCCCTCTCGGGTATATAGTGTTGGGATCCGTACAACGCAACGGATTAAAATTTCTACGAATCCCGTCCTGAGGATCACTCAAGTGCGTTTAAACCAAGGCTAAGGAATCCGGATATTACCTTTTAAAAACTCGTTCGCGGTTTCTACTTCATTGAACAATGGGCTACCTCCTCGATCGCAGAAGACGACTCGTAGAATCGGCTTCCTCCACCGTATCCACACGAACAATTCCCGAACACGGCTACGGCAGCGTGCTAGTGCCTCTTTTGCGTCTCTCTCTATCTTTCACTCTAGGGTTTCTCGCGGCCTTTTTGAATACGCTCGATCGAAAGTCCCGTAGGTTTTCTAAAACCCAAATTCGGCGTATTTAATGCAAAATTAATCGTATTAATTTTTGAATTCAAACTTTAGATCTGGATTAAATATATATTAATTAAATCTATCCGATAGATCTAATATAATAATATTTATTTAATCGAATTAAAAGCCGGATCTGAAATTTTGAATTCGAATCTAGATTAAAAAATAATTAATTAAATCTATCGATAGATTTAATCCTACCTATTTATTTAATCCAAATTTAAAAGCCTTCGATTTAATTTATCTCAATAAATTAAATGCGAGAAATGATATCTATCTATTTATTTAAATCGAGATACTAATATCTCAATTTAAATTAAATAGACAATAATATCTTTATTCGAAAATTAAATGAGATACAATATCTCTTTTGTTTTAGATATTTAATTTATCAAATAAATTAAACATAAAACAAATAATATAATAATAATATTTTAATCTCAATTAAATAATATCATTATATTATTTTCGAATTTAAATATATATATATATATATATTTACCCCAGATTAAATTCAAGCATTCATTAATCTCGGATTAATCGAGATTCAATGAACCCGGACACTTTTACCCGTGTTGGATTATTCTTGTGTGCGACCTGTTGGCCCATGTGAGATTGGCGGTGGGCCAACACCGTGTCGACCCACAAATCGCAAGCGGCCTCTAGCAAGACATTGCGACTACCCAATTCACATGGGATCGATGACACGATACACCTATCGTACAACCATGTCACGTTCCTTTTGTCACGCGATAATTTGGTCAAGGATGAGGCATGGATAATGTCAACTTCCTTTTCTTGACCATTACTTTCTCGATTCTCGAGTAGTCTAATAAGTGAAATGGAAACTCCTTTCCATCACAAGTATGGCCATACATTTCTTAGACTCACTCATCGAGGGGCCCAAAGATTATCTCTACAAATGTGAGGGACAAATTCCATCTTGACCATTCACGTCCCTCCGCATGAAAACCACGATCCCGATCCCGGCCTTTATCATCACCCGGTCAAAGGTGACTTTTGACTAGGTCAAAACCAGTGATTCATCATGTAGGAATCCATGATGATCTCAAGTCATAGGCGTCGTGACGCGTTATACATGAGATAAGCTTATGACTAGATCCATGCAGCTTTCTCATAGTGGGTCGGTCCAGCACCTTGTACTCTTACAAGTGCCCATGACTTTGATTCGTATCTCTATACCTCATCAAAGTCATACTGGTCTTAACTCATCTTAGCTCCCGCGTAGATGACCGACCAGGGACATTTAGGATAATCTATAAGATGTATCCAGGGATGCAGTTATCAATACGAACATGCAGACGAAAATGATAAATAAAGAAAATACTTTAAATAACTCAAATATCCAAAGTACAATGAATTGCCCCTAGGGCATAATTTCCAATATATAGCTCCATTTACATTTGGTATCAGAGCAAGGTTTTCTCAAAAGAGCTTAATATCCCGAGAAGGATCAATATGGAAGGTATCTTACCTGATGGAGCTTCTATCAACAGACCACCCGGTTTCAATGGAGAGCATTACTCCTTCTGGAAAGCAAAGTTCAAAGTTTTTGTCATGGCAACAGAGTATGGTCTCTGGAGAGTATTTGAAAGAGGAGACTATACGCCATCAACCGTTGAAGATGGAGTTAGAGTTCCTAAGCTAGAAGAAGAATATGATGATAATGACAGAAGAAATGTCACACTCAACAGCAAGGCTGTGTTACTACTCCAAAGTGCTCTAAGTCAACAAGAATACTTTCGTATTTGCACCTTATCATCTGCTAAGGCCATGTGGGATGCTCTGGAGATAGCTCATGAAGGAACAGCTGGAGTAAAGCAAAACAGAGTCAATACTCTTATGACTGAATATGATCTTCTACAAATGAAGCATGGCGAATCCATTGGTGAGTTCCAGCTGAGGTTCACCCATCTCATCAATCAACTTGCTACCTTGGGAAAAGAATATGACCAACCAGTCCAATTAAGGAAGATCTTGAACATCCTTAACAAGGAATGGGAAGCAAAGGTCACGGCTATTGAAGAGGCTCGAGGAGAGTCAATGACGTCGATGGCTGCGTCTATTCGGCGCCTCTCTCGAGTATGAGGCTAAACTCAAATTCAAGAAGGGACTTGATGAAGTTCATGGCAAGAACAAAGGAATTTCCCTCAAGGCCGCAGAGAAGTTAAAGATTCGAGATGAGGAAAATGAGAATGTAGACGAAGATGAGGAAATAGGCATGATGGTTCGTAGATTCAAGAAATTCTACAAGAGGGACCAAGGTTTCAAGAAATTTCACAAAGCTAGCTCCAGCTATGAGGCAAAGAAACCAGTCATCTGCTATGAGTGCCAAAAGCCTAGCCACATTAAGGCTGAGTGCCCTCAGATGAACAACAAAGACAAAGAAAAGAAGAAGTTCAACAAATATAAGAAGAAAGCCTATGTCTCAGGCATTTGGGGTGATAGCTCATCTGATGAAGATGATGAGGATGAGGAAGAAAAAGCAAACGTATGCTTAGTTGCCAAAGAAGAAGAATTACGCATCAACCTTGAAGAGGTATATGATTGCAAACCACCTTATGATGAGTTATTTGCTGAATATATGGTCAAAAGTAATCTGAGTTTGAGAAACTTGCTGAAAAATATTTCAAATTGAAAAACAAATCTTACTCTTGAACTTCAAGTTGAAAATTTTTCCTCTTCGAAAAAAATACTATTTGTGAAGATTGTCCTGATCGAAGAAAAAGAATTCATATCTTACAAAGGCACTTGAGAAATTCACTAGAGGAAGTGAAATGCTCAATGTCATTTTGAAACAACAACGTTTTATAAATGATAGATCGGCATTGGTTACGAACGGATTTTGATAAGAAGAAAGGCAAGAAGAAGGTGGTCAAAAAACGTACATGAACTATTTCACAAAATCAGTTCACTCTTCAAATCCCTTTGCACATTGCAATTATTGTAATAAGAAGGGTCATTCTACCTCATCTTGCTTTCATAGAAATGAAAGAAAAATTAAGCCTGTGGGAAATTATCAATGGGTACCGAAAGGAACTTATGTTCCTAAGGTCAAAACTAACTCCAAAGGACCCAAGAAAAGATGGGTACCTAAGGCTTGATCCCTTGTGAATTGCGGGTTTGTCTTAGAGCATCAAGACCCAACAAGTGGTACATTGATAGTGGGTGCTCAAGACACATGATGGAGATGAATCCAAATTCCTTTCAATCAAACCAAAGGATGGTGGTAGAGTCACATTTGGAGGAGACCAATCGGGAAAAATTGCTTGGGATTGGTGAGATAGGAAACAATGAAGGTCCTCTCATCAAAGATGTCTACCTAGTGGAAGGATTGTGTCACAACCTCCTAAGTGTGAGCCAAAGCACCGACAAGGGTAACCTAGTTATCTTTGATTCAAATGAATGCTTGATTGTTAGAAAGGATTTAGTCTCCATTGATGATTTGAAAACTAAAGCCTTATTTAGAGCACCTAGAGATGGAAATTGTTATACTCTTAACTTCTCTAGCAATGCTTGATTTCGAAAATTGTTTTGTTAGTAACTTGAATGAGAGTTGGCTATGGCATAAACGATTAGCTCATGTTAATATGTTTCAACTTGACAAGTTCTTTGAAAAAGGATTTGGTCATTGGTATTCCTAAATTGAATTTCAAAAATGATATAGTATGTGATGCTTGTCAAAAAGGAAAACAAACCAAATCTTCTTTTAAAGCAAAAAATGAGATCTCAACTAGTAGACCTCTTCAATTACTTCATATGGATCTAGTTGGACCAAATAGAGTAAAAAGTCTTGGTGGAAATCTTTACACTTTGGTCATAGTTGATGATTACTCTAGATTTACTTGGACAATATTTTTATCATCTAAAGATGAAACGTTTGATCAATTTGTTACCTTTGCCAAAAAGGTCCAGAACGAGAAAGGTTTCGCAATTTCAGGTATAAGGACTGATCATGGTGGCGAATTTGAAAACAACGCCTTCGCTGAGTTCTGTGACAATGTGGGCGTTGATCACAATTTTATCAGCTCCAAGGACCCCTCAACAAAACGGTGTTGTTGAGAGGAAGAATAGAGTCCTCACTGAGATGGCAAGGGCAATGTTAAATGAGAACAACACTTCTCAAGTGTTTTGGGCTGACGCAATGAGTACGGCTTGCTACATCTCCAACCGAGCCTATTTAAGGAAGAAGGCTGAACAAGACCCCATATGAACTCTACAAGGGAAGGAAGCCAAATCTCGGCCACCTACACGTCTTTGGATGCAAGTGCTATGTGCACAATAATGGTAAAGAGAATCTTGGTAAATTCGATTCCAAAGCCGATATAGGTATCTTCATTGGTTATTCAAATAGGAGTAGAGCTTATAGAGTCTTTAATACTCACACTCGTATTGTTGAAGAGTCAATACATGTTGTTTTCTGTGAATCCAAATCTGATAAAGCCTTGGATAATGAAGAAGAAAATGTTTTCAAAAATCAATTCTTTTCGAAAACTACTCCTGCTTCTATTGAAAATCCTGAAAATGTTTTTGAGGCTGATCCCCAAAACAATATTGAAAATTCTGATCAGACTCAACCTAGAGCTTGGAAATTTATTAGAAATCATCCTTTAGACCAAGTTATAGGTGATATTAATCAGGGAGTAAGAACCGTAAATAGTACTTTGAATGAAGTAACCTTCTCTCGCATTTATATCTCTCATATAGAACCCTCTAAGATTGATGAAGCCCTTTCGGATAATGATTGGGTGATAGCAATGCAAGAGGAGTTACATCAATTTGATAGAAATCAAGTTTGGGATTTGGTACCTAGGCCCAAAGACCATCCGGTCATTGGCACCAAATGGGTATTCAAGAACAAACGTGATGAGTCTCGCAATCATTGTCCGCAACAAGGCAAGATTGGTTGCCAAAGGCTATAATCAAGAAGAAGGAATTGATTATGAAGAAACTTATGCTCCGAGTGGCAAGATTGGAAGCCATAAGAGTACTTCTATCCTTTGCATGTGTAAAAGGATTTAAATTATATCAAATGGATGTAAAAAGTGCTTTCCGAATGGTTTTATACAAGAGGAAGTTTATGTAGAACAACCTCCGGTTTTAAAAATGAACATTGTCCAGATCATGTGTATCGTCTCAAGAAGGCTCTATATGGCACAAACAAGCTCCTAGAGCTTGGTATGAGCGATTAAGCAAATTCCTTCTTGATCAAGGCTTTGTTAGAGGAAAAGCGAGATACAACTCTCTTCATAAAGAGTAATAAGCTTAATGAAATTTTAATGGTTCAAATATATGTGGATGATATTATATTTGGTGCTTCTAATGATGCTTTGTGTGAAGAATTTTCAAAGACTATGCAGGAAGAGTTTGAGATGTCCATGATGGGAGAGCTCAACTACTTTCTTGGACTGCAAATCAAGCAAAGAAAAGATGGGATATTTATTTCCCAAACCAAATATCTGAATGATTTGCTGAAGAAATTTGAGATGGACCAATGCAATGGAGCTGACACTCCTATGAGCTCAACCGCTTCATTGGATGCTTTTGATGAGAAGGGCAAAGATTTAAACATCACAAAGTATAGAGGAATGATTGGATCACTACTCTATCTCACAACAGTCGCCGGACATCCAATTCGGTGTTGGGATGTGTGCAAGGTTCTAATCCGCTCCAAAAGAGTCCCATGCTGAACATGTGAAGAGGATATTCGGATATCTCTCGGACACGAAGACTCTTGGACTATGGTTTCCCAAAGGTCAACCGAACACTTGGTGGCATACTCGATTCGGATCATGCCGGCTACAAGACAGATAGAAAGAGCACAAGTGGCCAATGCGAATTCTTTGGCAACTCACTTGTCTCTTGGTTCGGCAAGAAGCAAACATCGTAGTGGCGTGTCCTCTACCGAAGCTGAATATGTGGCTGCTTCAAGTTGTTGTGCTCAAGTGCTATGGTTGAAGCAACAACTTGCCGACTTGGGAGTTCACTTGAAGGAAATCCCAATTTTGTGTGACAACACAAGTACAATAAGCTTGGCCAAGAATCCGGTGCAACATACAAGAACCAAGCATATTGATGTGAGGCATCACTTCATTCGGGATCATGTCCGGAAAAGAGATGTCAAAGTGATGTTCATCCCAACTCATCTTCAACTTGCGACATCTTCACAAAGCCTCTAGCCAAAGAACCTTTCAACTTCATAAGGAGAGAATTGGGAATGGTAAATCCCAATGAATTGTAAGCATTTCTCATCCAATTTAATGTTAGTTGTGTGTTTGATGATTAATCCTTACTAACTTAAGCATCGGAGTGTATAGCAATTGTTCTTGCAGGATTTTCTGATGTTTCAGAGATTTCATACTCGAGTAGAGTACATGGTACTCGAGTAAACAAGCTGCAGAAAGCAAATTTAGAGGTTCAGAAATGCTTTACTCGAGTATGGAAGTGGATACTCGAGTATCCAAGAGGCAGAGAGCACATTGCTGAAAACAAAGGAATGTTTACTCGAGTATATAGTTCTTTACTCGAGTATAGTACCAGACAGAAGCCAAACCCGAAGGTATGCCAGAGGCATACTCGAGTATGTAAGTAGCCTACTCGAGTATGGCCATCGGGTTTTCAAAAATTCACACAACATTTTTGAAGTCCAGGTCAGTATACTTCCTTCTTTACTCGAGTATGTAAATGAAAGTATGCTATACTCGAGTAAGCAAGAACTATACTCGAGTATAGGGGTTTGTCTATATATATACTGAAACGACGTGTTCTTACATACTCGCACCCTTACTCCAGTAAAGCCCTAGGAGACGTGACTTTCTATCTTCTTCTCCTTCTGTAACCGTCACAATCCCTCATCAATCCCCTTAAATCTTCACCAAACCTCGTCTAATTCTTCCTATCCTCATTTTCGCCGAAACCCTAAACGCTCAAATGTCTAAGGAAGTCTCTCAATCCTCTCCACCGGTTCCTCCACGAGCTCCAAGGACCAAATCGATTCCAAAGAAATTGCGAGAGGGCATTGATACAAGGATTCCCGCGTAGGCTTTACGATTCCGGAGGCAAAATCCCAAAACCCCAAGAAAAGGGGTTCGTCCTCTCAGGGCCCAGCACCATCTTTGGGCTCGAAGAAGAAAAAGAAGGCCTCTCCAAGCAAAGAAAAGGGAAAGAAGAAGGCCATAGAGAAGATGAAGAGAAGGTCCAAGCAACCCTCCACCACTATTGTCTCATCCTCTACCGATGAAGCTACTCTTTCGGCTTCTGAACCAGAAGGTAATCAAGAGGAAGAGCAAGAGGAGGTATCTCCCTTCGTCGAAAATGCTGTTGAAGAGATAAAACTTCACAAGGATCCACCGCAGGTTTCAAAGTTGCCCTGTCGCACTTCCTCCCGGCCACAATGCCATGTTCGAGAGCAATTTTCAACCCGAGGATTTTGTGCCGTTGTCTCAGTCAATCTGGAACAAGTATACCAGGAATGCAATGTTGATCTATCGCCGTGGTTCAGACCTTATAACTCATTCGTGTCCATCGAGGCTGCCTACTTTCCGGAGTTGGTAAGAATGTTCTATTTCAACATGAAGACTGATCACATTTTGGACTCAGAGGACAAAGTAATTGAAGAAAGGATCACCACATCTCGCAGGGGAGTCACCTTCACCATCTCTGCTGCAATCCTCAACCGGATATTGAAGGTTGTTGATCCCCCAGAGGCTTCTACACCACGATATAGCAATGAAGAGGTGTATAGCACACTTTTGCTCACTCAAGACGTACCGGCTGATCAGAGAGCTCATTTATCCTTTAAACCATCAGACATGCCAGACTTGCACCGTGTGATTTGGTTTGTGTATTCAAGAAATTTTGTCCAGAAGGGAGGTAGCTATACACATTTCACGAAGAAGGACTACCGCTTCTTCACCGCTTTATCAAGCAACATCCTTTCAACATTGGGCGGTGGGTTTTCAAGGAAATGAGCTACTTCAAGTTTACCTCCCGAAAAGGATCTTATATGCCCTTCACTTCTCTCGGTGTCCCGATCTTATTTTACCATAAGATATGGTACGTGGGCCCTCCCGAGTCAATGAAGCATATCCCATCCTTTGGCAAGACTCAACTTAAGTTTATGCGAGATAAACCTTGAACCGGAAGGATCCGGTCATCAAGGGCCCCTCAAAGATCTCGAGGCCCGTGCATCTCAATCGGTTGCGCACGAGGCTCGATGTCCGCTCCTCCTCCTCCACTTGGATTTTGAGGCTAAAGTTAAAGCAATTGTGGACACTTCCATTGCTTCTCACTTTGTCGAATGCAATTTGAATTTGGCAAGCTAGGAGCTGATCTCAAGATTGGTCTTAATGAGGTGATTGCTGGCCAGAATGAGGTTATAACAAAGTTGGACAAACTCCAGTGACACCGAAAAGAAGCGGGATGAGATTTTTGATCGGTGTATCGACTTGGATTCTCGGATTGGTTCTATCTTGGACATTGCTTCGAGGGCCCGGGACAAGGTCAACAAGTTGATCAAGCACTTTGACCTTGGTTCTTCATCCTCGCTACATTTGGGTTCACAACCGGTCCATCCTCATCCTCTCCTGTTCCCAGACCCAACCACCGAGACTCACTTTTCCCCACCTTCCTCACCTACCTTCTCTTTTCCCAGTCCACTTCACACCACTTCATCCCCAGCCTCCACTTCTACTCCTACCCCTGTGATTCCATCTTCTCCTATCACTCCTTCCACAGAAATTCTACCTGACACATTTCCATCTCCATCTACCCCGTCTACTGAGAAATTCCCCACACCTTCTCCTTATCAGAATATTTGTCATTCCTGATATCAGTAAAACATTGTATGAAGTTTGTCTAATGACTATATTATCAGTTGTTTATGTGTTCAAAAGCATCTCTGCTGCCATTCTCTGAGTATTACAGCTTAACATGCATATTCAAATGGTTTTTGAACACTTTGCACTAATATTTGAAAAACTTCAAATTCAAAGGAACTTCATCTTTCAAACTATTTAAAAAGATCGTTTACAAGTGTTGTCATCATCAAAAAGGGGGAGAATGTTAGTTCTCAATGTGTTTTGATGATTAACAACAATTGTAAACATGTGTTGAAGTTTTTGCAAAATCTATCTAAAACCATTTATCAGTTGTTTACTCAAGTAAACGAATGCTTACTCGAGTATAGGACTGTTAAAGGATTTCCCAATTGGATTTTACACGTCAATACCGCGGTATGGATAGCCATACTCGAGTATAGACGCCTCGAGAGCAATCGAGTTTTTGACGAAGGTACTTACTCGAGTATAGGTTTGCATACTCGAGTATAGGCCATCCAGAGCAACCAATCTTTTCAAGTTAAGTCAATACTCCGGATAGATCGCTATACTCGAGTATTGGACTTACAGAGCAAATGAACTTTTGAACTTGAGTGTATACTCGAGTAGACACTTTCATACTCGAGTAAAGGGTCTTACAGAAAGCTCCCAAGTTTTTCTAACTCATGCATACTCGAGTAAGGGTTTTCATACTCGAGTAATGAGCTCTTAAACTGATTTTCAACTTGACTTATGTTCTTGCATACTCCAGTATGATTTTGTTTACTCCAGTATGAATTTGTTTACTCCAGTATAGACATGGAATGACCTCACACTTTTTCGAAAAGAGTTGCATACTCAAGTAAGGATATGCATACTCGAGTATGAGACCATACGAGAGAAGTCATCATTCGGCTTGAACTTCCTTACTCCAAATATACAAATGTATACCGCAAAGATAGAGGCATTTTACACTTAAAATTTTCAAGCAAATAGTTGCTTACTCGAGTACACCACTAGCTTACTCGAGTAGAGCCTTTGGTTTCAAAAGTTCAAGTCTCGAAGGTTTGCTTCTCGGAAGTTGCTTACTCGAGTATCCTTTGGATACTTTAAAGAAAAGACTCTCTCTCACAAGTGACTTACTCGAGTAACGATGAACTTACTCGAGTAACCAACGCTGAAACCAATTTTTGAATTATACGAATTTGCAAATCACTCTTGTTTGTTCTAATTGCTTTCATGAATCATTCACTTATGAACCCAACTATGTTTAACAAGTTTGTTGAGTGAATTTCAGTTAGCACAGATGGAGATTATTGAAGGTCAAAGCTATAAAGCAAAAAGTGTACAGTGCATTTAATGCACTTCTGCAAATCAACCTTCTTTTGGATAATCCACCGAGCACGCATTCACAACGGTCAAGAATGCTTTCTTCATCAAGTAAACTCTTCTCCAACGGCAAATCCTCGAGTTCCACATCGATCATATTAGCACCTGGATTAGTTGGAGTTTAGAGAGAGAAGATGACCAGACCTAATGCTAATCACCTACAACGGTTGGATTCATTATTCAACGGTCATTTAATGTTCTCTACCTATAAATAGAGTGCATTAACTTCTTCTCAAGCTGATACACCTACTGAGAGCGAAAATTTATTGATTGCCATTTATTGTGTTCGGTTTTCACTTGTATTGTATCAATCGATACTTGCACTTCGGTGCTCATTTTATCTCGCTCTGTGAGAGAGTTCTATCTCGTAAATCATTTATTGATTGAGATAACCACAAGTCGGGGACTTGATGGTTGGGTGTATTGATTGCAACTTGTAAGGGGGAGTGAGTTCTAGAGAGAACTACTCTTGAGTACGAGTCTGTAATCGTTTGTGAGTATAGTGGATTGAAAATCCCAAGTGTAGCTTGGGACTGGATGTAGGTCAAGGATAAGACCGAACCAGGATAATTTCTCTTGTGCAAGCTTTCCTTCCCTTCCTCCTCTGTTATAATCTGTTTTTACTTGGTCAAAACAAGCACTTTCAGAAAAGTTTTTAAAATACCCAATTCACCCCCCTCTTGGGTATATAGCTCCATTTACACATATATATAGTCATCTATTGTCAAAACTCTCCCAGAATCATAACCCCAACATTTTCACTAACCAACACAATATTACCCTCATCAGAAAGAGAAAAACATGTAGAATAACTTTCATGATGGAAGTTTGTTGAAAAGAAGATAGTTTAGTTACCAAAATAACCTTACAAGATAAATAACATACCTTAAAATAGCCTCTTCCTCTTCTCTTTTCCTCTCCTTCTTCCTCACACTCTTCTCTTGTCTCTCCCTCCTCACTAGCCGTCTGTGTAAATGTCATTTGATAGAAATCTAGACAATATGAATTTTATGGATGGTCTATGACTTTTTAATTAGCACCTTGTAAATGCATTTCATATGTAAATAAAGGTTGGATATAATAGGGTATTATATACAATTTCATTTATGAAAATTTCTATTATGATGTAATTTTAGTTGTCAATGTATGGAAATTAATTAGTCAATGGACACACATGGACTAGTCAACATAGGCACATTGCCTTGTCAATGGATGCCCAAAGGCTTGTCAACACAATCACATGAACTTGTCAACACAGGCACATGGACATGTTAATGGACGCCAATTGAGGCATTTAGAAGAAAAAATTTCTCTGAAAAAAACATAAATCATCTCAGTCACAAATATACATAACAAATTGACAACTTTAAATGCCAAGTGTGTGGTAATTTCTTTATGTTCGCCTATAGCTGTACAGTACACACTACTACTAAACAAAACATGCTTTGCTTTTCTAAATAAATATCATCTCACACGTTGAACAAAAAAATTTCAAAAAAACATAAATCATCTCAGTCACAAATATACAAAAATTGACAACTAATACACAAGTAAATGCCAAGTGTAATGCCAAGTGTGTGGTATGCCATTTCCCATTTATGTTCAAAAAAATTTCCTATAGCTGTACAGACAACTAATACACAAGTACACACTACTACTACAACACCCAAACATGCTTTGCTTTTCTAAATAATACTATCTTATTCCTCACACGTTGAACAAAAAAATTTCTCTGAAAAAAACATAAATCATCTCAGTCACAAATATACATAACAAATTGACAACTAATACACAAGTAAATGCCAAGTGTGTGGTATGCCATTTCCCATTTATGTTCGACAACTAATACACAAGCTGTACAATACACACCACTACTACAACACCCAAACATGCTTTGCTTTTCTAAATAATACTATCTCATTCCTCACACGTTGAACAAAAAAAATACTCTCCTTCCAACCTCACACGCCTCGTTCTAAACAGAGATATCATAAGCATTGTGTTAGAATGAAATCTTAGAACATTCAAAACATTCTCAAAATGATGAAAATTCACAAGGAGAATCTCATATGAGTAAGGTAAACATGAAGTCTAGCAAGAGAGACCACTAGCATAGCAAGCTGGGAAGTCCTTAGACCAAGATCTGCACCAAAATTATTCATTGTCCTTCTTGCACGGGATTTTCTAAAAAAAAAAGCAACAAAAGAAGTTGGAATTTTTGAAAAACTTGTGAAAAGAAAATAAATAGAATGTCAATACACAACAAATCCAACATTGCACCCAAAAAAAAAAAAAAACAATCCAAAGCATATAAGCCACTAGTAATCAAAATGAAGAAGTACAGTAGCCTATTGCACACCATTTAAGCAAAAATTAGTAATAATTTTTTTTAAAGAAAGGTAAACTCAATCTTTATTCAAAAGCATCAAATATTCAAACGATTACTTGACCATATTCAAAGACAAATTAAAATGAAAATTTTAAATGGAAATGGTGCGACGGCGCCCGACAAAGGATTAACAACAACGCATGAGCATATGATGCAAGGAACAACTTCAAATCAAGATTTTTTAAATTGGATTATTTGTTTTGATTTTTTCAGTTGTCTTATTTGATCTTTAATTGCATCATGAACACTTGATTCAGTATACTCTAACTAATCTTACCATCGCAATTGAGCAACAAACCTTTCAAAAAAAGTTCTAGGACTTGAATTTATACTAGAAGCTCACAGCACCGAACAAAAGAGCAAAGAGAGAAGAAACAATAAAGATTGAAATCTCGAATCTAAGGAACCAAAGTTGCAAGCCCTAGCAGTAGAGACATAAAGCATAAAATCGATAAATAGAGCGAACAAAGAGAGAAGGATAAAAAGTTGGTACCTGGGATAGGTGAGTTGCAAGTCAGATCCAAAAATAGAGAGATGATGATGAGGCTGATAATTGAGAGGCAAGATGTGATTGCGAGTTGTGGCGAAAGGTGAGAGTCTCACCATAAAAGTGAGATGAGAGTCGAGCGCAAGACAGGCGACAGAAAGGCAGAATGAGATTTTTGGCCTTTTTGCCCTTTTGGTATCCTTCAGACACAACAAGATGAAGCATTTTCCTGCGCCATAAAATTTTACCGGGAAACCAATTTTGGTGGTTTCCCTTTGTCTATTTATTCAAGGGGTTATTTGTATAGTTTGACATTTGGAATATATTGAAAAAAAGTCCCACAGGATTCATTGCAAAAAAAACTGATGGCTCGTAGTGCTTAATTTGTAGCGGTCAAACAAAACCGCTGGAAATATCAAATTTTGTAGTAGCTTAAAACGTAATTGCTACAAATTTGCAATGGGACAACTCGTGCCAAGACATGTGATAGTTAAGGGAGGAACTTTGTAGTGGTTGTCACTAAATAACCTCTACAAAATATGGCACCAAGTTGGAGCCAATTTTGTAGTAGTTTAATTTAATTCACTGTTACAAATGTAGCGCAAGCAAGGAGCGTTATGGCGCAAAAGATGTGGCAATTTTTTTGTGGCAATTCGGACGTAAAAACCTCTATGAATTCAAAGAGTCTTATCTTTTGTAGCGGTTTTGTGTAAGTAACTGGTAAATTTGTAGCAATTTCCTATAAAAACCGCTACACAATTTGATGCTATATAAGTAATTCCATGAAATAATATTCTGTGAAGAATTAGCAGAAGAAGCCAAATATTGGTTTTATAGTAGCTTCCCTGCAATGAAAATTTGCAAATGGGTGCTAGGTATCATGTTATACGTATCATGTTACCTAGCATCACATTTGCATATTTTCATCGTGGGGTAACTACTTTCAAACCAATGTTTAGCTTCTTGCTACTATTCTTCAAAAGTAACGAAAGTTTGTAGCGTTTATAATAGACCGCTACATAATGCAAAGAGTCTTAACATTGGTAACGGTTACCCACAAAAACCACTATAGAATGCAAAGAGTCTTCACATTATTAGTGTTTTTGTTGACTACTATACAAAATGTCTCGGGCAATGAGGAATATTGTAGCGGTTTTTTTAAAATTGCTACAAATGTTCAATTGTTTAAATGCAACAGTGACCCATGCACATTTCACTCTAACCATACAAATTTCATTCTCACACACTGTCTTGCAACATTTAGGTATAGTATTTACAGAGTGATGGCTTTAGGAAGAGATTTACATAGGGGAAAGGAGGTAATAAGGGGCAGAGCGCCTCGACAAAGTGGCAGTAGTAGAGGGCAGCACATGGTAGAAATATCCCCATGCCATAGCACATCGAACCCAACCTCGTAGTTGTTCCCACAGGAGGCGGCCCCACATATACAGAAGGCCACCCCACATGTACAAGAGGCGACCATACTGCCTCATGTTGAGGATGAGGAGGTTGAGCTTAGTTGGAGTGAATTTGACCAAGGTGGGGAGTTTGAATTGAACATTCTGTTACACGATATGGAGCAGTTCCTTGATGGGTAGATCACCCAAGACCAGGGGAACCCGATTGTCATCTTCGCAGTCGACTGGGTTTAATGTGGATGTCTAAAGTTAACTATTGTTTTAATAAATTTAATATTTAATTTCCATACTTTTTATTAAAAGTATAATTAATTATAATAAAAAATGTTGTCAATTGTGCAGATCCACATGGGAACATCACCAAGAGGAAGCTGAACATGTCCAGTGTGAATGCGATGAATGGGCTACATGTCATAGTTCCATGGAATGAGCACATTGACCAGTCGATTGAGAATGGTGGTCACCTCTTCAACTGCTAGCTGAATGACATGGGGCGAAAATTGGATGTGGTTCCTCATCCACTTCAGGAATTGGAAGCAAGTTTCGAAAGAGCAGAAGAAAAAAGCGTGGGAACAAGTATTTGTGGTACTTAATTGCATTTAATTATATTATAGATGTAAATAGTTATAATTTATGGTTTTTTAATGAATTAATTAATTATTCAATTGTAATACAACTTAAGTTTGTCGTCCGTGACAACAAGAAGAGGTACTCACTGATCACTAATCATGATGACATTGAGACCTCTTTCCACTGACTGCCTCATGTAGACGATTGTTTTAAACTTGAACATGAGCCATCATCAAGAGAGTTGTTAATCCCTCGTGTTTGTAAACCATATAGAGGAAGTGAGAGATTCAAATTGACGGCAATTACAAAGTTCCAAGGACATGGACATGTCTTGATTAATTGTATTCAAGCTGAACCCTTCCTTCAGTAAGGATTGTACACTCATATGTTATCCTAGGTATTTCCTTACATTTTATACTTACATTTCATGTTCGCCACCTCATGATTAATTACGTCGAATTCATAAGTCATATGAAGCGTCAGCTTAGAATCCATACATAGGCATGCTCTGGAATTGACAAAAGGTCCATAGAGAATTCCCATGATGGTTTGCGAGTAGAATACTAAATTACCACAACCTGCACTCACCAGATTTCAAAGCTCTCGTACTCAGCCTTCTTGACCGTGCAGTCAATTTTACAGCGTATAATATCAATGGTTTCAAGTTTTGCACAGTTTCACAAGATCAATGATTGCTAACCCAAAACTCAGGTGTTTATGGAACCTTTGGGAAAAGGAGTTAAGTGAGCAGTAGTGACGGGAACATGCAGTTTTGAGACGTCCTGTATTATGGAAAGCTTCTTGATGTTGTGGAAATAAATTACTAAGGCAGATATCCCTATAAATACAACCACCGCACCTTATTTCACACACTTCTTCATTTCTTCCTCTCAACTTCTTTTGGGTTTTCTTTTGGGTAAAGGAGCAAAAATACACATGTGCTTTACCATTTAGGAGCAAATGCTTTTTTTGTCAAAAATACACATGTGGTTACAATTTTGGAAAATCAACCACCGTTAAAATCTAACTTAACGGTGTTAATTTTGGGGTGGGGCCCACATTATTTTTATGAAAATACCAAAATGCCCCTATTTATTTTAAATTAAAAAAAAAACCCAGCCCCCAGCTCTCGATCTGACCGAGATTGCCTATCAACTACTTTGCGAACTTATGAGACCAATGCTCCTCCTCCTCCCCACTTTCTTCCTCATTCTAATTCTCCGCCACCTCTTTTGTCTTCTCACACTTTGTTTCCTGTTTCCTTTTTCTTTTCTTTCCATCTTCTTTTATCTTCTGCTTCTTATTAATCGCCTGCAAATTAGCAGAACTCATACAACTAATCGAGCCATATAAATTCATAAACGCATAATGCTTCCTATTGTTAGTGTGATGGAGTAGGATTACATTTTAATTAATGAAAAAGGATATTCAAAATATAAACCAGGAAACAAGGGAGGTAGAAAGTTACCGGCAAAGCAAGGACAATGGTCCACTTTTCCCGAGCGTCTTCTTGTCCTCTTGTTGTTGTTTGGTGAGCATCTCTTGGAATCATTCCATCATCAATCCTATGAATACAAGAATGGTCCCCACCCTGAATCAAAAGAAAACAAAAACAATATCTGAGCAAAGCACAAAACTTGCTAGTAATGCTACGAGTACAATATAAATAGTTGATTAAAGCAGAGAACAATTTATCTTCTTGTTTTATGTTTGATTTGAAAAATCTACTTATCTTCTTTTTTAAAAAAAAATTACAAACCAGAGAGAGAGACGAATGGAGGAAAAACAGGTAGAATAGCGCCGCGGAGAAAGAACTCGAACCGTAGCAACCGGACTGGACCTTCCCTTTCTCTTCACCTTCCTTTTCCACCTCCATCGTCACCGGCGACAATGTCCATCATCACCTATCTTCATCTTCTTGAGGTTCAGCGAGAGATCTGAAAGTCGCCATCGTCGAGACCAACGACATAGAAAATCTCATTATCTTCTTCAACTATTTCATTTGCTTCATCATCCATTCACAGTTGCCATCGCCGGTGACTAGGGTGGAAGAGAAGAAGAGCACTTGGCTCATCCATTCACAGTCGCTGCCGCCGGTGTCCAGGGTGGAAGAGAAGAAGTGCAACTGATCGATAAACAATGGAGTGTATGCGTCTCTGTTCTTTTTTTTTTTCCTCCAACTGCTACCAAGTCACCCTCCAAGTCAACATGGTTAGTCAAAATCTTTTTTTTTTTAACAGTCAACGTTTTCCTCCTAATAGAGAGTGTGACTTTTGCTCCTAAAACATAACCGCATGTGTATTTTTGCTCCTACAAAAAAATATAGTGCTGGGCGCTCCCGAGGATAAATCACATGTGTAATTTTGCTCCTTTAACCTTTTCTTTTTCTTGTCAATGTTTTCTGGAGAGGTTAAGTGCTAAGTAAACTTATCAAATACGATAAATACTTTTTCACTTCTTTGCTTTTCATTTTCTCACTTTCTTATAATTTTCTAATATTAATTTTTTATCCAAAATTTTAAGGACATGCCTCAACATTTCTTCTCTAATCATCAACATTCATTTCATAATCCAATATCCTATATTGGACATCATAATATAAGTTTATATTTTCTATACATTTTCAGTATTATATAATATTCAAATCAAATATCATCTACTAGTAATATTTTTTTAAGATATTAAAATTTATCATATAAATTATCACTTAAATAATCACACTAAAATCATAAATAAATAAAAAAAAGACTCAAATTATGTACTTTAAAAAAATTAATAATTTTCTAGCTGTTTTATATAGCCGCTACAAATTTTGGGGGAAAAAAAATTGGCGCACTTTTTAAATTTTCACCTAAATTTGTAGCGGTTTTACAACCGCTCCAAAATCTTAATATCCTATAGCGGCATTAAAACCGCTACAAATTTATTCCAAAATTTTGGCGCCAATTTTCCAATTTCATCCAATGTTGTAGCTGTTTTTAAACCGTTACAAAATTTTGCCACCAATTTTTAAAATATTTTTCTTCCATTCAAACGTTTGCCGCTAATTTTAAAAAAATCATGGACGTAGTTAGTAGCGGTTCATAAACCGCTACAAAGTTGTCCAACTTCATCTTGTTAACCGCTATAAAATGTTAACACAATATGTCCTTTGGATGTCATCTTGTAACGGTAATACCAAACCGCTACAATTTCAATAGCAGTTTCACTAGGTGGGTCGTGGTTTTTATACTACTACAAAACAACTTGTCACGGTGCATTTTGTAGCGGTTTGTTTGACCGCTACGCATGTCATTAGTAGTGATTAAAACTGCTACCAATACCTACTTTTAACCTCTACAAAATGATCATTTTTTTGTAGTGACTTCACCGCAAGTTTGAGAGAGACCATTTTGTCATATTTTCCCTTGTTTGGGACCTAGGTGCAATTTTTCCAAAATATAATTACTAGAAAATTATTAAATTATATAGGATGCCACATAGGTTGCAATGTGTACCATAATGATATGATTTGACATTTTCCGTAAAAAAGTTAATGGCGAACTAATTGCAATGGGTTCATGGTAAAAGAATGAAACATTAGGGGGTTAAATTTCAACTTTAAAATATCAGGGATTATATACAACTGACCTATAGTTTAGGAAGTTTTGTATAATTTAGCGTAATTCTAAATATTTAAGAGAATGTATGAGGTTGTGTTGCGGTAATTTAGTATTTTTAAATGGACTAAACTTATATAAGTTAACTTAGGTCAAGTACAACTAAGTACCCAATCAGAGCATGCCATGTGTATTAGTGGTTTCCATGTCAGCAGTTAACCCCAAAAAATTGCTAAATAGAGTTTTTAATAATAATAATAATAATAATGGAGAACACTGGGCAATCGTCGTTTCGTCGATCATCGTCATCGGCGTTCCTTGACGTTGTGATCTGAAAAAAGTTTCATTTTTATACAAATTGCCGATTGAGCACCAACAAGAATTGCATTATATTTGCTAGTTTTTCTTCCACTACGAATTTCCCAGAATCGCTCAGGAACCAAAATCAAAGAACAAAAAACCAAAACAAAAGAATCCCACAATAATAAATCACGCACCAGAATCAACGATTTCCCAGTGTTCGCTTTTATTAAAAAAAATAACAATAACCTTTTTCACCAATTTTTGGGTTTAATTGGTGGTAAGTTTCTGGTAAGGGGTAACTCCTGACAAGGAAATCACTAATAGTCTAATACACGTAGCATGCTCTGATTGGATACTTGGTTATACTTAACCTAAGTAAATTTGAGTTTCGTCCTTTTTAAATTTAAATTTCTGAATTTATTCCTTCAAAGCATAAGAATTTAATTATTAAATTAATAAAATTGATATTCAAAGCATAAGAATCTTTTCTTATATATTACGGCACAAAATCAAATTAAATAAATTGATATTTACAATACTCAAAAAATTTCAAATTAAGGATTCATCAATATCTTTGCAACAGAAAATAATGAAAGAAAACTGAAAACAAGGAATGAAAAAAGAAAACCAAAAAACAAGATATTTTCAATACGAATCAATTCATCTTTGAGGAGGATAATCACTGTCAACATTGAGAATTTACAATACTCATAAAATTCCAGAATGAATCATCCAATATCTTTGCAACACTGAAAAACAAGGTAAAAAGAAAAAACAAGATGGAAAAAAAAACTGAAAAACAAGATATTTTCTTGAATACGAATTTAAGAAAATACAGAAGAAGTTTGATGAGTTGATTAATCGAAGGAGCAACCTGGATGTTGTCTACGAAGTTGCTCTTGTTCTTCAGAAGAGAAGTCGTTCTTTATGTGAAAGATCTTTCGAATTTGTGAGACAGGCATTCCCTTCATCAAATCCGCCGCAGTTTGACAAGCCAAATCTAACAAGCCCTGAATATTTAAATAGTTGGCTGCCATTAATATAGGAAATAGTATATCTTCCACGTCCATCTTCATGAACTCTATGTCCCATTTCTTCAGCTCCTCCGCATCGGAATCTGAGGCTCCGCTGTTGGCCCTGGGGGCGTGCTTTTCACAGTACTCAATCACTTTCACTAATGTTTTACCATTCACGTTATCTATTGGGACTTTGCAATCATCAGAGACGCAAACAACCTCCAGCATCAGATTTAATACCTTCGATAGCATCGCCGCACTGACCGTTATCTTGAACTCGCCGCCGTCGCTGCTCACCACAGTAATTGCCTCCACAGATGACGACATTGTAATTGTTGTAAGGAATAGGGACCTCTTGATTATTAATTGCTCTGTCGAGGGAGGGATTATTCTAAAACGCAAAGCCATTAAGGCTAGGGATCCCTTATTTATAATGATAATTTGAATGGATTTTCATAGTTTTATTCAAGAAATATTTTCTTGCAATTAATATTCATATAAGAAATTAAATATATATGAGCCTCTCTTCGGTTCCATATAAAATACTGTTATACAAAATTAAACACACACTCACATATATATAAATGATATTCACATATATATAAATGATATCCGTATGCAATCTTGTTAGCCATACATAATGACTAATTCGGGATAACATTCATGCAACGTCATTTAAATTAATTGTTTAAATTGAAATTCCGCCATAAATATGAAGGATTTTAAATTAAAATTATTTGGATCACTACTAGAAAATACGAAGGGCGATCGAATTTATGAGGGAAAAAAATCCGTTGCCATTTGTTTCGAGATTTGTGACAGCCGAAAAACTACGACAGTAAACAAGCTAAAATTCTGCCATGAAATTGCCATCACAGAGTTTGCGTCAAGTCTATCGCTCAGGAAAATATATATATATATATATATATATATATATATGTGTAGCAAAAACGGGATTTTGTAAGGGTTGCGACCGGAAAAAGTGGTAATTTACGATGGAATTTATTCCGAGTCGTAAATAACCCTAACCTCTTTCTCTTACCTAATTGTTGCACAATAATTTGAAACTTTCGGCATCTTTTTTGAAATTTCATCCAACGAACCTCTACAAATTGTTTCCGCCATTGTTAAAATTTTTGGTGATGTCTTTAGTAGCGTTACATGACCGCTGCAAATATAGTTAATATCATATTGTAGCTTTTCAAAACCACTACAAATTCTTCAGACACGATGTCATCCCAGCCTCATACAGTAGCGATGGTGAGAAACCGCTACAGTTACAGTAGCGGTTAATTTATACATAGTAGCAGGTTTATATAACCACTACAAAACAGCTTGCAATTGTGTATTTTGTAGCAGTTTTTCCAACCACTACTAATGTTGTTTGTAATCGTGAAAACCGCTAGAAATACACCATTTTAACCACTACAAATAGTTTTTTTTTTTTTTTTTTTTTGTAGTGTCTTTGCAAAGTCCTACGCTCTGAATTTTGTGCACTTGTGAGCTGAACTTTGTGGAAGTCTGAGTACACAAGCTTGCTTTTGGAATTAGTCTTAATACAAAGTGCTCTGAATTGTTATGAAGAGTTTCTGCAGGTAAATGTAATGCTTCTAAGTTTAATTGTTTTACATTTTTACTCCTTGGTCCATTTAAAAGTACAAAAAATTAAATAAGCTTACTTCCTAATGATGTATTTGCAAATGATCTTAAAAGAATGAAGGCATTGGAGCAGCAGCTCGGTGCTACCACACAGCAACTAGATGCTATGACACAACTAGTGAATCAGCTAGCAAAGATGATGAAGTAGATGCTAGAACAGCTCTAGGCCCTATTAAAGGACAACAAGGAAAACAACAAGGATAAGGGGTCGGTTCCGGGTGATGATGATGAGGATGACTAGGCTGCTAGTATATAGACCTTATTTATGATTTTTGTGATTTTTGATTCATTTTGTTAACAACACTATTTTTTATATCTTGTTTTGTTTATGTATAATTTTTTAAGATTGCTATTGTATATATTTCTTCACATACACTTTTTTTAATACGTTAGTCATTATTGTTTATTTCGTAATATTTTTTTTTCTTTATTTGGTAATTGCTATGGAAAAGCCCTAATAATTATAATATATATTTTTTTCTAATTCCTTAATTTGCGATGGAATTTTTTTTCATATTCCATCAAATTATTTACATCATTTACGACAAATTTTTTTTTCCATATTTTATTGCAATTTGTGATGGATTTACACAATTGTTCAAATGTGGGCAGGCATGCATTATCCATTGCAATCTGAAACGATTTTGGATGACACAAAATCCATTGCAAATTTCATTTGCAGTGATGGTTTTTGTCATGATCATTTTTCCCATGTAAATTTTGTCGCATGCCCGTTTTACAACAGATTTTGTCTTTATGGCGACAGACAAAAGGGCTTTTCCCCCCTTAGTGGATATATAAACTAAAGTTGTAATAAACCAGTCGTGCTATTAAAGATAAACTTGGCAATATGATAGGTTACAAATATAAAAGATACATACATATATGAAAGATAAAATTTCAAGGATAATGATAGTTTACAAATAGTTTAATTTCCACACTCTATCCATCTAATTGTCCCTGTAATTAGGCCAAGCTCAGTTTTTAATTTTATTTTAATTATGTTTATTCATGAAATATTTTGTTACATTGAATATTTATATAAGAAATCAATTACGCGCTCATTTTCTGTTCCATTATATAATACCTATATACAGAATTAATAAAAATTTACGATATTATCCATATGCAATCTTGTCAGCCATACAATTACAATTTTGTATAACATTCATGGAACGTAATTTAAATTAATATTTTAAATTTAAATTCGGTCAAAAATATAAAGGAATTTAAATTAAAAAATTATATTTCCTTATAATCAACATTTTATCATAATTTTTAACAATAAAAACACTCCTTTAAAGATTCTAAATTACTTAATTAATTCATTTAAAAGTCGAGTATTTATATATACTAGTTTAGAACCCTTCACAATGCTCGTGTCCAAAGCAAAAAAAATATAATCTTTGAAAAAAAGACCAAAATCCCATGGTAAAAAGAAGACAATACTCCTAACATCTCATTTCTGAATAACCTTTTTCCACCCAAACAAATATTAAAAAACGATTAGGAACGGTTTAAACATTGTCCAACTCCATCTTGTATATGGCTAGCTAACCACTATAAATGTTAACACAATATGTCATTTAGATGTCATCTTGTAATGGTGATACCAAACCACTACAGTTTCAATAATGGTTTTGGTATGTCAGTCGCAGTTTTTATAAACCGCTACAAAATAACTTGTCACGGTGCATTTTATAGCGGTTTGTTTAATTGTATACATGTCGTTAGTAGAGGTTAAAACTTCTACCAATACCCACTTTTAACCACTACAAAATGATCCCCTTTTTTGTAGTGACTTCACCGCAAATTTGAGATTCAAATGGACCATTTTGTCATATTTTCTCTTGCTCGGGACCTAGGTGCAATTTTTCCAAAACAATAATTACTAGAAAATTATTAGATTATATAGGATGCCACATAGGTTGCCCTGTGTTCCATATTGATATGACATGGCAATTTTCATTAAAAAAAAGGTTAACGGCGAACTAATTGCAAGGGTTTCATAGTAAAAGAATGAAACATTAGGTGGTTAAATTTCGACTTTAAAATATCAGAGGTTATACACAACTGACTTATTGTTGAGGAGGTTTTGTATAATTTAGTCTAATTCTAAATATTGAAGAGAATGTATGAGGTTATGTTACGGTAATTTAGTAATTTTAAATTAAATGGACCAAACTTATATGTATTTACTTAGCTCAAGTACAACTGAATACCCAATCAAAGCGTGCCACATGTATTATTGGTTTCCATGTCAACAGTTAACCCCTAATAGCAACTTGACCACAATTAAGCTAAATATTGCCAAATAAAGGTTTTTCTTTTTTTAAAAAAAAAAACAATAATAGAGAACCCTAGGCAATCGTTATTTCGTTGATCATCGTCGTCGGCATTTCTTGATGTTGTGATCTAGAAAAAGTTTCATTTTTATACAAATTGCCGATTGAGAAACAATGAAATCCATACATATGCATGAGAAATTAAAGGGGGCACTTTTGTCTCTTCCAAAAAAAAAAATTGTTAAAAATGTATTTGATAGCATTAATAATAAGGCAATTATAATGGAATTCCAAAAAATAAGGCCTAGAAGGATGACATTGTAATTATTTTTATTGTAATATACTTTTGTTATTAAAATATATGTACTTGAACTTATTGAGTGCCTACCCTTCATTGTAATTTATGTAACTGTATTTCTAATAACACTTAGCCTTACTTTTCTAAATGACAGGTTAGTAAAATAACTGTTTCTCTTATTACATCATCAGTATTTACTTGATTTCATGAATATTTTTTTGATATTCTTTTCTTTTCTTGTTTATATTATTTTGTTTTTTAATGTATTTAAAACTTTCCTTAAAAAAAAAAAAAAAAAAAAAAAAAAAAAAAACCCATGAATCTGCCACTAGTATCCCCTTCATTATTTTTTTTTTTTGAGTTCCTCACCTACCACAATTTACAACATCTATTGATTTCAGAAACCATTAATTTCCAATTTTTCATCCGTACTTCACCTGGCTTTACAATCCTTTATTTTATACGTATATCATAAGTTCTTCCTTACTGAATAAAGCAACCAAATCCAAAGCAAGATGCTTTTAAGCAAATGACGTAATACTTCCCAAAAACCATAAGAAACAGAAAAAGCTTCTCTCACTAGAAGTCTCGAGTAGGTACTAAAATCTAAAGGTCAAAGTTATATTCTGTGTTTGTCAAAGAATTGCATTATATTTGCTAGTTGTTCTTCCACTACGAATTTTCCAGAATCACTCAGGAAACAAAATTAAAGAAGCACAAAAAACAAAAACAAAAGAATCCCACAATAATAAATCACGCACCAGAATCAACGATTGCCCAGTGCTCTCTATTATTATTTTTTTAAAAAAAAAAATCACCAATTTTTGGGTTTAATTGTCGTTAAGTTGCTGTTAGGGTTTAACAGCCATGGAAACCACTAATAGTCTGATAGCACGATCTGATTGGATACTTGGTTGTAAGTAAATATAAGTTTCGTCCTTTTTAAATTTATATTTTTGAATTTATTCTTTCAAGACATAAGAATTTAATTATTAAATTAAATATATAATAAAATTGATTAAGAAAGGGAACATATCTAAATCGGAATCTTTCCTTATATATTACGGCACAAAATCAAATTAAATTAATATTTACAATACTCATAAAATTTCAGGAATTAAGGATGAATCATCCAATATTTTTGCAACGGAAAATAATAATAGAAAACTGAAAAACAAGGTAAAAAGAAAAAATAAAACTGAAAAACAAGTTATTTTCTTGAATACGAATTCAAGAATTCACCGAACTTTTTTGTTCTTCTTGAGGAGGATAATCACTGTCGACATTGAGAATTTACAATACTCATAAAATTTCAGGACTTAAGGATGAATCATCCAATATGTTTGCAACAGAAAAGAATGAAAGAACTGAAAAACAAGATATTTTCTTGAATACGAATTTAAGAAAATACAGAATAAGTTTGATGAGTTGATTAATCAAAGGAGCAACCTGGATGCTGTCTACGAAGTTGCTCTTGTTCTTCAGAAGAGAAGTCGTTCTCTATGTGAAAGATCTTTCGAATTTGTGAGACAGTCTTTCCCGTCATCAAATCCGCCAGAGTTTGACAAGCCAAATCTAACAAGCCCTTGATATTCAAATAGTTGGCCGCCTTTAATATATCAAATAGTGTATCCTCCACGTTCACCTTCATGAACTCTATGTCCCATTTCTTCAGCTCCTCCGCATCCATTAGGTTTCGGTAATCTGAGGCTTCCCCATTTCTTCAGCTGTTGGGCTCCGCTGTTGGCCCTGGGGGCGTGCTTTTCGCAGTAATCAATCACTTTCACTAATGTTTTACTATCCACTTCAGTTATTGGGACTTTGCACTCATCAGAGACGCAAACATCCTCCTCCAGCAGCCCATTTAATCGCTTCGATAGCATCGCCGCACTGACAGTTATCTTGAACTCGCCGCCGTCACTGCTCACCACAGTAATTGCCTCCACAGATGACGACATTGTAATTGTTGTAGGGAATAGGGACCTCTTGATTATTAATTGCTCTGTCGAGGGAGGGATTATTCTAAAACGCAAAGCCATTAAGGCTAGGGATCCCTTATTTATAATGATAATTTGAATGGATTTTCATAGTTTTATTCAAGAAATATTTTCTTGAAATAAATATTTATATAAGAATTAAATATATATGAGCCTCTCTTCTGTAGTTCCGTTCCATATAATGACTAATTCTGGATAACATTCATGCAACATCATTTAAATTAATATTTTAAATTTAATTTCCGCCATAAATCTGAAGGATTTTAAATTAAAATTATTTGGTTCACTATTAAAAAATACCACAAGTGTGACGGAATTTTTGAGGAAAAAAATGCATCGCCATTTACAATGGAATTTGTGACTGCCAAAAAACTATGAAGGAAAACAGGCTAATATTCCACCATGAAACTACCATAGTAGAGTCCATGGCAAGTTTGTCTCCAGACCGTTGCAAATTGCAACAGAAAAAAATTCCATCGTAAAAATAGGATTTTGTGATTGAAAAAAATGGTAATTTGCAACCGAATTTATTTCCATCGCAAATAACCATAACCTCTTACTCTTACCCATTTGGTCCCCTTCATTTTCATTTTTCTCCATGGCTAAACCCTAAATTCCTTCCACTATTATCTATTGCCTCACTCTCACCTACATACCAGATCACACAAAGCTGTGAGTTTGAAGTGGCAACCTTCTTCTTCCCTGCTTAATCTTCTCTCTCACCCAATCTTCACAACCCTCTTCTATTTTTGTCTTGTCTTTATTCGTTCCCTCACCCAAATCCTTCATCATCCACTCTCTCTGTCTTCAGCTACTAAAATCCATTCATCCCCTGTGTTGGTAAAATCTTCGATTCTCAAAACCAGATCTGCCTTTGCTCTCTAACAAAACCCGAAACAAGTGTTCACCCTCTTCCTTCCTTTGCCACCGCCATCCCTTCAATTCCTCACCCTCACACCCTCCCCTGCTTCCTCTTGTCAGGTTTGACGACGCAGTAACAATGTTTTAGCCACCGTCTCTCTCTCTCTCTCTCTCTCTCTAATCATCATTCTCTGTTGTGCTCTTCTGGTCTGTTCGTGTTGTTCTTCTTCTTCTTTTGAGGTAAAGTTCGTGCCTTTCTCTATTTTTGGGTTGGGTTTATTTAGAATAGAGTTGAGTTTGATGGCAGTAGTAGTATGATGCCTTTATGGTTTTGATTAATTATTAAAGCATGCTAAATTGAGGCTTGAATAGATGAGTTTTGATCTGAGGGTTATTATGTTTTGCATTCCTTGCTTGGCTAGTCTCTAAAAGGCAAGAATACAATTTGGCTAATTGCATTTAAACATTTATTGCTGAGCCAAATGTGAGCTCCTAGATTTGGATGGTGGCCTTCGTTTGAAAGTTGTCAACATTCATGACCAGACCGACAACTTTTGTCTTGATTTTGACCGTTGCATTAAGCTAATCTTACTAGAACTCACACTACAAAAAAGAAGCGGAATTGCCGCGGAATTCCGTGGCTAATTTGGGACGCATTTGCCACGGAAATTCCGTGGCAAAAAACACAGACAGAATTTGCCACGGAAAGGCGTGGCAAATTATCCACAGAATATTTCCGTGTCAGAGTCCGTCGGTTTTGCTTATTTGAGACAGAAATTTCCCACACAAATGATCCGTGGCTCTGGTTTCCGTGGCTAAAATCACGAGCATCGATTAATTAGAAGAAATCACTTACGGTTTGAGTCATTCGATGCATTTGAAGAAAACCCTAGAAAACCCGGAGCCCTAACTATCATTCAAGATCGCTGCTCCTTACGGCCGAGTCATTTCTCACATTCGACGATCGCTGTAACACCCCTACCGGCCTCGCCCTTCCGGGTGGCGGATAGAGGGATTCCTTTTAATAATTACCATATATCATTTAATTACTAATTAATAACATGCATTAGAGTTTAATCGCTACAGAGCATTTCCCGGTTGGATCTCAGACAATACTGGTATAACCAAAAGTAAGTAACAAAATATAATCCCCAAAGGGTTAGACATACAGTCATCCAACAATACCAAAAAGGGTAAAATAATATACAATCATCCAATTTTCAAAATAAGTAACAAAATAGTCTTCCACTGCCACCAACGACTCCATCTACTCCTGCCCAGCAGTCTTACCCTTATCTCCAAAATCTGCCCTCAAGGAACTTCCAGTGGCTCTACAAAAATCTGGGATTCATAAATGGATCCCAGAGTAACCATTAATCTCATATGTAATGCATAAACAGTGTATGTATGTAACCATAATTAGGAAAACACCAAACAGTAGCATTCAGTAACAAACGCGCAGTAACACAAATACAACATACCAAGTATACAGTGTTAACTGCGAAAGGACTACATGTCCTAGAAACAAACGCAGGACTGCTCAACAAAGCAAGCCCCGGATCCACAGCGCTAGGAAAAATGCAGTAGTCGGGCTCTAAACCCAGACCACACTGAATGCACACAAACGCATGTCCCTTTTCAGGAGACACGGGTCCACAATCATGAAAAATACAAACATACAAAGAAACACAAGACATATGAGGATTAAGGTTACTACCCGGCGCTTAACCACAATTATCGGTAAATATTTTTCTCACGCACCGAAAACAAAGTATCCCTAAAATAACCAAAATATAAGTATAAATAACTCCTTCTTAAAGACATTTATTTGATGACTCAAAATAAGCCTTTCTCAATTCTTCAAAACTCCAAATCCTTTTTCAACATTTCTGAAATTTTTATTCTTGATTTTTAAAAAAAAAAAAAAAAAAAACTGATCCAACCTTGCTCCTATAGAAATAATCACTTTAAGCACTTCAAAGACATTAAAACTTCCAAAAACGAAATCAAATCCTGGTGTTAAGGAGGCTGGACGAAATTCTTCCTCTAGATTAAGCAATCAATCCACCATTTTTAACCACCAACTTTTCTTATCTCATAGTAATATTTCTTCCTAGACCGAAAATTTCATATTTGATTCTCTGTTCACCCGTTTTATCCAATAATCAGACCCAAAAAAAAAAAAACGATTATACACTCAAGGAACAAATATTTCCAACTTAGCATCCATGAATTTATAGGTAGTTAAAATTATAACTTACTTGCTATGAGTGTTCCACCAACTAAAAAAAAACTTGATTCTGAGATTTCCTTCTTTGCGTCCTTCACCTTCACAGAATATGGAAGGAGTTTTCCTTCAAAATTTGAACTTCTAAAACAAAGATAGAAGAAGGTGGAATGAATATTTAAAATCCTTACCTTCCTCTGGGATGTGTTGTTTGGCTCTCCCTGTGTCTTCTTCTCAATCTTTGATCACTTTTTTTTCTCTTCTTCTTAACGCGTCCGACCACCACCAAGAAAAAGAAAGAGTGGAGTCCCTTAAATAGATGTCCAAGCTTGCCTCTGGATTTCTCCTCACTATTCTAGAGAAATCTAGGATTTTTTTTTTTTTTTTGTATGTTTCCTTTGATCTCTTTCTCTCGGTCGGCGGTTTGGGAAGCTCTTGAAAAAATTTCAGTTTCCTCTCACCCTCAGATACGTCCTGCGGCTTAGGTAGTGAAATATCTCCCTTTTTTTTCTATTTTTTTTTCTTTTTGTCTGCTGGGAATTAATGAAGATATTGTGTGATTTATTTTTATTTCTTTTCCCTCAACCGTACCATGTGCATCAGCCCCTTCCTTACTTCATTAATGCCTATTGTCCAATCACCCTATTCCTTTTTTTTCTCACGTCCGGGTGCAGGGTAAACATAAGAGGAATTGAATATTATTATTTTTCTCCTTATCCTATTTTGCTTCTTTCATACGTACAGATGCTTAAGGAAGTATTAGAAGAAAAGTTATGTCAATCTCTTGCCCGCCACGTGATCATACTTTTCTCTCCTTCATTAATGCTAAATTGTCCAATCAATAATCTCTTTTTTTTTCCCATTTACTCCATCTGATGTCCGACTATAATGGGAAATTATTGAAAAATATATATTTTGAATTCAATTCTCCATTGTTCCGCGTACGCCACTGCTTCATTACTTATTTAATGTTGAATTGTGTTTTCCAACACATTTTTTTCTCTCTCTCTGATACGGTGGTTTTTTTTTTTGCAAAGAGGTTGGAGGCCAAAAATTTATTACTCCATTTAATCTTTCTCCACGTCTAGCATCTAGGTAATATTAGAAAAAGATTATTATATATATATATATATATATATATATTTTTTTTTTTTTTTTTTCCATTTGATTTGGCCTCTTCAACGTCTGGAACATTGACTTTTGAAGAAAGAAATTGTGTTTACTCAAGTCTCAATCAGCGTGTCCTATTTCCCCATGCTCCTTCATTAATTTGCTCTGCTCCAACTCATCATCTCTGTAGGCTTATGAGTGCTCCTAACCTAACGCTAAACCATCATTTCAGTCCTTCTCTCCGCGGTTTTGGAGGAGCATCAGGTAATAAATTTCTCTTTTTTTTTTTCCTTGTGCTTCTTCTACGTCAGGTCATAGGAAAATAATGGAGAAAATTTATGCTCTTCCATATCTTATTCCATGTGCACAATCTCTCCCCTTTTTCACTTGTGACGTGAAGAATGTTGATGGCGAAAAGAGTGATTTATTTTTATAATATAAATCTCATCCAATGTATGTCCACCCTATTTTCCAATAATTAATTTATCCCGTCGAAAAAAATAAATACCAATGACTAGTGCTACTAGGCGAAAAATTCTTATATTCTATTAGTTAATTAACATGAAAATTGGGGATGTTACAATCGCTACTGCTCTATCATCTTCCTGAAGTAAGCATTTGGCTCAAGCTATCTAAATCGTCCGATAATGGTTTCGGTTCTGTGGCACCTTTCCTGAAAAAATGTTATGGTCATCCACCGATTCGCTCATATCCTGGAGCAAAAACAATGATAGTTTTATCATATGGGACATGACTAAGTTCTCTGTGAGTTTGCTTCCCAAGTATTTCAAGCACAACAATTTCTCCAGTTCCGGCGGCTTAATATTTATGTGAGTACCTTCTTCTTTCATTTTCCCTATCTTTGTTTTGCCTGGTCCTTTGTTTTGATAAGTCGATCTTCGGATTGTTCTGTTTTGTTGTATATCTTATATGTTTTGTATATATGTAGCTTAATCAGTCTTATGAAATACCGATGCTTAGAAATTGAGCCATATATGCATAGTTTCTTTATACGTCCAACACTCGATCATATATGATGCAACTTATCAAATTACTCTCAGACGTAATAGTGCCCGTGTATTATTCTTCTAAGGCTTGGTCAAATTGGGTTTTATTGATTGCTTTGGTGATGTTTGTGCTTTGTGGTTCCAGTGGGTTTTTAGTTTTTTTTTTTTTTTCCAAAGTTCTCACCATTTCCTAGTTTGCTAGTTCCTATGCGCATATACACAGTTGAATGTGAAGGAAGGATGCTTTTCCCAATAAAGAGAACCTCAAATCTTTCAGTTTTCGTTCAGTTTCCTTGTCTGCCTTAGAAAATTGGTAGTTCCTTGTATATACCTCTTTTACATGTGTGCTTTGACTCATATTAAACCTTATTATGTGTACTGAGTGTACACAAAATTTCAAGGTCATACAAGGTCATCAAATCAGGTTTTCCTTGTCAAGAATGTCACCGCTTCTGCCGCAAAACTTAAATTTCCAGAAAATGCAGCAACTTCATTCTTTACTTTTAACAATTTATTTAGCCTTTGTTAAGCCTTCTAATTCTTAAACTTGACTTCAACACTTCCAAATAAATATTTTAGGTTCAGTTTATGCTCCCAAACAAACCAAAATAACATGTGGAATCAATGCAAAACCTATTTCATTGTGCGACATTCTCAAACAATGACTCCACGGTTCAGCAATCACTAATCGAACCACATAACCTATGCATATGCTTATCTATCCCATTTTCTTGACCATTAAAGCAATCTAATTTACTTTCCAATGGTTTGTGTGGTTATATGACAGAATCTGGAATTTTTAGAAGTAAGAAATATGCTTAGACATACCAAACTTTCTCTGTTTTAGCTATCTTACAATAGAGTTTCACATGCAGATCCAAAACCATATCATTTAGGCTTCAAACATAGAAAACCAGTTTAGAGGCTTACCTTGTTTGAAACTTAAGTTTGCATGTGTTATTCAACTTCTTTTGCCTTCGTTTTTCTGCAACTACTAGATGGTCAATAGATAGACTAGAAATGGAGGAGTGTTTGGTATTCCCCTCTTTCAGCGTTTTGTGTTCTTTGTCTCTAACTACAGCTCCTTCATGTCACACTCTCGGTCTCTAATTCTCTCTTCTCTAATTTTCCTTCTTCTCGTGCTCACTCACGTACTCCGTTCTCTATACTTTCGTTCTCGGCTCCTCTTGGTCACTCTATGTTTCGCGTGTGTCTTGACGAAAGTTGAATGGAGAAATAAGGAGTGAGTCTTCCTTATTTGCTGACCCAATACGTAGAAAGAGGGAGTGTGTATGTGGTGAGGTGTCCAGTTTATAGAAGAGGATGAGTGTGCTGTCATCCTTGCACTATCTGATATGAAGGCGTGGTGTATCAGGCATGAAGCAGGTGTACTATAACTTTGTGTTTTGACCGAGATGGAACATAGTGTTTGCTGCAACTCCAATATTGCAGCATAGGTATAATTCCATTTTGCCTTCTTCCCTTTTTATGCTATCGAATAAAAGAATGAGTGTTGGTTAATCATAAAAAAAAATGCTTCGCAGAATTCAAAGAGACTTGCATAATTTCAAGAAAGGCAAGTGAACGTGGGTGGCGTTAAAAAAATGTTGCATTGAGTGGAGTATAAAGCATATTTCCTGTCTTGAATATGCTATGTCTTTGCTGTCCAAAATAGAGAGCTTGCGAGAGAGAGGTATTCTGATTGAAATGGAATAAAGAAAGGAAAAGTGTTTTGAGTGGGAAATTAGTGGAATAGGTAGTGGTGCTAATTGAATTAAAATAAGGGAAGCAAAAGTAGTTGCTTGTCCGCACACTTCTGCGAATAAACTAATTAATAATAAAATAAAGATAATGGAGTATGGGTAAACATGTGCTTCCAATTCCTCATATGCGTTGAATATTGAAGGATAGGAATTTGTACTTCATTCAAGAGAAAGCAACGGTACATGTGTGTTCCAAATAGAGTGTGTGTTCTAAATAGAGGGATGTTACAAGTATGGTTTTAAGTTTCTAAACGGATCAAGTTAAAAAAAAAAAAATCTAAATGGACCAACTGTAGTAAGTTGACTTAATGGTGATTTGTTGATAAGTATTTATGATTGGGTTTCACCTCGAAAGGTGTTTGTTTGGTTATGATCTTCATGAAGATTTATAATAAAATGGTGTAGTTATTATTTTAGTTAGAGCATGAAAGTTCCTAGTTGGTTGTAATTATGCGTGAAATACTTATTTTGTGAACAGAAATCATTTTTAGTAAAGGCCTAGATGTTGTTTCACAAAATATTTGCAATTAAATTCGGAGGACCGAATTTCTTTAAGGGGAGGAATGTAATAACCCAAGATGTTGTTTCATGGGTATGGATGTTGCTCAAACCTTTGATAGCTAATTTCTTATGCTATTCAATTTTTTTAGCTTAATGACTGTTTTGTAGCTTAATGTAGTATTATTCAAATGGACCTAACATTTGAAGGAACGTTTTACTGAAGTCGTTTGTTTTCCCCTTCTCACACTTACCTGTTCTTCTTGCTTTTCAGGACTTATTTAGGAGCAGCCTGTAATCATAGCATATTACATCTAGCACTGTATAACATTTTGAACTGAAGAGATTATATTGATCTCGCTACTTGCTAATTAGTAGAGGTAAAATACAAATGAGGATTAACAGTTTTATCTCGTGATTGATCTTTGAAGTTTCTCTTTAGACAAGATATTACCTAAAATTCAATTCAATTATATTCTATTTGAGTCACTTTTGCCATTGTGATTTCTTGTTGTCATAAACTTGAACTATAGTTGTTTGGAAAGTTGCTAAATTATTTTGCTGCTGTGATAACAATAAGTTTTTGCTAAATTATCTTCGATGTTTGGAAAGTTGCAATTATATTACTTGACTTGACTAAGTTATTTTGAAGGTTTGAGACTAACTGTTACACATATGGATTTAGTTTTAAGCTTTTGGATAGACCATGTAACCATGAACTTTGGTGAGTGCCTTACGAATGATAGTAATGCGCTTTTGATTTAAAAAGTTGATTTATAAATGAAAATTTTATGGTTGTGATCTTCATGAAGTAATATGGAGTAGTTATTATATCAACTACAAAAAAAAAAAAAAAAAAAAGAGACAAAACAAAACAATAAGGGAGTTCCCAAAAGAAAAAAAAAAAAACAGAGAGTTCCTACTTGGTCATAATTTTGTGTGAGATACTTTTTTTAAAAAAACTTTATTGTTGTATATATATGAATTTTGTCTTCACTCAAGCATATGATAGTTTGGCCTTAGTTTTGTTAGAAATGACGCTTTGATGTTTAAATTGTTTAAGATTTAAAAACATAACTGAATTCCTGTTGCATTAATTGATTGTTACATTATAATCTTATACCTCTAGATCGCTTCATTGAGATTGATTGAGAATCAAAATCCTAGGATTTTTCTACAAATCATTGATTTTTTTTTTTTTTTGTTAAATTCATGTTTGAGATAGTTTTAAATGTTGATGCTTCTGATTGGTTAATCATAGATATAGCGAGCTTTCCTTCAAATAGCTTCAACCTAAAATAGAGTTCATTTTGTAAGTGGAGCTATATACCTAAGAGGGGGGTGAATTGGGTATTTTAAAACTTTTCAGTAAATGCTCTGTTTTGAAGCTATAAAAACAGAGTAAACAAAGTGAGGAAAGAAGAAGGCGGACACAAGGATTTATACTTTCTTCGGTCCAACTCTTTGACCTACGTCCAGTCCCCCGGAAACACTCGGGATTTTCAACTATCACTCAATTACAATTACACACTCGTACTCGGAATGATCCTCTCCCTAGGACTCACTTCCCTTACAAGTCGTAATTGTAAACAATCGATACACATCGTGTACTCAAGAGTTATCCTCTCCCTAGGACTAACTCCCCCTTACAAGTTGTACTACGATTTTCCCAATCTCCAAGTCCACCGACTTGAGATTCTTACAATGAATGATATACAAGGAAATAAACTCTCTCTAAGAGTAGATAATGATACTCACTGAAGCTCAATGTATCACAAGATACTACACAGATAAAAACTGAAGAAATAAATGTGGGACTTGAATGATTTTCATCTTTAGTAGGTGTGTTGTTGGAAAGACTTGAATGCAACTCTATTTATACTCAGAGAGCATTAAATGACCGTTGCTTTCCAAATAGATCCATTGGAGAAGTTGTGCCAAGGTTAGGAAGTGGTTTTGGCATCTTCTCTCTCTGTCCTTAGCTTAATCCAGCTGGCCAAGAATCTGTGTTGACCTTCTGTGAATTAATCAGTTGGAAATATAGTTGCTTGTTATAGGAAACATTCTTTAATGCTTTGCAACCGTGTGCAGATGAAATAGCCAAAGTAATGCAACTCTCTGTACAGAGCATTTAATGTTCTGACCACTTTTTGCTTTTTACTTTATCACTCCAAAATCATTCTCTAAATCACCTGAAACTCACTAATAAAGTCATTAAACATAACTAAGAATAGTAGAGAATGTTCCTGGAAAGTATTAAGATTAAACAAGAATGATTTAAAAAATCGTGTAAATCAAATTTCAAAAAACAATGACGGGAAACTCGAGTTTTGTTCATCAAAACTCGAGTTTTAAATCACAGACAAGACCAAACTCGAGTTTCAAGATCCGAACTCGAGTTTGCTTCTTCTAGAGAGCAACATCGCGATTTATGCTTCAAATCGGGTTTTCGATGAAAAACTCAAAACTCGAGTTTTGACCAAAACTTGAGTTTTGGACTATTGATATGAAAATGTAGTTTTAGTCCAAAACATCAAAAACGGAGGTTTTCATCCAAAACCGGAGGTTTTCAAATCAAGAGAATACTTTGATGCTCTCGGGTTTGCCCAAAACTCGAGTTTTGCTTCCAAAACTCGAGTTTTCACTTATAACATGAAAAACTCGAAAACTCCGTGAATATATCAAAACCGGTTTTGCTTCAAAAAACCGGCGGTTTTGCAATTGTGAAAACTTGAGTGCTCTCTCGCCATACCAAAACTCGAGTTTTGCTTCCAAAACTCGAGTTTTCACATGTTCATCGAAAACTTAGTGAAAACTCCGTGAAAACCGAAAACTGGAGGTTTTGGCTCAAAACTGGCAGCTTTTGCTTTGTTTAGGATTTTCTCGAAAAAACTCAAAACTCGGAGTTTTCCCTTGACAAAGCAAAGTTTTTCAGATTTGCAAGAGAAAACTTCTCATTTGTTTACAATTGTTAAAACATCATCAAAACACATGTAGAACTAACACATTTTTCATAGAATGGAAGTCCCGAACATCGAAGATGGATGTATAATAGAATTAATCCGAGTACTAAATGGGTGATGAGAGTTCGAGCAAGGTGTTGATGGGTTTCTTGCATATGTATATCAATCACCTTATTCTCAAAAATGGGGAGAGCTTAGGTGTCCATGTGTGAAATGTAAAAGTAGGTATTATCTACGTTTTGATGAGGTGAAGGTGCACCTTTATAGTAAGGGTTTCATGCCGGACTATTATGTATGGACTAGTCATGGTGAAAGACGAGTAGAAAATCATCCGTCTATGTCTCCAATAGCAGGTGACCTACATGCCTCCCATGGGGCACTTGAATATACGGGTGTCCCTGTGAAGAGAGCAGTGTTGTTTAAATGTGACTGGTTTGATCCAACGCCGAACCTTGGTACCAAGGTTCATCCGCATTACAAGACTGTTGAAATCCATGCATCACGGAGGTACAATAAGTACGACCCATTTATTTTGGCCCAACAAGCAATGCATGTATACTACACGCCTTATCCTTGTTGCCGTCAAAAGGAAAATTGGTTATCTGTTATTAAGATTAAGGCTCGTAGCATAATTGACATTCCTGCATCTGAACCAATTGTGGGGTCATTTCAAGTGGATGAACTTGAGGTCATACTTCCAATAACTCTGCATGAGGATGAACTCACTCTGCCAATACTTGACACTCCTGCATCTGAAATTCGTTATGAGGATGTAGATATGCCAGTAGATAACATGGAGCATGAAGATAATGACTAGTGCTGTAATTAGCATAGCATTAGCATTTGGTGAAAGAGGCATTAGCATTGCATTGTTGTAATTACCTTTCTGCTCAATATTGACTAGTGCTGTTGGTTTTCACCCCTTAAAAATAAGGTTGCTGATGAGCTTAAGGATTCTTAAAAATAGTGTTGTTTATTCTCTTGTTATGTGCCTCTATGTAGGTTAATATTTATAAAGTGAAGAGGTAATTGTGGATGTAGCTGATTGTTTAGATTGATGTATTGTGATAATTGATTGTAAATTGATGTTTGTGTTAATTGAATACTGTTTGTTTGTAGAATTCAGTGGGTTACTTGATTCTCAAAATGGTATTTTTATGATGGTTAACAAAGAAATAAATGTGTGCTAATATGCGCGTCTTTTGTAACCTTGCTTCAAATTAATTAAAAAATGTTGTTTGAGAAATTCTATTTATTTTGCTTCTGTGTGCATGTTTTGTTTTCCATATGTAAATCTTATTCATGTCTGTCTTTTTGCTGAATATCTTATATAATGAATCTATCAAGTGAAGTGGCTTGTGATATTCCCTTCTTATTATGCTCTGTCCAAATGAACTTTAAACTAGGGTTGAGCAATACGGGTAATATTGGGCTACCCTGATGGAGAGTAGTTCAACTACTATCGAACTTGTTGTCTTCATGTTTATTATATGCTCAATATCTACCAAGTTGTCCGAGTTTTCCATGCAGTAAAAAATTTAATGAACAATGATGAGGTGCGATTCAGATTAATGAAATAGCATATTTTCTTTTTGATAAGTAATGAAATAGCATATTGTGTATTGATGTAATGGTGTTAGTAGAGGGTGTTGGGGCTGGTCTGGTTGTTGGAACTGTCCTCTTTTGACCAATTGGATTGGTTTGAAATTACTACTGTTATAATTACAAAGTTGACATTGTTTTTTGTTAGAATATAATTCATCATAATATGTTTCGGTTGGTTGGTTAAGCATTATTGAGCAAAATGTGATGGGGATGCTTTGAATTGTTATTGGGCTTGTTATTTTCCAATTTAGGGGCACAATTTACTCCCTCCGTCCTTTGTTATATTTGAACAAATCTTATTTGTTTGAGATTTTAAACCAAACCATTTTTACCTTCATTAAATAAATGTCATTTATTGAAGACTTGAACAACTTACCCCTGCAATTTAAGTTGTTTAAGTTTCAACTTCATGATTAATTTTGTTGCAATTTCTCCCTTATCCTCTCAAACTAAGAGATTGAAACCTTGATCATTTGGTGAAAGAGGCATTAGCATTGCATTGTTGTAATTACCTTTCTGCTCAATATTGACTAGTGCTTTATATCTTTGATCTTTACTTTTATTTATTAGTGTTCTGCGCTTACTCAGCAACATTTTGCTTCTTTATCAATTTTTCAATCTGTTTTTTTTTCTTGGTACTTATTTTATGTACTATTTGCGAGATGAATTTTTGAGACGAAAGGCATCAATCACTTCTGAGGGAGGCAGTGTACAATCTAATGAAGATGAACTCAATTTATGGTTAGAAGTTACTGAGTGGTAAGAACAAGAAAGGCCGAATCTATGGCCTTGGATCTGAAACTCAACATGTGGTCTCTTCTCGCCAACTCCTTCCATCAATACTTCGGGATTTTAATGTTCAACAAATGCAAACGAAGATGACACAAATGTCTGAAAATTATGAACAACTGAAACAAGAGAATGCACAACTTAAACAACAAACCGATTTAATTATGTCAGCATTGCAAACAATGGGGATTCAGTTACCCATTTTATCTAACTGTGCCAATCAAGACGCCCCCTCTACCAATGCAACTGAAGACGCAGAGAATAAACGTTAACAATTTTCATTGTTTATGATATTTGTGACTCGAGAACATGTATTTTCCCTTTTTTAAGTCTTAGTACTTTGAACTTTTTGTGACATTTATCTCTCTCGTTTAATATATTAGTTATTTGGAATTTGTTCATTTCTCAAGCTATATGTACAGCTAATTTTCTAATTTCAGCAAAAATGGTTAAAATCAAAGGGTGAACGAGGAGGAAGGAATTCAGTGCAAATTCAAAATTTGCCACGAAAAATTCCGTGGCAAACTTCCATTGGCCCTTTCCGTGGCAAATTCGCGGGCAGATCCGTGGGAAATTTGCCGCGAATTTTCTGTGGCAAATATTTCCCACGGAACATTCCATGGCAAATGTTTCGCACCGAAAATTCCTTGCCCATCCATGGAAATCTACCACGGAAATTTCCGCGGCAAATATTTCCCACGGAAATTTCTGTGGCAAATCCGTGGTTAAGTGGCCACGGAATACTTTTCCGTGGGAACTCTTTTCCATGGCAATTCTGTGGGAAAATTCCCATGGAATTTTCCGTGGCAAATTCCGTGGTAAAATTACCACGAAAATAATTTCGTGGCAAATTTTGCTTTGTCACGGTATTTTATGGGACGGATCGTATTCCGTGGCAAATGGAATTAGCCACGGAATTCCGTGGAAAATTTCCGCGGCAAACGAAATTAGCCACGGAATTCGTGGCAAAATTCCGTGGCTAATGCGGTGTTTTTTTGTAGTGTCATTTATAGTTTATTTAAGTAGTTGTTGTGGAAGAGCCCTAATAGTTATAATTTTTGTTTTCTAATTCATCAATTTGTGACAGATTCTTTTCATATTTTGTCGCAATTTGAACGGATTCACACAAATTTTCAAATGTGGGCAAGCATGTATGTTGCGATAGATTTACACAATTTTGCGTCTCCAAATATATCTCATTACAATTTGCTACAGATTTTGGATGACAAAAAATCCATTGCAAATGAGGGTTTTTGCGATGACCGTTTTTCCCACATGAATTCTACCACAGTGCCTTTTTTGCAATGGGTTTTGTCTTTCTCGGCTACAAATTTTGTCCATTGCTAAAGGCATTTTGTTTTTTTTTTTTTGTAGTGGATATATAATCTAAAGTTGTGATAAACAAGTTGTGCTATTAAAGACAAACTTGGCAATATGATAGTTTACATATACATATATATATATATATGGGTTTAATGTTTCTGTTTTTGCTGTAGAAGCATTTTTTCTACCACACTCACATAAAAGTGAGTGGGTCCCAATAATATTTTCTCTCTCTTCTCTTTACAATGACACATAATCACTTTTATGTAAGTGTGACAAAAAAATGTTTCGCAACAAAAGCGAAACATTAAAATTGTTATGAAACTAAGTAAAATAACAAGAGAGATTAAGATGAGGGAGATGAAGAAATGCAAGAGAGAAATGGAGAGTAAAGTAAGAGTGCTTCTTCTTTCTATTGTACTCTTTTTAACCTTTGATACATGCCTACTATATATAGGCAAGGAATTCTATTACAAGAGTTACAAAAGAATAAATCTACATAATGGTATATTATGAGGTTTTGTAAGTTTTTAACATTAGTCATATAAAACTCCTATGTCATTCATGTCATAGGTTACATGGCTTTAGAAACTCCAAAAGACTCTTCTTGAAAAGGTTGTGGACATTCACACCAATATTGGAATATTCATAACACTCCCCTTGAATGTCCATTATGAATATGCCTCATTAAAAACTTTAACTAAGAAAAACCCAATGGGACAAAAACCTAGCCAAAGAAAAGAGTACATCATCCATTGATACACTGTCCAGTGCTGCCTCATTAAAAACCTTTCTAGGAAAACCCAAAATGACAAAACCTAGATAAGGGAAAAGAGTACAGCGTGTATCGAATCCCTCTTTGACAACATCAGTATTACTCCCCCTGATGACTACATTACTTCCAATGTCTTTTGAGCATATCTTCTTTTTGGTCATCAAACATTCTATTGCGTACCTGCAAGAACTAAATATTTCCAGCAAAATCATAATAATACTAACATGATTTCTAGGCATTCTTATAAGATATATCTAGATGCATATCAATGATATTCATTAAAACGATTATATCATACATGCTCTAATAATTTTAAGTCTTACAAAACTTTTTAAGTATTGTTCTCGAGAACTTTGAATTAGATGCTTCGGCATCTTGAGTCCTTCGTGGACATGTGCTACTAACACTCTTGGATCCTTTGAAGATTCTTATGCAATCTTCATAATTTAATAAGCCATATGCATATGCTATATAACAATATCTAATAGACGATAATTTATCATTCATAAACCGCCCGTTTATCGTATCCACCACAAAATCATATTTTCCAATTTGGACTTCAGGTCTTTAACTATCATAATATGATTATATTTGCGCCACTCTCAATTTTACTTATCCTCTTGGCCAATAATCTTTATATAATATCCTCATTTGATCACGTGATATCATCATCAAAATTGTTATCGACAACTTTATCTTTTCGGTTCTATTTTTCCAATTCGACATAACAATATCAATATTACTCAGGTACCTGAACCTCTCTTGAGGTTTTCCAATAAGTTATGTCTCAAGACTTTCCGAGTACTTGCCTCCTTAATATGATCATCTTAATCATATGCTCCAATTTATCCATAATATTTATATTTGGAACCTAATACTTACTCATGCTTCGGGCATGTTACTAATTGGAGCATTTTTAGCTTTGGAATATGAGATTTAATAAATCTCATTTAGGTCAGTAATTCTATCTGGCAAATATATCATGAATGCATAACCTGATGAACTCCTGGTTCATTCTTCTTTATTCGAGGATATATACTTTGCGATAATGCATTCCATGTATTCTCTTATCCAGCCTATTCAATTTCTCCCCTCATGTTGAGAAAATAATGTCAAATATCAATTGACTAATCATACAAGATAAGTTTCCTTAATCCATTTGTTTCCTTTAGAAACATCATTTTGTTTCATATAGAGACAAACAAGAAGAAGTAGGTCCTTATACAACATTTATCTCAACTTTCTTTCCATATCCATCTATGTGCATTATGGTGGATTAATAATCATCGCACATACAAACTTTATAAGATGGAATTTGTCTGGCTCATGACCTAAAGCCAATTATATCGAGAATTTTGTTGGCTTATAAGTGCTTTCGCAATATGTAAGATCAAACATACCAACATAAAAATTTTGTTCTCATAAGAATTGATCTAACTATTTATGGAGGCTTTACATGATCAATGATATTCTCATAGAAAATTTGTTTTGAGAACAAGCACATAATTCATAAATAATATGTTGGTTATTCTTGAAGAATCTTCTCGGTTCTTCGATGGATGTCAAAATGTAATCTTATTTGTATTATATGACTCGATGATCAAACAAGTCATGCCAACAATAAATTTCTTTGGATCAATAAACTTCGGTTTCTTCAGTAACATATGTCTCAATCAATCATAAACTTTTGAAACATAATCGACATCCATTTTGGGAGATATATTAGGCTTTATGTGAGAAGTATATAACTTTTCAAAAATTAGTTCATACTTGTATTTGAACTCACACTTGTTTTCTAACAATCTCCCCCTCCTGTGTGAGTCATATAAACATAATTTCTATATATATGCATTTCAAAATCACTTTAAAACCCTTTGTCTAGCGTAAAATTGTCATGACAATAGTTTTATAAGATGGGATCACAATAAATGTAAATAATAATATATATATATATTTTTTAATAAGAACAAAACTAAACATCGTATTACCTTTCCTGGGCTTATTTGTTATTTGTCTTGGCTTCAAAATAAATCTAGAAATATTTCTCTGCGACTCTTTGCCTCTTTGATATCCCATTGGCGATTAGCAAACATTTCATTTCCTATATTTGTAAACTTATAGTTTACAATTACAATTTCTTGCATTATTATTAGTAGTAAACTTCTGGTTTACAATAGCGTGTTTTCTATGATATCCATTTCTCAGATATCTTTGAAACTTAATAAGTTTCTTTTATACTCTAGGATAATTAATGCATAATTTTGTTCCTTCGTAACAAAATATTAGCTCTTCCGAGCCTTCAATCAAATTTATACTAGCATATATTGTCTCAACATTAGCCTCTTTTTAAAATTGGGTAAAATATGCTAATTAGTCTCCAGGACTATTAGCCTTTAAGCTTATTACTTAAATAAATCTCTCAAGTTTATTGTCTTCTCGGGCAATATTTTTCCAAGGCTATCAAAATCTTTTTATACAATATTTGAAACATAAGTCTTCGTGGCTTTGATATTAATAACAAACAAATATCACTTTCTTGTCCACCATTCATCTCTAGATGTGAACAAGCTCCCATACCTCTTTCGTAGGTATAAAAGACTAAAGACCAAGTATCTCATAAAGTTCAAATGAAAATTCTTAAAAGGTTGGTGTGCGTAGTAAAGTAGTATGTAAATAGTAATAATAATATAATATAATATATTATCACATTGCTTCAGTGCCAAATTATCTCGGCTTTACTTCAATTTGTCTTATGGCTTCAGGCCAAATTATCACATTGCTTCGTGCAAATTTGTGTTTCCTCATAGGGCTAAGCCAATTTGTGTCTTCTCATGGCTTCAGGCCAATTTGTTTCATAAGAAATTAAATCAATATGGCTTCTAGCCATTTATCTTCGTGATAATATATATATATATATATATGGCATCTGGTCGTATAATAATGAATCAAAGAATATGAAAATAAAAACAATAAAAATTAAAGATATTAAAATTAAAACTTTATGGCTTCGCCATTTAGTTCTCAAAATGAGAATTTAAATTTATATGGCTTCCGCCACAAAATAAGAAATTAAAGTGATATGACTTCCGTCATATAATTTTAGAATAAGAAAATAGAAGTGTATGACTTTTGGCCATAATAATATCAAAATAAGAGTAAAAGAAATATGACTTCGGTCATATAATATTAGAATAATAAATCAAAATGTAAGATATACAAACAATAATAATAAATCAAAGTAGGAATAAAAAGACTATGGCTTCTGGCCATATAATAGGAAATCAGAATAATATGACTTCTCGTCATATAATTTCAGAATATGAAATCGAGGTGTATGGCTTCGGCCATAATATCAATAACATAAAGAGTTTGTATAAAATAACATAATATTAAAAGTTAGCCATAATAACATAACAATAAAAGTAAAATGTTATGTTAGCAACAATAAAAGTAAAATGCTTAATTTAAATGTTATGTTAGTAACAATAATATAAATGTTATGTTAGTAACATAAAAGTAAATGCTTAATTTAAATGTTATGTTAGTAATAATAATATAAATGTTATGTTAGTAACATAAAAGTAAAATGCTTAATTTAAATGTTATGTTAGTAACAATAATATAAATAGTAAAACAATCATAAATTACTATGCAATTACTGTGCATGAATAAAATTGATGGATGAATAATGATAAATAGTAAAATTACTATATAAAATAGTAAATAATCTCCAATCTTAACCATGGAACCCGATGTATAAAAACAATGGGTAAAAGAGTATTCCATATGGTGGTTGAGATTATCCCGATATATAAATAAACATATAATAAAATCATTAGAGAAAGTAGATGAAATCGTTAAAGAAATTATACTTTCGTTATAGCAATCGTGCTGATAACGTGTTATGAAACTAAGTAAAATAACAAGAGAGATTAAGATGAGGGAGATGAAGAAATGCAAGAGAGAAATGGAGAGTAAAGTGAGAGTGCTTCTTCTTTCTATTGTACTCTACTTTAACCTTTGATACATGCCTACTATATATAGGCAAGGAATTCTATTACAAGAGTTACAAAAGAATAAATCTACATAATGGTATATTATGAGGTTTTGTGTAAGTTTTTAACATTAGTCATATAAAACTCCTATGTCATCCATGTCATAGGTTACATGGCTTTAGAAACTCCAAAAGACTCTTCTTGAAAAGGTTGTGGACATTCACACCAATATTGGAATATTCATAACAAAAATCATATATATATATATGATTTTGTCCCTCGCTATAGGTTTTTATTTTTTATTTTTATTTTTGTAGTGTATATATAAACTAAAATTGAGGGAAGATGGCTTGATGGAAGATGAGTTGTTTGATAGTTGGTAAAAAAATCAAGAAATAATTATTTTACCTCAAATGTAATTAATTCAAAATGAAAAGGAAAACTATTTTTTTTTCTAAAATATATTTTTTAAAAAGATACTCTTATCAAGTTTGAATTTTTCTAGAATATTCTCCTGCCAAATTTGAATTTGTCTAAAATATTGTGCCGTCAAGTTTGAATTTGCAAAAATATTGTCCCGCTAAGTTTGACCTTGTCACATAAGTTCGAATTTAATTCTATTTTCTTGCGTTATAGAAAAAAAAAATTATAAGGGTTTAATATGTCCAAAAGCGTCATGGTTCACGTGAAAACTTGGGTTCCCACCAATTTTAGTGGTGTCTTATCTTATAAATTTTAAAGGAAGACTCGTAGGCCTAGGAAATAGAATTTTCAGGAAGATTGGACAAAAAAAATGTTCCAAACAATGGAATTTGCCTATTTTCCCTTCTCGTCTCACTTGTTTTGTGTAGCAAATAGGCCCTAAGGAAATAACTAGCCAAAAAATATATCGAACAAGATAAACTTTTTATGGATAGTGATAGTTTGCAAATATTTTAATTTAAAATAACAAAAAACATAAGATTTTCCCACGACTAGTCGGTTTGTTTATATATATATATGGGAAAAGTATTTCTCCATATTGGAGATAGAGTTATCTCTAAGTGACCCCAAAACTACGTCGTTTTGAATTAATGAAGGGTGTATTAGTAATTTTAGGTGAATTGATGAAGGGTGTTTCGGTAAAATTTATATGATTAAAAAATAAACAAAATTACAAAAATATCATTCATTAAATCAAAACAAGGTAGTTTTGGGGTCATTGGAGATAACTTTTTCCAAGAAATTTCACCCTATATATATATTATATATATATTGTGCCTATAATTTTTTTCAAGAGATATATATTCCATAAATAATACCTATATAAAGAATTAATAAAAGTTTATTATATCCATATGCAATCTTGTTAGCCATACAATCTGTTGACAATTTTGTATAACACTGATGCAACGTAATTTAAAATAACCTTTTGAATTTAAATTCGGCCAAAAATCTAAAGGATTTTAAATTATTTATCTTACAACCAACATTTTATCATAGTTTTTAACAATTTTAGAAATGCCAAAGTATACTTTAGCCCTACAACTTTAACACTTAACTTTACTAATGAAAAACGGCGACTCAAAGACCTTAAGTGAGGATTGTGCAGCTAACAAAGATGATTTAAGTTTTAATATTTTCTTAAAAAATAAAACTTATAATTTGAAAAAACAAAAACACTTGTAACAAAAATCCCAAAAGAGACTTTGAAGAAGTAGTTTGGGGGTGTTATCATTGATAAATGTTTTCTACTGGGTCTCTTTGGAGTTCCCATTTGGAAGCATTTGGGCTAGTAACTTTAAAAAGTTTAGTCCATAAATCAGCTCTTTTTTTATTTTATTTTTTGGGTTTAGCTTCTTTTGCATCTGATTTCTACCAAAAAGTGGCATTTTATCAAAAGGCACAAGTTTAACTGTTGGGTCAAATGTCCACTAGCATCCCGTAGTGGGTAAAGTTTTTCCATGAGTCCCACAAACATCTCTAAAATTGTTCAGTTTCACCCAAAAAGTATTTGATTTCTAAAAAAAAAAAAAAACGATTTTAAATTTCAAGTTCTATAGGAATATTATTTAGTTAAAATTTTAATATTTTTATGCTCTATAATATATATTTTGTATGCCTACATTTACAATATATTAATTATTTTATATTTATTATAATTAAGTATTTCAGTATTCAATAACATTCTTACCCTTTTTAGTCATTTTCCATCTCAATTCACTTTTCAATCGTTAACCCAACACGCGCTTTGGAAAAAAAACCACTTTTGTCAACGCCAATCCAAACACAAATCACATTTACAACATGACTTTTTTCCTATCAAATTTTTGTAAAAGTCAAATAAATAATAAGACATCGCTCTCATCACTAACTCATACGTGTAGTTTGGGCCGTAATTGTAGAGGCCATAGGCGTGGGTGGGAGAAGCAGAGATGCCATGGGCAAAGTATAGGTATAGCAGTAGGGAGTCGTGAAGGTTTATTTTAGTTTTCAAATTTAAAAATATTATATTAAAAAAGGTAAAACTTAAATATGCTCTCTCGGTTGCATAGTTATTACTTAAAGTCCTGGAACCAACGTTTTTCCATTAGTAAAGTTAACAACGCTATAAACGCGTCGATGCTGGATGAGATCATCGACCATGTGAAGTTCCTACAGCTTCAAGTTAAGGTGAAAATTAATTCTCTCTCTCCTCTCATACTGGACTTAAATATGCTCTCAGTTGCATAGTTCAGGTATTGTTGAGAGTAGAATTCTAATAGAGATTAATTCATGTATAAGAAAGTTCTCTAGGTTTATCGTTGTAAATGTTTTTAGAGAAGGTAATAGTTTTTCAACCTCATGAGCAAGTTGTCTCAATGTCAGGTGACACTGCAAATATTAACCAACACAACACCGAAACATCATTTGCTTTTCTAAATAACATTATCTCATTCTTCACATGTTCAACAACAACAAAAATACTCTCTTTCGAACCTTGCACGCTCAATCTAAACAAGGATATCAGAAGCATCGTGTTAAAATGAAATTTTAGAACATTAAAAAAATTCTAAAAAATGATGAAAACTCACAAGGAGGATCTCAAATAAGTAACGTAAACATCAAGTATGGCAAGAGAGACCACTAGCAGTAGCAAGCTGGGCAATCTTTAGACCAAGATCAACACCAAAATTATTCATTGTCTTTCTTTCACACAATTTTCTTAAACAAAAGCAACAAAAGAAGTTGGAAATTCTAGAAAACTTGTGAAAAGAAAATAAGCAGAATACCAATGCACAACTAATCCAACATTACACAACAAAATGATCCAAAACATATAAGCCACTAGTAATCAAAATAAAGAAGCACTATTACGTAAATGGGTAACAACATCCATTTTTAAGCCCGTTTGACATCCTTTGCCGGGGAATGCCTATTTTTTCTTGGGGGCGTAAAAAGTGGAGACTTAGGGAGTCCTAAATTAATTTAAAACACCATAAGTATATTTTAAAAAAAAAATACAAAAGAGATGGAGAATTCCGAACGGATTCTGACTTGCATGCCAGAGGGAAAAAACGCAAAATCGCAAAAACAGATCTAACAAATGCAGAAATGCAGATCAATGCAAATGCAAAATCACAGATGATCTCATCAACGCAAACAAAATAGATCTAAAAAGCGCAAAATTGCAAAATCATATCTAACAAACGTAAAATCGCAAAAGATCTCACCATCTAACGGACGGAGGGAGCACCTAGCTTCGACTTGGAATGACGGAGGGAGGGAGCACTGAGCATCAAGCTTCTTACGGCAGATCTACATGAGACTGATGAAGATGTGACAAGGAACTTTGACCTTCAAGCTTGGACGACGCGCTTCAAGCTTTGGCACTGCATGATAACGATGACGCTTGGAGGAGAGGGAAGAGAGACCACCGTGGGGCAACGAAAGAGAACTGGATCTGAAAGGGCGAGAGAGAAGAGAACGAGATTTGTAACACAAAATTGTCTAGGGCGAGGCAAGAGAGACGCGAGAGAGAAGAGTGAAAGTGCGAGAGAGCAGTGAAAGGGAAATGGATCAGCGGATTTGAGATAGCTAGGGTGCATACGTGTGGGGCCTGCGAGAGAGATTGTGTGTATGAAATATCACCCTTTTGGCATCCTAATTTTGAATTAGGACGTCAAAACACACTAAAAGTTCATTTTTGGCGTCCTAGTTCTTAATTAGGACGCTAAATGTGGTGCTTTTGGCATCCTAATTTTGAATTACAAAAATCAAATTTTCTCACATCTAATTACAAAAATATCATTTTTTTTTTTTTTTTTTTGTTTTTTGAAAAAAAAAGGATGAATTTTAGGGAAGTAAAAACCCTTTTTGTAGTAGTGAAGGCAAAAGTACATAGCCTATTGCACACTATTGAAGCAAAAATTAGTAGTAATATATTTTTTTTAAAGGTAAACTCAATCTTTATTCAAAAGCATCAAATATATTCAAATGACCACCCGACCATATTCAAAGCCAAATTAAATATATAAAAATTTAAACGGAAATGGTACGACGGCGCCCGACAGGGATTAAAAACAACACATGAGCGTACGATGCGGGGAACAAATTCAAATCAAGATTTTTAAATTTCATTATTTGTTTTTTTTTTTTTCTTTTCGTAGTCTTATTTGATATTTGATGGCATCAAGAACACTTGATTTAGTATACTCTAACTATTCTTACCATTGCAATTAAGCAACACAAATTTTCTAAAATGTTATAGAACTTGTTGAATTTATACTAGAGGCTCATATGAGCTTTGTAATCTAAGTTGAGATTTTTATCAAAAATTACAGCTCCAAACACAAGAGTAGAGAGAGAAGAAACAATAAAGATTGAAATCTCCAATCTAAGAAGAATAAGAGTTGCAAGCCCTAGCAGTAGAGACATAAAGCATAAAATCCATAAATAGATAGCGAATAAAGAGAGAGATAAAAAAATTGGTACCTGGGAGAGGTGAGTTGCTAATCAGATCGAGAAATAGAGAGATGATGATAAAAAAGGGAATTGAGAGGCAAGATGTGATTGTGAGTTGCGGCGAAAAGTCAAACTCTCATCGTGAAAGTGAGACGAGAGTCGAGCGCAAAGACGAAAGTCGACGTAAAGGTAGAATGAGATTTCTTGTTTTTTAGCTCGTGTGGTATCCTTCAGACGCAACGGGATGAAGCATTTTCCTACACCATGGAGTTTTCCTGGGAAACCAATTTTGGTGCTTTCCCTCTCCCTATTTATTCAATGGGTGTATTTGTATCTTTTAATAGTTGGACTTTATTTTAAAAAAGTCTCACGGAACTTTACTGCAGATTCCAATGGACCATTTTGTTGTAGTTTTCCTTAAGATCTAGGTGCAATTTTCCCAAAACATAATTACTAGAAAATTGTTTAATTATATGGATGCCATGTATACCATATTGATATGACATGGCAGCTTCCGGAAAAAAGTTGACGGCGAATTAACTACAAGGGGTTCATGGTAAAAGAATAAAACATTAGGGGGTTGAATTTAAACTGTAAAAATATCCTAGGTTATATACAACTCACCTGTAATTTAGGGGGTTTTGTATAATTCAACCCAATTCTAAATATTGAAGAGAGTGTATGAAGTTGTATTACTGGAATTTAGTATTTTTAAATGGACCAATCTTATATAAAGTTAATTAGATCAAGTACAACTAGGTACCCAATCAGAGCGTGCCATGTGTATTAGTGGTTTCCAAGTCAGCAGTTAACCCCTAATACCCACTTAACCACAGTTAACCCTGAAAATTGCTAAATAACGAGAATAGAGAACCCTGGGCAATCGTTGTTTCATCGATCATCGTCGGCGTTCCTTGACGTTGTGATCTGGAAAAAGTTTCATTTTTATAGAAATTGCCGATAGAGCAACAACGAGATCCATACATGCCTGATGCCTCCTGAGACTACAGTATATTGCAACTTCTAACCAATCATGCGACTCTTCCTCACCTACCACCACAATTTACAACATCTACTGATTTCACAAACCATATTAATTTCCATTTTTTTTCATCCGTACTTCATCTGGCTTTACAATCCTTTATTTATACGTACATCATAAGTTCTTTGTGTAAAGTTATATTTTGTGTTCGTTAAAGAATTGCATTATATTTGCTAGTTTTTCAGGAATTAAGGATGAATCATCAAATATTTTTGTAACGGAAAAGAATAATAGACAACTGAAAAACAAGATAATAAAAAGAAAAGAGAAAACTAAAAAACAAGATATTTTCTTGAATACGAATTCAAGAATTCACCGAACTTTTTGGTTCTTCTTGAGGAGTATAATCACTGTAGACATTGAGAAATTACAATACTCATAAAATTCCAGGAATTAAGGATGAATCATCCAATATCTTTGCAACAGTAAAGAATGAAAGAAAACTGAAAAACAAGATAATAAAAGAAAAAAGAAAACCAAAAAACAAGATATTTTCTTGAATACGAATTCAAGAATTCACCGAACTTTTTTGTTCTTCTTGAGGAGGATAAACACTGTCAACATTGAGAATTTACAAGACTCATAAAATTTCAGGAATTAAGGATGAATCATCCAATATCTTTGCAACAGAAAAGAATGAAAGAAAACTGAAAAGCAAGGTAAAAAGAAAAAACAAAACTGAAAAACAAGAAATTTTCTTGAATACGAATCTAAGAAAATAAAGAAGAAGTTTGATGAGTTGATTAATCAAAGGAGCAACCTGGATGTTGTCTACGAAGTTGCTCTTGTTCTTCAGAAGACAAGTCGTTCTTTATGTGAAAGATCTTTCGAATTTGTGAGACAGTCATTCCCTTCATCAAATCCGCCGCAGTTTGACAAGCCAAATCATACAAGCCCTCAATACGTAAATAGTTGGCCGCCATTAATATATGAAATAGTATATCCTCCATGTCCATCTTCATGAACTCTATGTCCCATTTCTTCAGCTCCTCCGCATCGGAATCTGAGGCTCCGCTGTTGGCCCTGGGGGCGTGCTTTTCACAGTACTCAATCACTCTCACTAATGTTTTACTATTCACTTCAATTATAGGGACTTCGTCGCAATCATCAGAGACGCAAACATCCTCCAGCATCCAATTTAATGGCTTCGATAGTTTCGCCGCACTGACGGTTATCTTGAACTCGTCGCCGTCACTGCTCAACACAGTAATTGTCTCCACAGATGACGACATTGTAATTGTTGTAGGGAATAGGGACCTCTTGATTATTAATTGCTCTGTCGAGGGAGGGATTATTCTAAACCGCAAAGCCATTAAGGCTAGGGATCCCTTATTTATAATGATAATTTGAATGGATTTTCATAGTTTTATTCAAGAAATATTTCGTTGAAAAAATATTTATAAAAGAAATTAAATATATATATATGAACCTCTCTTCTGTTCCATATAAAGTATTGTTATACAAAATTACACACACATATATGCAATCTTGTTAGACACACATAATGACTAATTCTGGATAACATTCATGCAACTTCATTTAAATTAATATTTTAAATTTAAATTCCGCCACAAATCTGAAGGATTTTAAATAAAAATTATTTGAATCACTACTAGAAAATACCACAAGGGCAACAGAATTTGCGAGGGGAAAGATATTCGTCGCCATTTGCAACAAAATTTGCAACCGTCGAAAAACTATGACGGAAAACAGGCTAAAATTCCACCACGAAACTACCATCGTAGAGTCCATGGCAAGTTTGTCGCTAGACATTGCTAATTGTGATGGAAAAAAAATCCATCGCAAAAACAGAATTTTGTGACAGAGAAGGTGGTAATTTGCGATGGAATTTATTTTCGTCATAAATAATCCTAACGTCTTCATCTTACCCATTCAGTCCCCTTCTTTCTCATTTTTCTCCATGACCAAACCCTAAATTCCTTCCACCATTATCTATTGACTCACTCTCACCCACATACCAGATCACACAGTGCCATAAGTTTGAAGCGGTGACCTTCTTCTTCCATGCTTAATCTTCTCTGTCACTTGATCTTCACAACCCTCTTCTATTTTCTGTTAGTTCTCGGATTATAAATTTTGATGATAACAAACACTTGCAATGAATACAGACTTGATTATTCAAGTCTCTCGAGTGTGTATTAAAAAGCACTCGAGTGGACAACAGTTATTGAAACCAAAATTTGAATCAAAAAGTAATTTCAAAGTGTTTTGGTATGGACACACTCGAGTGTTACTCTAAACACTCGAGTGTTGGCTTGATACTCATAGGAAAAGTGCCTGACAGTATCGATCAAAACTGTATATTTGTAGCGGTTATGACTACTACTAAAGACAACATGAGCGGTTATACAAACAGCTACAAAAAGCACTTTGGCAAGCTATTTTGTAAGGGTTGAAAAAATCCACTACTCAAGTAACCTAACCGCTATTGATATCGTAGCGGTATAGGCCACCGCTTCTGCGAATGACGGATGCGGGACATATCATTATGTTGTCAACTAGATGATTTTTGATTATGAAATGAATGTTGATGACTATAGACGAAATGTTGAGGGAATACCGTTTTGGAAATAAAAAATAGTTAGTATGAAATAATAATATGAATATAAAAAAAATTAAAATGAAACAACCAAAAAATATTTACCATATTTGATAAACTTGATCAGTACTTAAGCTTCAGAAAACATTGACAGGAAAAAATAAAATGAGAGAGAAACTGGGGAGGAAGAAGTGGAAAAATGAGTGAAATGAGGTGTTGTGGTGGTATTTATATGGAGATATTTGTGTAGAACGTGTAGCGGTTTATCATATTGTTGTTGTAGTAGTTGTTATTTGTAGCGGTTTTAAGACCGCTATAAAAAGTACAATTTTTTTATATAAAAAAATATTGACGGATTACAGTAAGATAAACATGTTTTTAAAACAATCTTCGTCACCATCATTACAAAAAAAAGATGGGGAGAAAATGTTAGAGTTGATTTTAATACGTTTGAACACAAATGAAACGTAAATTAATTGATTAGAAAGCGTAACATAAAAAATTGTCCGAATGATAGATAAACTCTCATAGCCTTTAGGGAGGAAGTCTTTGAAATTGGCAATCTAGAACGACTCACTCTTGTAGGCGACATTATCACCATCGCCCATGTCGTAAAGGTCCCGAGGCTTTAAGTGAAACACCATATTCCAATCTCTGCGCCTCTCGTCCTTGACATAATAAACTTGGTGTGCCTCTGAAGCAAGAATATATAGCTCATTATCTTCGAAATGACCGATGTGAATTGGCCGAGAGAAAAATTAACTGATGTGATGCCTAAGTCGTCAGTTGTGAGTCTCAGGGAAGTTGTCTTATTTGCCCACAAACACTTGAAAATGGCCTTGGTAATTTATTTCGACGACATCACGAAGATTTTCATAATACGGGACATCTTTGAACTTCATGTTGCCGTCACTGCTGCTCAAATAACTCCTTGTCCTAAAGGTGCCATAAACACCCAAGTTTTGGGCTAGCAATCCTTGATCTCATGAAACCGTGCAAAACTTGAAACTATTGATGTTATATGCCATAAACCTAGTTTTATGGTCAAGAAGGCCGAGTGGAAGAGCTTTGAAATCAAGTGAGTACGTGTTGTGGTCATTTAATATTCTCCATGCAAATCATCCTGGGAATTCTCTGTGGACCTTTTTTATCAATTTTGGATGATGTTTGTGTACGGTCCTGAGTTAATGCTTCACATGACTTCTGAATTCCTTACAAATGATCATGATATGATGATAATGAAATGTGAATATGAAATGTAAGGAAATATATAGAATAACATATGAGTGTACAATGCTTACTGAAGAAAGGGTTCAATTTTAGTGCAATTAATCAAGACATGTCTATGTGCTTGCAACTTCTTAATTGCCGTCAGTTTAAATCTCTCATTTCTTCCAACTGGTTTATCAACATGAGGGATTAATAACTTTCTTATTGATGGCTCTGGTTCGGGTTCAAGACAATCGTCTACACGAGGCGATTGGTTGAAAGACATCTCAATGTCATCGAAGTACCTTGAATAGAAATAAATGATCTCATCCCCTATATAGCCTTTAGCTATACAAACTTTTGGCCACGCCTTTTTAATGACGTAAGATTTTAATTTCCCAAGAGGCCTATAAAATTCTAAGAAGAAAAAATGTTCATAAATGCTAAAATGTATGACTAGAAAATTTAAAGAGTAAAGCTGATGTACATAAGTAAAATGAGTACCTTTCAATCAGATACATCTATCAATATTGCATTGGGCGAGCTAGCTTTGTTTCATGAACAAGTTGTACTGTAAGGTAAACCTGTTAGACTTGGCTATCACCCAAGAGGGGGGTGAATTAGGTGTCTGATAAAAATCTTTTCGCAACTTACTTAAAGCAGTTTGTATGATAGTAATAATTGTAAAGTGATAGTCAGTCAATCAAACAAATATGCTGGAAATATAAGAGTATAGGGAAGAGAATATGCAAATAGCGATTTATACTGGTTCGGCCCAATCCTTGACCTACGTCCAGTCCTCAAGCTCCACTTGAGATTTTCAATCCACTATCTCCTTGTTTAACCGGGCACAAGAGAAAAGCCTTTACAATTTCACAAGTTTAGTCGGGAACTTGTGCGGCCTTTACAATCTCTTACCGAGATACTTTCCCTTACTCACTTTAAGGATACAATTACAAAATCTGTAAACGAAGGATAGTCCTTTCACTCTAAGGGCCCGTTTGGTATGGGAAGCTTTGAGGAGGGGAAGGAACTTAGAGGAGAGAAAGGAAGGGAAGGGGAAGGAAGATTTTAAGGGATGAGCGGGAAAATGGCTTGATGGAAGGTGAGTTGTTTTGTATGAAGAACATGAAAGGGTGATATGTGGTAAGATAATCATGAAATACTTATTTTACCTCAAAATTAATTAATTCAAAATGAAAAGGAAAAACATATTTTTCCTAAAATATATATATTTTAAAAAATATCCTCTTATCAAGTTCGAATTTGTCTAAAATATTGTCCCCTCAAGTTTGAATTTATCTAAAATATTCTCTTGCCAAGTTCAAATTTATCTAAAATATTCTCCTGTCAAGTTCAAACTTGTCGCATAAGTTCAAATTTAATCATATTTTCTTGCATTATAGAAAAATATTTTAGGAGAGGTAAATATATCTAAAAACGCTATTGTTCATGTGGGAACTTGGGTCCCTCTAATTTTGGTGGGATCTTATCTTATCACCTTTAAAAGAAGATTGGTGGACCCAAGTAGGCCTCGGAACTTGAGTTATTAGGAAGATTAAACACAAAAAATGTATCAAATAAAAGAATTTACTCATTTTCCCTTCCCTTCCACTTATTCCATGTACCAAACAGGTCCTAAGGAAATAACTGGCTGAAAAATTATATCGAAAAAGATAAACTTTTTACGGATAATTATAGTTTGCAAATAATGTAATTTAAAATAACAAAAAAACAAAATATTTTCCCGTGACTAGTCGGTTTGTTTATATTTTATTTTGTTTGTTTGTGGCTATAATTTTTTTCAAGAAATATATTTTTACAATGAATATAATAAATTAACTATACGTTCATGGTCTGTTCCATATATAATACCTCTATAAAGAATTCATAAAAATTTATGATAGCCATATGCAATCTTGTTAGCCATACAATGTGATGATAATTTTGTATAACACTGATGCAACGTAATTTAAATTAACCTTTGAATTTTTTATAATGTAGAACATAGATGTCTAACCCCCGATGGACTAGTATATTGATATTGGATCAAGTAGATACCCCAAGATATCTATTAGACAGATTCCAAAGGGAAGATGATTGCTCAAGGATATCTATAAGGCAGATACCAAGTATAATAATGGATCACTGTGCATCATGTTGTGCACGTATATGGCGTTTAGCCAAAAAGGAGTGGTGTGTGTGCATAGTGAAGCTGAATAGTAAATAGATGAATAGAGAATGTATAGTTTTTAAATTAACCTCCTATTTATAGATATTACCTTGAGGGGTGGGTCCTTGGGCTTCGTGCGTCTTCTGGCCCATGCTTCAGCCGCCTCCCCTGCAACTGGCATCCCTAATTAGGGTTGTTCCTTGATGAAAGCATTGATTATAGGCCGATTAGGATCCTCCTTCATTATAGCAGATCCCGGTGTACTTTGCCCTTGTTGGGCCTCGTGGTGCATGGCCTCTTATATGAGTCTATAACAGAATTTAAATTCGGCCAAAAATCTAAAGGATTATAAACTATCTACCTTAAAATTAACCAACATTTTATCATAGCTTTTAACAATTTTAGAAATGTCAAAGTATACTTTTGGCCCTACAATTTTAACACCTAACTTTACTAATGAAAAATGTTGACTCAGTGATCTTAAGTGAGGATTGTGCGACTAACAAAACTGATTTAAGTTTTAATATTTTCTTTAAAGTAGAGATGCCATGGGCAAAGTATAGGTCTCGGAGGTGGAAGTCCTAAAGGTTTGTTTTAGTTTTAAAATATAAAAATATTATAGGAAAAAAAAAATATACTTTATAAATTTAAAGGACTTAAAGTATACTTTAGCCAATTAAAAATGCTCCTTTAAATATTTTAAATTACTTAATTTAATTTATCTAAAAATAATATTTTGTCCCCATAACCTAATTTTCCACACTCTATCCATCTAATTGTCCCTATAATTAGGCCAAGCTCAGTTTTTAATTTAATTTAATTTATGTTTATTCATGAAATATTTTGTTACATTGAATATTTATATAAGAAATCAATCACGCGCCCATTTTCTGTTCCATTATATAATACCTATATACATAATTAATAAAAATTTACGATATTATCCATATGCAATCGTGTCAGCCATACAATTACAATTTTGTATAACATTGATGGAACGTAATTTAAATTCGGTCAAAAATATAAAGGAATTAAAATTAAAAAAATTATATTTCCTTAAAATCAACATTTTATCATAATTTTTAACAATAAAAAACTCCTTTAAAGATTCTAAATTACTTAATTTAATTCATTTAAAAGTTGAGTATTTATATATTGTTACACCCCTACCAGCCTCGCCCTTTCGGGTGGTGGGTAGTGTGATACCTCTTAATTCTTATATTATATTACTTAACAACATGTATCGAGTAAAAATTACACACGGGCATACCTTCGCTTTAGGCATAATGTACTTGGTAAGATATTACGAGTCTTGGTTACAAATCTCAAACATAAATACATAAAATATCTACAAATCTTCCTTGAATGATTTGAAACCCGTCTGGCACCTTCATGTGCTAGCATCCACCACTTTATCATGGGAGTTACTTCCAAAAGGCTGTAATACACAGGTAGCAATACAGACTGGAATCCCGAAGGATCCCAGAGTAACCGTTAATCTCATACACAAGTATATTCAAGGTATGTAAGAAAACCATAAATACAAACCACAAAGATTCAAAATTGCACACAGCGAGGCACGAAGCCTAATCCGGAACAAGTAGTCTCTATAGCACATAGCACAGACTGCAGGGCACAACAAGGCCCTAGTCGCACATAGCGGGTCGCACACAGCGGTTCCGGTACCAAAGCGGTTGGCAAATAACAACACCGAATGCATACATATACACAATCATGGTAAAGCATACATATAGAGACATACAAAGCATATGAGGATTAAGGTTACTACCTGTAAATTCTTAGATTGATAATCAACTCCCAAGATTCCTTAAAGCTTCGAATAACGATACTTCTTGTCTTTGATCTTACCTTTTCCTTGAAATCTTTCCTCTTTGAACTCCCTTGATTTTGTGATTGGTTTGGAGATCCGACAAAGATCTCCACCATGTAAACGGCACCAAACACCTCATATCAAGAATCCAAAACTATACAAAGATTGCTTTCGCCCAAAGGAACAACATTGGAGAAGGCCCCGGGAGCTAAAAACACCAAATCGGAGGTGAAATCGACCCCTTTCTTCTCCCTCTCTTTCTCTATTGCGTTTGGCCAAGAATGGCCTAGAGACAAATGAGGGGTGAAGTCCTATTTATAGAGATTGAGGCACCAAGAATATTCTCTCTCGTCCTCATATCTCATGCCACTTTGCACCTTCTTGGCCCATAATATCTCTCTAGTCATATGTATTATTTTGTGGTGGAAAAGATTTGCTTAATGGTTAAGATGAGTAGGTGACATAAATATGCACATGTGTGCCTTATCTTTTCTCCTTTAAATCTTATGTTGACACCTCAATAGCTTAGGTGTCCCCTTAATTAATTAAGTATGCTATGTGTCCTTAACTTTTCTTTTCCAAATATTAAATTGCCACATGTGTGCGTAGGTGTCCCTCACATAATTACCTACCTTTCCATGTGTCCACTTAGGTGTCCCTTCCATGATTATTCACCTTTCCATGTGTTCACTTCTTTAAATTTTAAGTAGATGAAGGTGTACATGTGTCCCCTTCAACTAATCTTTAATTCATAAGAAGACATGTGGCCATGTTCTAGATGTCTTCTTGAGCTTTCTATTATCTTCTCATGCCACCTCTCAAAAACGCAAAGGGTATACTTGACTACCCCGAAAAACGCCGTATACTTACTTATACCGACATATTTTCGCTCAACTAATTGTCCTATACCTTAGGGCATAGTTGAGTAGCATCTTTCCCAACTGGATTTACACCGTATGGGTCTCTTGTGCCCCTTTTTCACTGGCACTTTAATTCCATGGCTTATACATACTAAGTCCACTAACTCGTATAGTTGAGTTACTTAGTCCCCCGACAGACCTCCTATCCCTCGACATTCTTGGGACTATGCTCGAACTGGGTTTAGTTGCCTGCCTTTTATAGGCTTATTCCTAAGTCTCTAGGCCCAGAATTTAGGATATTATATTTCTCCCCCCGTTTAATAAATTTCGTCCTCAAAATTTGAACACATATCCTCGAGGAATCATTCCAACCATTCAATTTATTCCTTTTTCTTGCATACTTACTAAGTGTGTAACGTAATTATCATACAACATTTATCTTCATTCTGTACCCAGGTGTAATATTCAATACAAGACCCTCTTGTCTATCCTCACAACATTTGATTTCACAGGCCTTATTGCCTGATGCGTTTTGCCTTTTAGCTTATTTTATTCTAGCTTTTTGGCTCAATCTACTATCGTAGTGCTGGATATTCTGGTTTTATCATTCAGGAGTCATCCTCAAGCCATATCCATCTCAACTTTAACTTGATACAGTCTAAATACTATGCCAACCTCAAGACATATTCTAGGCACTTTGGTCCAAAGTTACCATGGCAGACAATAAATACAGTGTTAGGCATATAGGTCTTATGGCCCAGGGACATTACCCCTACAAACTTGCACACCGGGTCTTACCGCCTCGAGCATCTGCTCGTCTAACTCATGTCTGAGTTTTTCAATTCAAGCTCTTAGATTATTTTTCTCTTGCTTAACACTGTGGCTGACAAATTCTATCTGACTTAACCAGTTAGGATTCCTAGGCCATTCTATCAGTTTCTGTTCCTGTATCAACACAATCACCAATTGCACCGCTTTTTATTTCAAACAACAGCGACGACAGTCATGCCACCGCTTACTATGTTGTCTCATACTCAACATTTCAAATTTTCAAATTTAAAAAATGTTTGTGGTTGCAGTACATTTCATAATCACACAAAATCCTATTTTCACATTTTCAAGGAAAACATAATCGCTGCCAGCTCGAATTCAAGAAAACACATTCACTACCGGCTCAAATTCAAGAAAACATTTTTCAGCCGGCTTAATTCACAAATGGAATAATTCAGCAAAATTCAACAACTGAGAGGCACACGCCACCATTATGCCCTACTTCACCAGGACATATCCCAATCCTTTCATACACAAACCACCGAAGTGGCAACATACTTGTCGGCCACTGTGAGAGAATTTCCATCCCTCGCCATAAGGAACCTAGTGCCCATACTGGCACATACCATAACAAGCCACCCACTAGAATCCCATACTGGGACAAAGGACCATCGTCCACGGAGCCCTGCTCCAAACGCCTACGTGGGTGCCGGCCAGACAAGGCAAAACACACGCCCCTACAAGGCGAAACTACTCAGATTGGGAGTGTTCACTATTGGTGTGAGTGTCAACCTCTCATATCCCATCAGAACAAATTTTCTGTTCAAATGGGCTTTATAAATGACCAGCGATTTCAAACATTCTTTAACACATCTAGCAAGATCCAGTAAACTGAGTATTTCTTCAACAGTTTCTGGCCTCTTCCAGTTCCGTACTGCTTCCACCACAATCATGATTCACAATTCAGTTTCAAATCTGGGTTCCACAAGGACCCTATCTATGAGACAACATAGTTCCGAAATGATGACTCCAACTAGTCTTCAAATTTCATAGAAAACATTTCATTCAAAAATTCAGTTCAGAAATTCAATTTAAAATTTCACAAGTACAGCTGGTGCATTGGCAAGTTCAAAATTCAATTTTCAAACATACCATGAACCAGACAACTGATATAGAAGGTCATTGTCTTCAATTACATCACAGGCTTTATCCTTGGCTACTCGAGCCATCTATAGGACACCCAGTCCATTCCATTTCATTTGTTCAGTCATTTCAGATATAATGCCTATAACCATCAGGCTTACAGCCTCTTCGGCACTCTAACCGATATCCAAGGTTTAGTATTTATAGGTTATTGTCGGCCTATGGATATCTCAGTTTCCACAGGACTTAAGGCTTCTCATTGAAAACATATCAAACTTATCAACCCAAAATCATATCAATCTAGTAGGTATCCTTACCTACTGTATATTCATATCATAATTCTTTTACACTGAAAAACTGGAGCACCTCATAGTAATACATTGCATTGTATCAACTTCATCTGAGGTCGTTGTAATTTTTTATAATAACCTATCTCCAGGCATCGTCTCAGATCCAATTTTCCCTATTGGATGTTCAATCCATATAACAGGGGTCCATTAGCCACTACCATTTTCTGTCTCGATCAAGAGACCATAACCTGTGGCTATCGAGGTTCTACCTATCATTTGGTTCTATTGAGATACTAATTCTCAACAACACTTTCTCAGGGAATACTTTGTATTCAAGATCTTTCCCTATGCTGATACAGCAACTATCAACCTCAAAGTAACCCATATCATATAGGTAATCGTCCTTGAACATACCTCAAATAACATGCGATGACACAAGATCAATTAATATTATCACGGTCTCTACTTTCAATCATTCTTTATAAGGGAATATCATGAGATTAAAATCATTCCCTAGCATCTAGTAACCTCCAAATACCTCATACATGTGGGTACTATACTTTAGTGCCTCAATGTATTTAGATCAATCAAATGCCTAAAGAATCTCTCATTGTTAGATCGATTCTTAGCTCACCATTCAATTGGCGACCCTATGGGTGGTTACCAAATCTTAGGTTTATCAACCTAATTCTGGAACCTCAACCATACCCAATAAGCATTCTAAGATCATCATGATTCATAGCTGATAACATTCAGACTCTATCCTCAAAATAACCTCGGATCAATAATTGTCAGATTTACAAGCGATTCCTAGAACCTCAATCATTAGTTAGGCTAAGGAATCATATTACCTCAATAATACCCCAAATACAAACTAGGATCATAATTCATCTTCCTAGTCTAAGCCTCAAAACATTCAATTATCATTAACACTATTCACAAGGTTTCAATTCCATCTCAATCCTCAATATCACAGGGTATAATCGGATATCTTCAATATCACGTGATACAATTTAATATCATTCTATTACCTCAAGGTCAATTATTAATCCTCAATCATAACCAAACATTCTGACAATTCAGTATCGATTAAGATTCACAGGGTTCTTATTTTATGGTATTGGAACCTTAATACAACCTTAATCATATTCAACCTAGGCATTAAGTCTACTTAGGATCAGATTCAAGCCTAGTCTCTATCATGTCCTTACTCCGTCTAACATCCTTATAGTATTTTTAAGCATTATCATAAGTCATACATCAAGGTACTAAGGCCTTGATTTAAGGAAATCTCAAATTCCTATGGCACTTCCCAGGGGGTCACCCGTCCCGAGATTTTCCTCGCCTAAGCACGCTTAACCTCAAAGTACCAGTAAGATCTAAGGATCTAAATCATATCCTATCTCAATATCAGAAACCCTAGAGTTAGCAACAAAATCTATGTTCTGTGCTTATTTGATTTATCCCCAGAAACTTAACTCACTTGAGCTACAACCCTCCTCCTTAGGGTTCTTATTACTATTGTTCCATCTCCAGCTATCACATAACCAATATTTGTCACACTTCCTTATGGTCCATATCATTACTGCTCTGTCTCCATATAACCAAGATCATATCAGTACACTATTCTGATCTTACCCAAACCTTGCTCTGATACCATAACTGTTACACCCCTACCGGCCTCGCCCTTTCGGGTGGCGAGTAGTGTGATACCTCTTAATTCTTATATTATATTACTTAACAACATGTATCAGAGTAAATTACACAGCAGGGCATACCTTCGCTTTAGGCATAATGTACTAGTAAGATATTACGAGTCTTGGTTACAAATCTCAAATATAAATACCTAAAATATCTACAAATCTTCCTTGAATGATTTGAAACCCGTCCGGCACCTTCATGTGCTAGCATCCACCACTTTATCATGGGAGTTACTTCCAACAAGCTGTAATACACAGGTAGCAATACAGACTGAAATCCTGAAGGATCCTAGAGTAACCGTTAATCTCATACACAAGTATATTCAAGGTATGTAAGAAAACCATAAATACAAACCACAGCATTCAGTAAATCACACACAGCGAGGCACGAAGCCTAATCCAGAACAAGCAGTCTCTATAGCACATAGCACGATCGGCAGGAACAACAAGGCCCTAGTCGCACACGGCGGGTCGCACACAAATGTTCCCAGGTACACAAGCGCTTGGCAAATAACAACACCGAATGCATACATATACACAATCATGGTAAAGCATACATACGAGAGACATACAAAGCATATGAGGATTAAGGTTACTACCTGTAAATTCTTAGATTGATAATCAACTCCCAAGATTCCTTAAAGCTTCGAATAACGATACTTCTTGTCTTTGATCTTACCTTTTCCTTGAAATCTTTCCTCTTTGAACTCCCTTGATTCTGTGATTGGTTTGGAGATCTGACAGCATCTCCACCATGTAAACGGCACCAAACACCTCATATCAAGAATCCAAAACCATACAAAAATTGCTTTCGCCCAAAGGAACAACATTGGAGAAGGCCCCAGGAGCTAAAAACACCAAATCGGAGGTGAAATCGACCCCTTTCTTCTCCCTCTCTTTCTCTATTGCGTTTTTCACTCTTTCTCTCCTCCTCCATGTTTTGGCCAAGAATGGCCTAGAGACAAATGAGGGGTGAAGTCCTATTTATAGAGATTGAGGCACCAAGAATATTCTCTCTCGTCCTCATATCTCATGCCACTTTGCACCTTCTTGGCCCATAATATCTCTCTAGTCATATGTATTATTTTGTGGTGGAAAAGATTTGCTTAATGGTTAAGATGAGTAGGTGACATAAATATGCACATGTGTGCCTTATCTTTTCTCCTTTAAATCTTATGTTGACACCTCAATAGCTTAGGTGTCCCCTTAATTAATTAAGTATGCTATGTGTCCTTAACTTTTCTTTTCCAAATATTAAATTGCCACATGTGTGCTTAGGTGTCCCTCACATAATTACCTACCTTTCCATGTGTCCACTTAGGTGTCCCTTCCATGATTATTCACCTTTCCATGTGTTCACTTCTTTAAATTTTAAGTAGATGAAGGTGTACATGTGTCCCCTTCAACTAATCTTTAATTCATAAGAAGACATGTGGCCATGTTCTAGATGTCTTCTTGAGCTTTCTATTATCTTCTCATGCCACCTCTCGAAAACGTAGGGTATACTTGACTACCCTGAAAACGCTGTATACTTACTTATACCGACATATTTTCGCTCAACTAATTGTCCTATACCTTAGGGCATAGTTGAGTAGCATCTTTCCCAACTGGATTTACACCGTATGGGTCTTTTGTGCCCCTTTTTCACTGGCACTTTAATTCCATGGCTTATACATACTAAGTCCACTAACTCGTATAGCTGAGTTACTTAGTCCCCCGACAGACCTCCTATCCCTCGACATTCTTGGGACTATGCTCGAACTGGGTTTAGTTGCCTGCCTTTTATAGGCTTATTCCCAAGTCTCTAGGCCCAGAATTTAGGATATTACATATATAGTAGTTTAGAACCCTCACAATGCTCGTGTCCAAAGCAAGAAAAATATAATCTTTGAAAAAAAGACCAAAATCCCATGGTAAAAAGAAGACAATACTTATAACATCTCATTTCTGAATAACCTTTTTCCACCCAAACAAATATTAAAAAACGATTAAGAACGGTTTAGTTGTCCAACTCCATCTTGTATATGGCTAGCTAACCGCTATAAATGTTTATACAATATGTCATTTAGATGTCATCTTGTAATGGTGATACCAAACCACTACGGTTTCGATACGGTTTCGGTATGTCGGTCGTGGTTTTTATAAACCGTTACAAAATAACTTGTCACGGTGCATTTTGTAGCGGTTTGTTTAATTGTATGCATGTCGTTCGTAGAGGTTAAAACTTCTACCAATACCCACTTTTAACCACTACAAAATGATCCCCTTTTTTTTTGTAGTGACTTCACTGCAAATTTGAGATTCAAATGGACCATTTTGTTGTATTTTCTCTTGCTCGGGACCTAGGTGCATTTTTTCCAAAATAATAATTACTAGAAAATTATTAGATTATATAGGATGCCACATAGGTTGCCATGTGTTCCATATTGATATGACATGGCAATTTTCATTAAAAAAAAAAAAAAAAAAAGTTGACGGCGAACTAATTGCAAGGCGTTCATAGTAAAAGAATGAAACATTAGGTGGTTAAATTTCAACTTTAAAATATTAGAGGTTATATACAACTGACTTATAGTTGAGGAGGTTTTGTATAATTTTGTCTAATTCTAAATATTGAAGAGAATGTATGAGATTGTGTTACGGTAATTTAGTATTTTTAAATTAAATGGACCAAACTTATATGTAGTTACTTAACTCAAGTACAACTGAATATCCAATCGAGCGTGCCACATGTATTATTGGTTTCCATGTCAAAAAGGGTCGGGACCAAATTAACCCCTAATAGCAACTTGACCACAGTTAAGCTAAAAATTGCTAAATAAAGGTTTTTCTTTTCTTTTCCTTTTTTAAAAAAAAAAAAACAATAATAGAGAACCTAGGCAATTGTCGTTTCGTCGATAATCGTCGTGGGCATTCCTTGATGTTGTGATCTAGAAAAAGTTTCATTTTTATACAAATTGCCGATTAAGAAACAACGAGATCCATACATATGCATGAGAAGGGGGGCACTTTTGTCTCTTCCAAAAAACAAAATTGTTGATAAATCCTAATTTTATATATTTTATCCCACCTTATTCATTTATTTTGGAGATTATTTTAGCCTAATTTGGATATATTAGATAATATTTGGATTGTTAGCCAATTTTAAGACATAATATAAATCTGAATTAATTATGAAATTATTGGGCTTAAATTATTAATATCATCATTGATATCTTGTGATTAAATAATATCTCTTAAGATATGATAGATTATGATTTTATCATATTAGAAGATCCGATGGTGCAGAATTTTACAAGGAAGCTAAAAGGAAATCTAACAGTGGAATTTTATTAGGCTTCTTATATTTTGATGGGCTCAATTGGTACCCAAAAAACCTTCTTCCTCCCATAAAATTAACCTAGCCGCCTATGGATTATTCACGCTCTCATTGAGAGCCGAAACATTCACGCAAAAAAGGAGCCGCGGAATCATTGAAACACTACCCATCATATCACGGCGGAAAGACGCGAGGCTTCCCTTGAATGGTTGGGAGCTGTGATGTTTGGTGGAGAACTTGAATTCATGGAAGCTTAAGGTTCTTTGGAGGTAACTTGGGAGCATCATGGAGGAAGCTAAAGCATAGGAACTTACACTTGAAGATTATAAGGGAGTGTTGTTTTTTTATCCTTTGATTCACTTGAGGTTATTTAGTTTTAAAAGATTTCGAGTTGTGTTAATTAAGAACAATCTAGTTTTAGATTGTAAACTTATTTCTTTTGGATTAGACAGATAATTTGAAGTTTTTATGCTTATTGCTGGATTCTTGTTTACAAATTTAATTGTTAATTTGGTTTATCACCTTAATTGTTTAATTGGGTTGATAAATTATCTAGTTGTTCAATTGGATAATTGTAAACAAGATTTCCAAGATTATTTTGTGATTGGTTTTTAATGAGTTTAATCCGCCACCGCTTATTTCACTATGAGTTTTCTAGTCGAATATGTGTTATTGAACTTGAGGGTTTCTCATGTTTCAATTAGGTAATTAAATTCATTAATGTCTCTTTGATCTAATTAATAAAATTGGACTCATAAGTTAACTTCATGCAATTCCTAAGTAGTCCCCTTCACCATCATAACTGAACTAGATCTTTGTTGTTTGATTTGATTTGCTTTTAATTTCTTTACTTATGATTTTAATTCTCCTTTCATAAAATCCACCAGAATTGCATTTGCATCTAGATTAGTTCCATTCTTATATAGGTTTTAGAGTCATTTTCATCTTGCATTTGGTTAGTTTAGTTTCATTTCATTGCATTTTTATCACATAAATTCAACTTAAGGAAAAACCCATAGATTGCTCCTTGGAAGAATGACCTAGGTTGACCCTAAAATGCATAATTAATTAGGACCTAGTTTAATTGATTGCTTTAGCGACAAAATTAGCAACATCAATTGTTAAGGATATATTTGATAGCATTGATAATAAGGCAATTATAATGGAATTCCAAAAAATAAGGCCTAGAAGGATGACATTGTAATTATTTTTATTGTAATATATGTAGTGCTATTTCTAATAGCACTTAGCCTTGCTTTTCTAAGTGACAGTTAGTAAAATAAGCGTCTCTCTTATTACATCATCGTATTTACTAGATTTCATGAATATTTTTTTGATATTCTTTTCTTTTCTTATTTATATTATTTTGTTTTTAAATGTATTTAAAACTTTCCTTTAAAAAAAAAAAAAAAAAAAAAAAAAAAAAAAAAAAAAAAAAAAAAAAAAAAAAAAATCCCGAACCTGTCACTAGTATCCCCTTCATTATGTTTTTTTTGGAGTTCCTCACCTACCACAATTTACAACATCTATTGATTTCAGAAACCATTAATTTCCAATTTTTCATCCGTACTTCACCTGGCTTTACAATCCTTTATTTTATACGTACTGGTATATCATAAGTTCTTCCTTACTGAATAAAGCAACCAAATCCAAAGCAAGATGCTTTTAAGCAAATGACGTAATACTTCCCAAAAACCATAAGAAACAGAACAAGCTTCTCTCACTAGAAGTCTCGAATAGGTACTAAAATCTAATGGTCAAAGTTATATTCTGTGTTTGTCAAAGAATTGCATTATATTTGCTAGTTTTTCTTCCACTACGAATTTTCCAGAATCACTCAAGAAACAAAATTAAAGAAGCACAAAAAACCAAAACAAAAGAATCCCACAATAATAAATCACGCACCAGAATCAACGATTGCCCGGTGCTCTCTATTATTATTATTTAAAAAAAAAAATCACCAATTTTTGGGTTTAATTGTCGTTAAGTTGCTGTTAGGGGTTAACGGCTGACATGGAAACCACTAATGGTCTAATAGCACGATCTGATTGGATACTTGGTTGTAAGTAAATATAAGTTTCGTCCTTTTTAAATTTATATTTTTAAATTTATTCTTTCAAGACATAAGAATTTGATTATTAAATTATTATATAATAAAATTGATTAAGAGAGGGAACATATCTAAATCGGAATCTTTCCTTATATATTACGCCACAAAATCAAATTAATTTAATATTTACAATACTCATAAAATTTCAGTAATTAAGGATGAATCATCCAATATTTTTGCAACGGAAAATAATAATAGAAACTGAAAAACAAGGTAAAAAGAAAAAAGAAAACTAAAAAACAAGATATTTTCTTGAATACGAATTCAAGAATTCACCGAACTTTTTTGTTCTTCTTGAGGAGGATAATCACTGTCAACGTTGAGAATTTACAATACTCATAAAATTTCAGGAATTAAGGATGAATCATCCAATATGTTTGCAACAGAAAAGAATAAAAGAAAACTGAAAAACAATATATTTTCTTGAATACGAATTCAAGAATTCACCGATCTTTTTTGTTCCTCTTGAGGAGGATAATCACTGTCGACATTGAGAATTTACAATACTCATAAAATTTCACGAATTAAGGATGAATCATCCAATATGTTTGCAACAGAAAAGAATGAAAGAACTGAAAAACAAGATATTTCTTGAATACGAATTTAAGAAAATACAGAAGAAGTTTGATGAGTTGATTAATCAAAGGAGCAACCTGGATGGTGTCTACGAAGTTGCTCTTGTTCTTCAGAAGAGAAGTCGTTCTCTATGTAAAAGATCTTTCGAATTTGTGAGATAGTCTTTCCCGTCATCAAATCCGCCACAGATTGACAAGCCAAATCTAACAAGCCCTTGATATTCAAATAGTTGGCCGCCTTTAATATATCAACTAGTGTATCCTCCACGTCCACCTTCATGAACTCTATGTCCCATTTCTTCAGCTCCTCCGCATCGGAATCTGAGGCTCCGCTGTTGGCCCTGGGGCGTGCTTTTCACAGTACTCAATCACTTTCACTAATGTTTTACTATCCACTTCAGTTATTGGGACTTTGCACTCATCAGAGACGCAAACATCCTCCTCCAGCAGCCCATTTAATCGCTTCGATAGCATCGCCGCACTGACGGTTATCTTGAACTCGCCGCCGTCACTGCTCACCACAGTAATTGCCTCCACAGATGACGACATTGTAATTGTTGTAGGGAATAGGTACCTCTTGATTCTTAATTGCTCCGTCGAGGGAGGGATTATTCCAAAACGCAAAGCCATTAAGGCTAGGGATCCCTTATTTATAATGATAATTTGAATGGATTTTCATAGTTTTATTCAAGAAATATTTTCTTGAAATAAATATTTATATAAGAATTAAATATATATGAGCCTCTCTTCTGTAGTTCCGTTCCATATAAAATACTGTTATACAAAATTACACACACATATATATGTCCGTATGCAATCTTGTTACCCATACATAACGACTAATTCTGGATAACATTCATGCAACATCATTTAAATTAATATTTTAAATTTAATTTCCGCCATAAATCTGAAGGATTTTAAATTAAAATTATTTGGTTCACTATTAAAAAATACCACAAGTGTGACGGAATTTTTGAGGAAAAAAATGCATCACCATTTACAATGGAATTTGTGACTGCCGAAGAACTATGAAGAAAAACAGGCTAATATTCCACCATGAAACTACTGTAACAGAGTCTATGGCAAGTCTATCTCCAGGACACGTATCGCAAATTGCAATAGAAAAAAATTCCGTTGTAAAAACAGGATTTTGTGATGGAAAAAAATGGTAATTTGCGACGGAATTTATTTCCACCGAAAATAACCATAACCTCTTCCTCTTACCCATTTGGTCCCCTTCTTTTTCATTTTTCTCCATGGCCAAACCCTAAATTCCTTCCACTATTATCTATTGCCTCACTCTCACCTACATACCAGATCGCACATAGCTGTGAGTTTGAAGTGGCAACCTTCTTCTTCCCTGCTTAATCTTCTCTCTCGCCCAATCTTCACAACCCTCTTCTATTTTTGTCTTGTCTTCAGTCGTTCCCTCACCCAAATCCTTCATCATCCACTCTCTCTGTCTTCAGCTACTGAAATCAATTCATCCCTTTGTGTTCGTAAGATCTTCCATTCTCAAAACCAGATTGCCTTTGCTCTCTAACAAAACCCGAACCAAGTGTTCACCCTCCTCCTTCCTTTGCCACCGCCATCCCTTCAATTCCTCACCCTCACACCCTCCCTTGTTCCTCTTGTCTGCGTAACAAAGTTTTAGCGCCCTCTCTCTCTCTCTCTCTCTCTCTCTCTAATCATCATTCTCTGTCGTGCTCTTCTGGTCTGTTCATGTTCTTCTTCTTCTTCTTTTGAGGTAAAGTTCATGCCTTTCTCTATTTTTGGGTTGGGTTTATTTAGAATAGAGTTGAGTTTGATGGCAGTAGTAGTATGATGCCTTTATGGTTTTGATTAATTGTTAAAGCATGCTAAATTGAGGCTTGAATAGATGAGTTTTGATGTGAGGGTTATTATGTTTTGCACTCCTTGCTTGGCTAGTCTCTAAAAGGCAAGAATACAATTTGGCTAATTGCATTTAAACATTTCTTGCTGAGCCAAATGTGAGCTCCTAGATTTGGATGGTGGCTTCTGTTTGAAAGTTGTCAACATTCATGACTGAGACTAACAACTTTTGTCTTGATTTTGACCGTTGCATTAAGCTAATCTTACTAGAACTCATTTCTAGTTTATTTAAGTTGTTGTTGTGGAAGAGCCTAATAATTATAATTTTTGTTTTCTAATAATTCATCAATTTGTACGATTCTTTTCATATTCTTTCGCAATTTGAACGGATTCACACAAATTTTCAAATGTGGGCAAGCATGTATGTTGCGATGGATTTACACAATTTTGCATCTCCGAATATATCATTTACAATTTGCTACTGATTTTGGATGACAAAAAATCCATTGCAAATGAGGGTTTTTGCGATGACCATTTTTCCCACATGAATTCTACCATAGGCCTTTTTTGCAATGGATTTTGTCTTTCTCGGTACAAATTTTGTCCATTGCTAAAGGCATTTTTTTTTTAGTGGATATATAATCTAAAGTTGTGATAAACAAGTCGTGCTATTAAAGACAAACTTGGCAATATGATAGTTGACATATATATATATATATATAGCTTTAATGTTTCTACTTTTCTTTGTAGAAGCATTTTTTACACACTCACATAAAAGTGAGTGGGTCCCAATAATATTTTCTTTCTCTTCTCTTTACAATGAGACATAATCACTTTTATGTAAGTGTGAAAAAAATGTTTACTGCAACAAAAGCGAAAACATTAAAATCATATATATATATATAAGCTAAAAACAATTGAGGGAAGGTGGCTTGATGGAAGATGGAAGATGGAACATTTTTATTTTTGTAGTGTATATATAAACTAAAATTGAGGGAAGATGGCTTGATGGAAGATGAATTGTTTGATAGTTGGTAAAAAAAATCAAGAAATACTTATTTTACCTCAAAAGTAACTAATTCAAAATGAAAATGAAAACTATTTTTTTTTCTAAAATATATTTTTTTAAAAGATACTCTTATCAAGTTTGAATTTTTCAAGAATATTCTCTGCCAAATTTGAATTTGTCTAAAATATTGTCTCGTCAAGTTTGAATTTGTGAAAAATATTGCCCCGCTAAGTTCGACCTTGTCGCATAAGTTCGAATTTAATTATATTTTCTTGCGTTATAGAAAAAAAATTATAAGGGTTTAATATGTCCAAAAGTGTCACGGTTCACGTGAAAACTTGGGTTCCCATCAATTTTAGTGGTGTCTTATCTTATAAATTTTAAAGGAAGACTGGTAGGCCTAGGAAATAGAATTTTCAGAAAGATTGGACAAAAAAAATGTTGCAAACAATGGAATTTGCCCATTTTTCCTTCTCGTCTCACCTTTTTGTGTAGCAAACAGGCCTTAAGAAATAACTAGCCAAAAAATATATTGAAAAAGATAAACTTTTTATGGATATTGATAGTTTGCAAATATTTTAATTTAAAATAACAAAAAACAAAAGATTTTCCCACGACTAGTGGGTTTGTTTTTATATATATATATATATATATTGTGCCTATAATTTTTTTCAAGAGATATATTTTTACAATGAATATTTATATAATAAATTAAATATACGCTCATGTTCTATTCCATAAATAATACCTATATAAAGAATTAATAAAAGTTTATGATATCCATATGCAATCTTGTTAGCCATACAATCTGATGACAATTTTGTATAACACTGATGCAACGTAATTTTAAAAAATAACCTTTTGAATTTAAATTCGGCCAAAAATCTAAAGGATTTTAAATTATCTATCTTAAAACCAACATTTTATCATAGTTTTTAACAATTTTAAAAATGCCAAAGTATACTTTTGGCCCTACAACTTTAACACTTAACTTTACTAATGAAAAACGGCGACTCAGTGACCTTAAGTGAGGATTTTGCAGCTAACAAAGCTGATTTAAGTTTTAATATTTTCTTAAAAAATAAAACTTATAATTTGAAAAAACAAAAACACTTGTAACAAAAATCCCAAAAGAGACTTTGAAGAAGTAGTTTGGGGGTGTTATCATTGATAAATGTTTTCTACTTGGGCCTCTTTGGAGTTCCCGTTTGGAAGCATTTGGGCTAATAACTTTAAAAAGTTTAGTCCATAAACCAGCTTTTTTTTTTTTATTATTTTTTGGGTTCAGCTTCTTTTGCATCTGACTTCTACCAAAAAGTGGCATTTTATTAAAAGGCACAAGTTCAATTGTTGGGCCAAATGTCCACTAGCATCCCACAATGGGATTTTTTTTTCCATGGGTCCCACAAACATCTCTAAAATTGTTCAGTCTCACCCAAAACGTATTTGATTTCTAAAACAAAAAAAAAAAAAAAAGATTTTTAATTTCAATTTCTATAGGAATATTATTTAGATAAAATTTAATATTTTTATGCACTATAATATACATTTTGTATGCCTACATTTACAATATATTAATTATTTTATATTTATTATAATTAAGTATTTCGGTATTCAATAACATTCTTGTTTTTTTTAAGTCATTTTCCATCTCAACTAACTTTTTAATCGTTAACCCAAACACGCGGTTTGGAAAAAAAAAAAAAAACCACTTTTGTCAACGTCAAGCCAAACACAAATCACATTTACAACATGACTTTTTTCTTATTAAACTTTTGTAAAAGTCAAATAAATAATAAGACATCGCTCTCACCACTAACTCATACAGGCTATTGTAGTTTGGGCCGTAATTGCGTGTACGGGCGTGGGTGGGAGAAGCGAGATGCCATGGGCAAAGTAGAGGTATAGCAATAGGAAGTCGTGAAGGTTTATTTTAGTTTTCAAATTTAACAATATTATATTAAAAAAGTAAAACTTAAATCTGCTCTCTCAGTTGCATAATTATTACTTAAAGTCCTGGAATCAACGTTTTTCCATTAGTAAAGTTAACAACGCTATTAAACGCGTCGATGCTGGATGAGATCATCGACCATGTGAAGTTCCTACAGCTTCAAGTTAAGGTGAAAATTAATTCTCTCTCTCCTCTCATATTGGACTTAAATCTGCTCTCGGTTGCATAGTTCGGAGTATTCTTTGAGTAGAATTCTAATAGAGATTAATTCATGTATAAGAAAGTTCTCTAGGTTTATGGTTATACATGTTTTTAGAGAAGGTAATAGTTTTTCAACCTCATGAGCAAGTTGTCATGCGTCGGGTGACACCGCAAATATTAACCAACACAACACCGAAACATGCTTTGCTTTTCTAAATAACATTATCTCATTCTTCACATGTTCAACAACAACAAAAATACTCTCTTTCGAACCTTGCACGGTCAATCTAAACAAGGATATCAAAAGCATCGTGTTAAAATGAAATTTTAGAACATTCAAAAAATTCTCAAAAATGATGAAAACTCACAAGGAGGATCTCAAATAAGTAATGTAAACATCAAGTATGGCAAGAGAGACCATCGCGGTAAGCAAAATTTGGGCAATCTTTAGACCAAGATCAACACCAAAATTATTCATTGTCCTTCTTGCACACGATTTTCTTAAACAAAAGCAAGAAAAGAAGTTGGAAATACTAGAAAACTTGTGAAAAGAAAATAAGCGAGAATGCCAATACACAACAAATCCAACATTGCACAACAAAACGATCCAAAACATATAAGCCGCTAGTAATCAAAATAAAGAAGCACTACTACGAAATGGGTTACAACATCCGTTTTTAAACCTGTTTAACATCCTTTGCCGGGGAATGCCTATTTGGGGGCGTAAAAAGTGGAGACTTAGGGAGTCCTAAATTAATTAGGAAACCATAAGTATATTTTTTTAAAAAAAAAAAAATACAAAAGAGATGGAGAATTCCGAACGGATTCGACTTGCATCTTAGGAGGAAAAAAACACAAAATCGAAAAAACAGATCTAACAAACGCAAAAATGCAGACCAATGCAAATGCAAAATCATAAATGATCTCATCAACGTAAACAAAATAGATCTAAAAAGCACAAAAGCGCAAAAACAAATCTAACAAACGTAAAATCGCAAAAGATCTCACCATCTAACGGACGGAGGGAGCACCTAGCCGACTTGGAATGACGGAGGAGGGAGCACCGAGCATCAAGCTTCTTGTGGCGAGATCTACACGAGACTCATGAAGATGTGACAAGGAACTTTGACTTTCGAGCTTGGACGACGCGCTTCGAGCTTTGGCACCGCATGAGAACGGTGACGCTTGTGAGTGAATTGAGAAGCGAGATGTGATTGTGAATTGAGAGGCGAGATGTGATTGTGAGTTGCGGCGAAAAGTGAGACTCTCATCGTGAAAGTGAGACGAGAGTCGAGCGCAAGACGGAAAGTCAACGGAAAGGTAGAATGAGATTTCTGGTTTTTTAGCTCGTGTCTATCCTTCAAGCACAACGGGATGAAGCATTTTCCTACACCATGGAGTTTTCCCGGAAAACCAATTTTGGCGCTTTCCCTCTCTCTATTTATTCAATGGGTGTATTTGTATCTTTTAACGGTTCGAATATATTGCGAAAAAGTTTCACGGAACTTCACCGTAAATTTAAGATTCCAATGGACCATTTTGTCGTATTTTTCTTTACTCGAGATCTAGGTGCAATTTTCCCAAAATATAATTACTAGAAAATTGTTTAATTATATGGGATGCCATGTATACCATATTGATATGACATGGCAGCTTCTGGAAAAAAAGTTGACGGCGAATTAACTACAAGGGGTTCATGGTAAAAGAATAAAACATTAGGGGGTTGAATTTAAACTGTAAAAATATCCGAGGTTATATACAACTCACCTGTAGTTTAGGGGGTTTTGTATAATTCAACCCAATTCTAAATATTGAAGAGAGTGTATGAGGTTGTGTTACTGGAATTTAGTATTTTTAAATGGACCAATCTTATATAAAGTTAATTAGATCAAGTACAACTAGGTACCCAATCAGAGCGTGCCATGTGTATTAGTGGTTTCCAAGTCAGCAGTTAACCCCTAATACCCACTTAACCACAGTTAACCCTGAAAATTGCTAAATAACGAGAATAGAGAACCCTGGGCAATCGTGGTTTCATCGATCATCGTCGGCGTTCCTTGACGTTGTGATCTGGAAAAAGTTTCATTTTTATATAAATTGCCGATTGAGCAACAACGAGATCCATACATGCCCGATGCTTCCTAAGACTACAGTATATTGCAACTTCTAAGCAATCCTGCGACTCTTCCTGACCTACCACAATTTACACATCTGCTGATTTCACAAACCATATTAATTTCCAATTTTTTTTCCATCCGTACTTCGCCTGGCTTTACAATCCTTTATTTATACGTATATCATAAGTTCTTCCTTACTGAATAAAGCAACCAAAGACAAATGCTTTTAAGCAAATGACCTATAAAGTTATATTTTGTGTTCGTTAAAGAATTGCATTATATTTGCTAGTTTTTCAGGAATTAAGGATGAATCATCAAATATTTTTGCAACGGAAAAGAATAATAGAAAACTGAAAAACAAGGTAAAAAGAAAAGAGAAAACCAAAAAACAAGATATTTTCTTGAATACGAATTCATGAATTCACCGAACTTTTTGTTCTTCTTGAGGAGGATAATCACTGTAGACATTGAGAATTTACAATACTCATAAAATTCCAGGAATTAAGGATGAATCATCCAATATCTTTGCAACAGAAAAGAATGAAAGAAAACTGAAAAACAAGGTAATAAATGAAAAAGAAAACCAAAAAACAAAGATATTTTCTTGAATACGAATTCAAAAATTCACCGAACTTTTTTGTTCTTCTTGAGGAGGATAATCACTGTCAACATTGAGAATTTACAATACTCATAAAATTTCAGGAATTAAGGATGAATCATCCAATATCTTTGCAACAGAAAAGAATGAAAGAAAACTGAAACACAAGGTAAAAAGAAAAAACAAAACTGAAAAACAAGATATTTTCTTGAATACGAATTTAAGAAAATACAGAAGAAGTTTGATGAGTTGATTAATCGAAGGAGCAAACTTGATGTTGTCTGCGAAGTTGCTCTTGTTCTTCAGAAGAGAAGTCGTTCTTTATGTGAAAGATCTTTCGAATTTGTGAGACAGTCATTCCCTTCATCAAATCCGCCGCAGTTTGACAAGCCAAATCATACAATCCCTCAATACGTAAATAGTTGGCCGCCATTAATATATGAAATAGTATATCCTCCACGTCCATCTTCATGAACTCTATGTCCCATTTCTTCAGCTCCTCCGCATCGGAATCTGAGGCTCCGCTGTTGGCCCTGGGGGCGTGCTTTTCACAGTACTCAATCACTTTCACTAATGATTTACTATTCACTTCAATTATAGGGACTTCGTCGCAATCATCAGAGACGCAAACATCCTCCAGCATCCAATTTAATGGCTTCGATAGTTTCGCCGCACTGACGGTTATCTTGAACTCGTCGCCGTCACTGCTCAACACAGTAATTGCCTCCACATATGACGACATTGTAATTGTTGTAGGGAATAGGGACCTCTTGATTATTAATTGCTCTGTCGAGGGAGGGATTATTCTAAACCGCAAAGACATTAAGGCTAGGGATCCCTTATTTATAATGATAATTTGAATGGATTTTCATAGTTTTATTCAAGAAATATTTCGTTGAAATAAATGTTTATAAAAGAAATTAAAAATATATGAGCCTCTCTTCTGTTCCATATAAAATACTGTTATACAAAATTACACACACATATGCAATCTTGTTAGACACACATATTGACTAATTCTGGATAACATTCATGCAACTTCATTTAAATTAATATTTTAAATTAATCTTGTGGTCATTTAATATTCTCCATGCAAACCATCCGGGAATTCTCTGTGGACCTTTACTCAATTTCGGATGATGTTTGTGTACGGATCCTGAGTTAACACTTCACATGACTTCTGAATTCCTTGCAAATGATCATGATATGACGATAATGAAACGTGAATATGAAATGTAAGGAAATATATAGCATAATATATGAGTGTACAATGCTTACTGAAGGTAGGGTTCAACTTTAGTGCAATTAATCAAGACATGTCTATGCGCTTGCAACTTCTCAATTGTCGTCAGTTTAAATCTCTTATTTCCTCCAACTGGTTTATCAACATGAGGGATTAATAACTTTCTTGTTGATGGCTCAGGTTCGGGTTCACGACAATCGTCTACACAAGGCGGTTGGTTGAAATACGTCTCAATGTCATCGAAGTACCTTGAATAGAAATAAAGGATCTCGTCCCCTATATAGCCTTCAGCTATACAACCTTTTGGCCACGCCTTTTTCATGACGTAAGATTTTAATTTCCCAAGAAACCTATAAAATTCTAAGAAGGAAAAATGTTCATAAATGCTAAAATGTACGACTAGAAAATTTAAAGAGTAAAGCTGATGCACATATGTAAAATGAGTACCTCTCAATCAGATACATCTATCAGTATTGCACTGGGCGAGCTAGCTTTGTTTCATGAACAAGGTGTACTGTCACGTAAACCATCACCATGAAAAAAGATGGGGGGAATATCATCTCTAAAATAACTAGCGTGAGAATGATTTTCTGTCTTAGCAAATTGAGCTCCTCGACGATCAAAACCTTGGAACATAACTTTTGAAAGAAAGAACTTAGCTCCACCATAACAATTGACACATCAGGAGGTAGCGTATGTTTGATTCCCAATGGAAGTAAGCTGTTGCATTACAACATGTGAGTCATGACTCTTGACCAAACAACCTTTTGAGTCAACATGTCAATACATCGTGAAATGTTACTTGAATACCTATCAAAAACTTTTATTTTCTTCAATGTTGTGAGGAAGATTTCTTTATTCGGTTTTGTGAGGATGAATTTGCTGGTTGAAATTTGTCTTGCTCATCTGGCCACACATCTTGACTAACTCGCAAGGCCCATAAATCTTTCCTATCTTGAAAGTCGTCTTTTAACTTGCCTAATCTGTTAAGCACATGTATAGCATATTGTCGCAAACATTTTTTTTCAATGTGCATGACACTAAGACTGTGTTGAAGCAAATTATCTTTCCAATACGAAAGAGTGAAGAAGATGCTTGTCTTTCGCCATTGCTGAGGCGTAGAAGCATAAGTCCTTGAAGTCTTACTACCCGGCTCTTGCTACATCGTCGTTTTTTCTAAACTCAAATTCAACATCCTGAAGTTACTCCAAGATATTTGCACTTGGATAAACTCTTAGGAGGTCCTCTTTTTTCCTGTTGCCCATTGAAATGATTGTGTTGTAACCTAAACTTGTGTTTGCCATCGAGAAATCTTCGATGAGCCATAAAGCACCACTTTCGACTTTGGGGAAGGTGCACTTAGTTAGAGTCAAAATTGCAAGTTGGACACGCCATCCCGGTATGCACATTCCACCCGAATAATATTTCCAAGCCAAGAAAGCCACTTATCATCCACATTAGTGCTTTGTACTCAAGTTGAACAAGTATCTTCTCGTGCATGTTACATGGCTCGATGCCGATATTCCACAATTCGAGCAACTCCTTCAAAAGCTGTGGAGATACACACAGATGTCATTTACCGGTGCGTTTTTGTTGGAAATAATCATAGACAAAATGAAGGAGCTCTGTTTCATACACATCCAAGGGGCAAGTTATAGGGAATCAACACAACAGGCCAAATACTGTAACTTGTGCTAAGATATCCAAAAGGATTAAAATTGTCTATTGCCAAAGCAAGCAGAACCAACGAAATCTAGAAAGTCTGAGTCGAATGATTTCCAGGCTGTAGCATCCCCGGATGTATTAGTTTACCATTTGCACTTTTGTGAACTTCATACCACCTTACATGCTCAGCTGTCTTAGACGACATAAACATATTCACCTATTTTGAATAGGCATTGTCTATCAAAATATAGTGGTTAAGCCAAATAGGAATTTTAGGGTATTACAATATCTCATATGAGGTTTCTTACCATGAACTCCCTAGAACGTATATTCTTCCAGGAAAGACTTCATAAACAAATGTTCCTTAGCAACTTCTCATGTATGCCACTTTTTAAACTTGCATTTACAACACAGACACACGATCTTCTCATTATAGCTGGCATGAGAAAATGAGAAATCTAAGAAAGTGTTCAATCCAGCCAATTATGCTAGAAAATTGTGTGTCAACTTGATCCATGCCTTATCCATATGTATTGAACAAAGTTATGATAGAAGCTAGGTGATGAGAAAATGTTTAGTGGTCAACAAACCACTACCAAGACCACTACAGAAAATAAACCGCTGCATCAACCGCTACAAAAATGAAGAACTGTTCAACTTTCAAATATTTTATATTTGTAGCAGTTATACTATTGTAACCGCTACAAAGGTGTGATCATTATTAGGAAGGAAAGTGAAAATTGAAATTTCAAAGTTTGTAGCGTTTGAGTCACAAAACCGCTACACAATTAGCGAATCAAATATTTTGATTTTTAAATGTTTAAATTTGGTAGTGGTTACATAAATTTAACCACTACAAAACATTCAAATTGTTTATTTAATATGTTAAATTTATTTTCATAAATTTTAAGGTAAAGAAGAAATAATGAAATTTAAAAAATGTTACAACTTACTATCTATTTTCAATAAACTATATCAAATATTTTAAATAACATGATCCGTATGTCCTAAAACAAAAACAAAACCTAACTAACTACCTAGAGCCTGATGATCAGGTCCTTTCTCAATGGGGGCAGGATCAATGTGCTAACCAGAGGTAACATCACTATCGTCGACATCAACATGATGGGGCGAATCGATGGTGAAAATAGGAGGAGCCGTGGGCGGTGGAACGTCCTCGCCAGGAAATATCGAGAATACACCTTCATAATGAAATCCCAGCTATGTTTGTTCTGAGCATACCCACTACTACAAATATGTTATTTAACGTCCGTTTACTAACCCATTTTATGCATTTTATAAAGACACGTCTATACGGGGATGTAGAAAAATCCTCGTTCAGCATTAGATCTTGAACTGGTAAAGATGCGTTCAAATTTGTTCTCACCGGATCTTTTCTCACTAGATCTATTCGCATAAGCTTTGTTCTCATCAACACTCTTCAACAAGCACAAATGTGAGTTCAGGTGGAGGAGGTGGAGTGGCGGAGGAGGTGGAGTGGCAGAGGAGGGGGAGGGCCGAAACTTGGAAGGAGAAGGTCGAAGTGTCTGAGAGAGAAGAAAATGAAACTCTCATAACTCTGACTCATGAGTGTTGCCTACCTTGTGCAGAGCTCTAAAACTTGTTGTGAGAAGTGAGAGGTGCGTTGGAAGTTGTGATGCCTTAATAGGCGTCCCAAATTTAAATTTGGGATACCTAAAATGTGACTTTAGGTGTCCCAATTCATATTTAGGACGCCAAAAAATTCCCCTAGCGTCAAAAATTTCACAAAATGCATCAAATAATTAATTTTAGGCATCTTGAAATATTTTTGGAACTCGTAAATTTATTTTAGGCATCCCAAAAATTATTTTAGGATACCAAAGTGTTAAAGTTTAAGCAAATAATTACGAGAATGCCACCGCCTTCGGTTTTTACTTCCCTTTTTATAATAAGAATGTCCTTTGGGGAAGTACTATCCCTTTTTTGTAGTAGTGACCACCCCCAACCTATTTCTGAAGCTGCATGGAGACATTCCTGGTAACATCTTCAAAGATAGCCTAAGCCATCGCCTGAGCCTTATCCTCAACTATCGCTTGAAGTATTCACTCCGTCGGCCTTCTCACGACGGAGGTTCTTGCTTGAGAGGTTTCGGCCTCAGAGGTGGCGCTCCTGCCATAGACCATGCTAGGCCTAGCGCCTAGCCCAAAACCCCTACAGTATCCAGAGTGCTCAATTTGGCTCAGACTAGCTTTCAAGGGGCATTGGGATCCACAAACCCTTGTGACTCTGGGCTCTAGGACTGGCATAGCTCTTTCCGGGCCTGTACAATCCACCCCTAGCACACACATTTTATAAGACATTAATAAAACAATTGCATTTTGTAAATTAATTACATAAATTATATATTTTTTACGTATATCAATTACAATGGCTTCCTCTTTGGCGAGATGTTGGCGTCCCATCCCGGTGTTTGTAGGTGTATATGTATAACTCCTCATAGTCCATCTGGCGATTCTCCTCGTGAGCCTTCATCACCTGTAAGAATTTAACAAATATCAACTTAGTTGTATTTAAAAAACAATTAATAATTTAACTTAAAAAAATACCAGCTCACCATAGGTAACGGTAAAAGTCTTGGAACCGGCCGTGTAGTGGATCCTTTCTTTGCTCCCGGATCCTAGTGTTCCTCTAAGAAAGAGCCTATATAAGAGAGGGAAAGTTAAAATACGTTTCAATAATAATTATAAAATTTCTAACTATTAAAAATTGTAGAATCAAGTTAAAATGTACCTGGCCCTCCGGACTCCTCCTGTATTACACAAAACTGGCCCAATCATTCAAAGGGGCGTCGTCTAGGGGGCTCGCGATCAACTGGTCCAGAGGAATCATCCCATCCTTATCCACCTTGTGGTAGAGACGACTCATCGATTCTTGTAGTCCCCTATCGTCATCAATGCGACACTTTGTTCTTGGATATTAGTATAGCCAAATCGGCTTCCATGTCAATGTTTTTGGTCGTTCAACGTAACTTAGATTAACGGAGATGATATATTTGCTTTAGTTTTGAAAGTTCATGTATATTTTTGCAACTAAGAAAAGCATTTGATGTTGGGTGCTCCTCGGATAAAACACATGTGTATTTTTGCACCTTCACCCCGTACTTTTTTTGATAACACTCAATATCTCAAATTAATTCATTTTTAGTGCATCCAACAACATGGATCATTTTTTGTAGCACTCATTAACCGATAAAAAAAAAATCTATAGTGTTGGATGTACTAAAAATTTATGAATATTGGGTTAAAATAAAAAGATATTTCAGGATATTTGGTACTAATGGAAAAATATTTCAGAATATTGGGAGGTACTAGAAAAATATTTATGGATATTAGATATATTAGAAATTAATTAATTTAAGATAAAATATTTTTGGATATTGAATATACTAGAAATTAATTAATTTGAGATGTCATGTGTCAAAAATATATTAAGATGCTATATATAATTTAATCTAAAGAAATAACAATGCATTAAAAAAAATGGATTCCTAACCGAAAAGGCGAAAAGCGGTTTTGGAGATGAGCATGCCTTGTGTTGCTCATAGATCTAGGGCATGTGAACCTAGTAAGATAGGGGTTTTTTTTTTTCAAAAAATAAAATAAAATAAAATAAAATCTGAATATAGGAGGAAATGAATGGGTTTAGTAAGAGACAATTTAGTATTTTTATATTTATATTTTGTTATTTGGTTATTCAAAATAATTATAATTTTTAAGATACGTGTCAATAAACATAACTTACTCTGGGTATTTTCCTCTTATTTTTCCTCTATTTTAAAATTTACACAATAATAAATAATAGAAAAATACTTATATGTCAAGTTTTTTTATATCTATTTCATCAAGTTCTCTGATCAAATATGATCATGTGTTATATTTTTAAATTATTATCATTTAATTATAATTTTTAATAAATTTAGTATTAGAGGTTTAATATTTAATAAAGACAACTTATATGAATTCATTTATATTAATTACCATGTTTATATGGGAGCCTCAAATGAAATGAGTGAGCCATGATATTTCCTTGGGGATCCTTTCAATGGCTGCATGTTCCTTCGCAGAGGCTAATTAAGAAAAGGACTCACGTACGAAAGCTGCCAACGGGCATTGTATTGCACTCTGCATAATGTTTGTGTCTGGTTTTTATGCATGGGTTGTCCTTTAATTCTTGATTAACGTGCAATTTTATCTAAAAGTAATCACTTATATAGTTGGATATCCAGAACTTTTTCAAAGATTAATTTTTCTCTAAAAATGTGTTTAAAAAAAAAAGAGCATATTCATCCTAACTATTAAAAAATAAATGTAATCATTTAACTGTTAAAAAATTGATTTAACGTTAACATTTCTAACGATAAGGGAAAAAATTGTTATATTTTTGTTATTATCAGGATAAAACTACTCAAAAACTTTTAAATACCTAATCCTCTTGAGTGGTTATTTTCATAGAAAAATTGAACATTAACCCTTAGTTTTAAACATATTATCTTACTTTATTTAAACTCCTTCAATTTTTTTTTTTTTTTTTTTTTTTTTATGGCAACTTCTTCAAATCTTTCTTTGGTTTGGAAGTTCTTCAAAAAAGAAAAAAAAAAAGAAAAGAAAGCATATTCACCCTAACTGATGATAGAGTAATAAATTTTCTCATAAACATGGTAACTTCATTAATTTGACTAATTTTTTAACAATTCAAATAATTAAATTTTATATATCACAAAAAAATTGAAAAAATAGAGATCAATAATTATCTATATAAATTTTTTTATTCCGTTGTTAAAAAAATTAAGGCATTGCTATCTTGGAAATTATATAATACATGTAAAGTTTTTCATTTATTTTTATGAATATCATATTTTTAGAATCACGGCATATACATAATATTTGTTAGCAGGTTTTTACAATAGATTGAATATTTCAATTTATATGGTTTCAAATATAAAAGATTTATTTCAATTTATAGGGGTTGAGATTTTTTTTTTTTTTTTTTTTTTTTTAAGGTTTAGATTTTAAAATTGAATAAAGAAGTTATGATGATATAATCATGGGTAACCGCATATCTCAAGAAGTTATCAATATATGAAGGTATTATAATAATAATATATTATACAATTTAGAGTAAAATACTCTAACATCTTTTGTGTTTTGCATTAATTACAAGGACCTCCCTTTTATTTTGAAAACATACACTTAAGTCAAAACCGTTAATTCCATTAAGGATTTTTTTATTTTTAATTGAAATTAAATTTCTTTACTAATTTACCCTTCATCATTACTAATTCCCTACTTTTGGCAAAAATTGTTTAAGTAATTTTAGAGTTTTTTCTTTTTCTTAATTTATTTTTTACTTTTGTAAATAGTTATCTGTTAAATTTTTTCCATATTGAGATAAAGAATTAATTAAAGCAAGCAGAAAACCTAATTAAAAATAGGGACAATTGCACCTAGGTTCCAAACAAGAGAAAATATGACAAAATGGTCCTTTAAAATTTCAAATTTGAGGTGAAGTCTCATGAGAATATTTAGCAATATATTCCAAATATCAAAAGACACAAATACCCCCATTGAATAAATAGAGCGAGGAAAGGATGGAATCAGAACGTCGGAAGAGACTGAATTGGCACGCAAAATGCATGGAACGGAAGGTTTGATCATGAGACAAGCTTAAAGAGGAAGGTACATAATTGATGCCAACACCTCTATGATCTTCATTATTCCATTTGATTGATCTTTTGTGTTGACCATGAGAACAGATTTGCATTATTCATCTTCTTTTTGCCCTAAAATATGAAAAAGATATCATCTTTTTGGTTTTTGGGTATTAAAGTGATAACCTATGTTGTCCGCTTTTATATTTGTAAAATATCAAGGCGGCCTAGTTAAATACAATGTATATAAAGCGGTTGTGGTTTCAATTTATTTAGGTAGGGTTTAGTATGCTCTATTTTCAAGCTTAGTTTGCTCTATTTCTGCATTGCAAGGGCTAACAAATGAAGATGAGGGTGAAAGTTTTGTGGTTACAACATCTTGTGTGCGAAGGAAAAAAGGAGTTGTTAATAGGTGCAGCGATAGTTGTCAATATATGTGATGAACTTGCTAATGACAACAATAGGTCATATTTAAATGTTTTACTTGTGGTTTAATGATGTTTTTGGGTATTTTGTGCTCTTTTTACTACTTAAAAGTGAGAATTAATCAACATGCGGCAAAAGTTGTGTGGTTGGAACTCCTGATGTAAGAAATCATAATGAGTTATTAATAGGGGTAGTGATAAAAGTTAATAAAGGAGGTAAACTTGTTAATGACAACTATATTGTGTAGGTGGACAATGGTGATGGCTAGCACGATTGGGAAGTTTCTACTATGTTTCCTTCATATAGGGGAAGGTTTGTAGTTAGTAGAGAAGGTGATATAACATATGTTGGGGAAACGGTGAGATCAAGAACCATTAAGGAAGGCACAATGTAACATCCTCCATTTTACTTTACATAATAACTAAGGGTTTGATCATTAACTTCATAATGTTTCATCATTTATCAAAATATCCAACTATAAACCGTGAGTATGCAAAATGAGCCCTAACGTGACAATATACAGTAATCCAATATATATAAAAAAGACGGAAGCACTACTGTCAGTAGAAGTAGCCTAAGTTTCTGAAGTCTTCCCTGATGGACCCGCACGGGAACTATCACTTGAAAAATTATGGTAACCATCAATCCAACTTATTACAAATATGTGCTTGTGAGGTGCTAAGTGGAATAATATATATGTAACAAGGTATTAAAAACATAATTCACTAATATCCACATCACAAATTTCATATCATGAATTATGTATCATAAATTATGTATTCCGGTTTCCCTAACACAATTCCCAAGATGCCTCCCTACAATCCAACCGAACCGCCTTATTTCCGTTGACTAGACCCACATGAGCTAAGTTACTATCCATATTACCGGCTATTCAAAAGCTCACTGGTCATGTGCTAAGGACCAGCCGAAATCCTCAGAGCACATGTCTCAGACCGTGGGTCTTTTCCCCTCATTGAACTAGTGGGGTGTCGCAAGCCCCCATTGAAATAATAGGGCAGTCCCTCATTGAACTAGTGGGACGATAGAGAGCCAACCATCGTGCACCAATAAAGGCTATACCACATGGTAAAATAAACTACTCCATTTCTTCCCAATTCAACCCTTACCATAATTATCACAATAAATAACTCAACAGAATTTTTTTCAAGATTTTCACATTCATTTCATGTTATTTAAATTATTCATATATATATATATATGTCATAATATCTCAACTCTCAATTCTTATGCATATATATGTATATATTCACAATTCAAGACATAAGGTTCCGCAAGACAATTTCTATTAAGATATTCATAACCATTTCACAAAATACTCACAAACAACATACTAATACACATAACAAGTGGAAAATGGTTACCTCTCGCCAAAGCAAATTATTATTACTTTGCTTGCTAATCCAAGAGCTTAAACACACAAAAAATCAATCTGCTACAATTAGTTGACTAACCATTAATAACTCTACAAAACTCCACATAATCAAAATTATCACTTAGCTTATAATTCAAAATATACAAATTTTAATAATAATATATGATTATTATAATAAAAACTGAAAAAGAACAGTTTGGGGTTTACAATTAAAAAAATGCCCATTTAGTGCAAATTTCAAAAATGATAGTTTAGTCCACAAAATTCAGAAATGACAATTTAGTCCACAAATTTCGAAATGACAGTTTAGTCCAAAACCGGTTAAAATTTCAATAATATCCGTATTAACCCAAATAAATTATTTATACAATATTTAATCGGTAAAAATATCTTATAGGACATAAATTTTAAACTTCTCAAATATAATAAATTTTAAAATTCCTACAACAAATCTAAAGCTGATTAAAATTAACTATTAATCATTCTCTACATATATATAGTCATCTATTGACAAAACTCTCCCAAAATTATAACCCCAACATTTTCACTAACCAACACAATATTACCCTCATCCAAAAGAGAAAAATATGTAGAATAACTTTCATGAAGGAAGTTTGTTAAAAAAAAAAGATAGTTTAGTTATCAAAATAATCTTATAAGATAAATAACATATCTTAAAATGGCATCTTCCTCCTCTTTTCCTCTCCTTCTTCCTCACACTCTTCTCATGTCTCTCCCTCCTCACTAGCTGTGTGTGTGTGAGTGTGTGCTTAAATAAAGAGTTGGGGAAGTGGTGGACGTACGGGAGTGGTTAAAACCACTCCTCAAAATCAACAATGGGGGAAAGTCAACTGGCACCATCTGATGCGCTACAATGCAGAATTTTTTTCTTTTTAAATCTATCTCTTTCTCTCTCTCTCTCAATCCTAAAAATAAATTAGGATATTACACACAAGTTATGAAGAGTTCAAAACATACATGTGCGGTAATCAAGTTTTTCATCGTAGTATGTACTCATATGTTGATGATTACGACAAACTGTCTACCTAAGAAAAGATATATGCAACTCACATGATGCATGTAGCAACACATGATTGCCCATGTCCTAAAGCCCTTACAATGACACGGTAACGACACAAACTTTGTTATGATCACCAATCACTAGAAGGCCTCCAAGAAGGCTAAAGAAAAGAAGGATTGAATCTCAGTTTCAAGACTTTATCATTGTGGTAGGTGCAATGAGGCTAGCCACACAGCTAAGAGGCATGTAGCAACACATGATTGCCCATGTCCTAAAGCCCTTACAATGACACAGACGATGACACAAACTTTGTTATGATCACCAATCACTAGAAGGCCTCCAAGAAGGCTAAAGAAAAGAAGGATTGAATCTCAATTTCAAGATTTTATCATTGTGGTAGGTGCAATGAGGGTAGCCACACAGCTAAGACTTGCAAGAATCTTAATCCAAGCTAATCAATGATGGAGGTTTGGGTCTTTTGTTTTTGGAAAATGCATCTCATACTATTTGTTTTTTTTTTTTTTTTGTAAATGTCATTAGATAGAAATCTAGACAATAAGATTTTTGTGGATGATCTGTGAATTTGTAATTAGGTTAACTTTAAGTCGGATGGTGGCTACAACACATTCGATTCACGTTTTTATTACTTTTCGGATTGAAATAGAAGTTTTGAAATTCTCTCAACTGTTCTTCATCTGTTCTTCGTATTCATGATGAACTTCTTCATTTCTGTTCGATTTTCGTTCTGCAAACCCATGATGGGCTAAGCTACTGTGATTAACCCATGGATTGAGGATTCCACTATCCAGAGGACTCGTTCTTAACGGTAATAAATTTGTTTTGTTTTGTAATTTCGGATTCGATTTACTTTTGGATTGGGAGTTAGATTTAACGTCGAGATTGAGATATCCTAAGGATCAAATTTGAACTAGGTTTAAGTGTTTGTTGTGCAATCGCACGGTGACACGCCACTATTCGGATAAACGCTAGACGATCGTCTAGTTGAGGGATTTTCTAGACGAACGCAGATTTCGGTTCGTCCAGAATCAATCACGAGTTTGTTTCAAATCTGTTTTCGTCCGGAAGGAAAGTGGTGGAATTCGAAATCCTGGGTTAATCTTCGTTTATCTATTTAATCTGTGTTTATTTTGTTGTTTTTGTTATTTCGTTTTTATTCTTTTGAACCAAAATACCCCCATTTTTTTGTTCGTTTTTACTTTGTTACTACCAATCAAACCCGCTGCAAGTTCGTTGGGGAAACGACCTAGGTTCCCTATTTTTGCAAAAATCATTTTCAAACTTGGTTATTTTGGGAGACACGGCAAATCTCTTTCAACTTCCCAAAATCCATAATCTCCTTTTCGAGCATTTAATCAAAACAAAGGTTATGACCACTCTTTGTGAACCCAAAAATCTCAAAGTTACCATTAAATCATAGAATCTCGAAATATCGTAACAAAGTTTGGCTCATAATCAAATTAAATCAGTATCTAGATCCAATTAATCCCTCTTATACAAACACTCAACAACAACGAGAATCAAGGAAATTAAAGGATTCATGCATACCACTTGCAAAAGAGTTAATGGAGAAACAAGAGAGTGACTTAAATCAACCACAATCACAAAGTAGAGAGACAGCAACTGATTATAGAAAAATAAACCTAAGAAGATTGAGAACACACCAATAAGAATCAACGAGACCAATCAGACATAAAGGTATTGCCAAGCCACTTTAAAAAATTTTCCTCCTCTTCTCTTGATGTTGAAATGCCGATTGAGGGGAAAAAAAAGAGAAAAGAGAACATCGATGATGTTGAACGGAGGAAGAAGGTAAAAGTGAACAATCACACACACACACACTCTGCTCACGATCACGACTCTTTGAAGAACGAGGGAGATGATGAGACGATGATGGTGGAGAGGGGGAGACGCCGTGGTGGTTGGACGGATGACGATCCCGATGATGGCGGGGAAGGTTGAAAGGATAGAGTTGATCAATGGGGGCCGAGGTTTTTGGATTCCAAAGTCGCAAAGCTTCCACTTGCCCAAACGGCCAAGTCGTGCGGCGAAAGAGAAAATATGATTTCTCAAGGTTTTTGTTTTTTAGAAACACATGTGTGCAACAATTGGTGATTTCACAATTTTTGGAGTTTGTTTACTTAATGAAAAACTCAATGCCATTCGACCATCTCTAGAACCATACAAAAAAATTTCCATATTCATAACTCAACGTACGAAAATCATAACTACAGTTATAGATTCTGTTTTAGGTGATCCAAAGCTCATTTTAAAGCTTAAGAAGAATACTATCTCCTGTAAAATTTTCGGAGAAAAAAACAACATCTAACTCCAAAACGACATGAAAATCATCCTCTATTTTCAGACTCCTACTCGAGTTGTAAAACAACCCATGCCACTTCTTTTTATGACTCAAACCTTCTAGAAATCAGACCTTATGTGCATATAACGAGACATGCATGATCTTAAAGTTTGATTATAGAGTCAGAGGAAATCATAAATCTACTCAGAACCGACATGCAAGCATGAAACTCTGTCATGAACTCACTCTCTCTCTAAACCCATGAATCTTAATCATCAAAAGCTTCCCAAAATCCCAACATATGCCCAAAAAAAAAAAAAAAAAACTAGATGGGAAGATGATAAGGAGACTCACCTAAACTCAAAAACTCGCTCGCATGTGGATTTCCAGTCTCTTCCTTCTGATCTTTCTGGTGAAGCTTTCTCCATCTCTCACTCTCGATTACTCTTTTATGTTTTCAGTGCTGACCGAAATGGGAGAATGAACAAATGAAGAAAGGCTGGCTGATTTGTTGGTGTTCTACTCTTCAATCTCTCCCTCCATCTCCTCCGTTCTCAGCTTGATTGTGTCCCTCTCTCACTCTCACTCTCACGATGCTCTTGGTTTCTCTAGCTGATGAGGAATAGAGAATGAGAATTGAATAAAGGAAGGGAGGAAGGGTGTTGTATATAATGAATAAAAGGGCTGGAGTGCATAAATCAATGGGTTGGGTTTGTGTTAGGCCCAAATAAGTCAGATATTGCATATGGGCTGAAGGGAAATTTGAATGAGAAATGGATATTGAACGAATATTAGGGATGAAGGAAAATAGATATGGAAATAAGAGTTGGTTATAGGAAACTATCTTTAATCCTATTTACATATCAAAAAATCTTTAATCCTATTTAAGGATTCTTTTTCTTCTTCCTCAGTTAATTATTTAGGCCATAAAATATAATCTGTAAAATATTTAGGCCACAAATTAACCACTAACTACTTATCCTTAATTTTTCAGGAAATATATTTTAATTTCCAAATATCAGCATTAAAATGTATTCAGGCTACATTTCCCATAAATAATTCCTTCATGAAATTTCAAATTTAGGATGTCACATAAATACATAAGAAGACTTTGCTATATGGGTATCAATTATTGAAAAAGATGAGAGCAAATGATAGGTGTTGTGCCAAATATTGTATTCCAACTTATGCCGCAATTAATCCAAGGAGATGAATTTTTTTCTCGTACAAATTGCTTGCAACACTAATTCTTGTCACTTTTAAAAACGCCAAAGAAATCTCTTATTTTCAGAATAACCATGTCCCTTTTTCTCTTTGTCATATTTCTTCTATTCACGATGATGTCATTGCAAAATTTTTATTAATTATCTCAAATTATTTCATCATAATAATAATCTTAACTAAGCCTAAGATGCCCTTCCCCCATTCCTTTCACTACTACAAAAAACATCAAAAACGTCCTAAATTTGACACATATAACGTCCTTTTTTTCTAGGGACGTCTCGTGAGCGTAGTAAAAAAAAAATACTTTTGGCGACTGAATTTAATTCGGTCGTCTTAGACCTAATGTAAGACGACTGAATTTAATTCAGGTCGCCTTCTTTCGCTTTTTTTTTTTTTTTTAAAAAAAAAAAAAACCACAACGGGGTTGGCCATGGAAGAACAAATCAAAAATCAAATTCCGAAATTCCAAAACCAGCAAGAACAAGAAAAGAACACAAAGAGAGTAATCAAAACAAAGACAACAAGGAAGATACAATGAAAAAAAAAAAAAAAAAAAAAAACCTAACAAGTAACTAAAATGGAAGGAATAAGGAACAATAATGCAAAAAACAGTAATTTCAAATCTACAAGAGATTTGGTGTTCATAGTATCGTCTTGGAGCCACGAGGAGGTTTCCGGATCTACAAAAATTGGTGCCCTCTCGGATCTAAAAAATCAACAAGAGTTAGATCTAAAAAAACACTTACTAGCGGTAGCATTTGGATGAAATCGATGGTGACTCTTGTTCCGAAGTGCGATTACGGCGTCTCGTTGCTTGGTCTCCTCGCCCGGCGGATCAAAGAGTGTTGAAGGAGTAGGAATAGATCGAAAGAGAAGATGGGGTGTAGAGGAGAGAAGAGGAAGGCGTATGTGCAGATCGAAAATGAGAAGAGGAGGGCGTACATGGGGGAGTTAAATGGTGTGAAGAGGAGAGAAGGGATAAATGAAATTAAAAAAATTCATTTTAGGCGACTGAATTGGTATTCGGGTAGTCTAAAGTAAATTTTAGGCGACCTAAATTGGTATTTAGGTAGTCTAAAGTCTCAAAAATGACATCAATTTTCAACGAGTTTTTGGAGCAAAAAAATCCGCAAATAATTCATTTTAGGCGACTGAATGCAATTCGGTCGCCCAAAATCGAATTTAGGCGACACGAATGCAATTCGGTCACCTAAAATCCAAAATTGGCGACTGAATTGATTTCGAGTCGCCAATGCTAAAAAAATTAAAAAAAACAAATCCACTTACGGCGCCAAACAAATAAATTTTATTCTAAAAAAAAAAGTTATTCTAATTTGGGCGACTGAATTCAATTCAGTCGCCTAAATTCAAGAGTTTTTGGAGCCAAAAAAATCCTAAATGGCGTCAAAAATTTCATTTTAGGCAACCCGAATTGGATTTAGGTAGTCTAAAGTCTCAAAAAAATTTTAGGCGACCTAAATTGGTATTTAGGTAGTCTAAAATCTCAAAAATGATATTAATTTTTAAGAGTTTTTTGGAGCCAAAAAAATCCTAAATGGCGCCAAAAATTTCATTTTAGGCGACCTGAATTGGTATTTAGGTAGTCTAAAATCTCAATATCAATTTTCAAGAGTTTTTTGGAGCCAAAAAAATTCTAAATGGCGCCAAAAATTTCATTTTAGGCCACCCGAATTGGATTTAGATAGTCTAAAGTCTCAAAAAAAAAAATTTAGGCGACCTAAATTGGTATTTAGGTAGTCTAAAATCTCAAAAATGATATCAATTTTCAAGAGTTTTTTGGAGCCAAAAAAATCCTAAATGGCGCCAAAAATTTCATTTTAGGCGATCGAATTGGTATTTAGATAGTCTAAAATCTCAATATCAATTTTCAAGAGTTTTTTGAAGCCAAAAAAAATTCTAAATGGCGCCAAAAATTTATTTTAAGCAACTTTGAATTGGATTTAGGTAGTCTAAAGTCTCAAAAAAAAATTTTAGGCAACCTAAATTGATATTTAGGTAGTCTAAAGTCTCAAAAATGATATCAATTTTCAAGAGTTTTTTGGAGCCAAAAAATCTGCAAATAATTCATTTTAGGCGACACAAAAGCAATTCAGTCGCCCAAAATCCGAATTTAGCAATTCGTCGCCTAAAATCCAAAATTGGCGACTTGAATTGATTTCGTGTCGCCAATGCTAAAAAAATTAAAAAAAACAAACCCACTTATGGCGCCAAACAAATAAATTTTATTCTAAAAAAGAAAAGTTATTCCAATTTGGGCGACTGAATTCAATTGGTCGCCTAAATTCAAATATTGGCGACCTGAATTCAATTCAGTCGCCTAAATTCAAATATTGGCGACCGAATTGAATTCGTCGCCTCGGGCTCATTTTCCTTTCATATATTTACAAGAATGCCACTGTCTTCATTTTTTACTTCCTATTTTTTAATAAGGACGTTTTTTAAGGTAGTAATATCTAATTTTTGTAGTAGTGTTTCTTTTTCGACATTTCATAATTCGATGTTTAAAAATAAACTAGTAAGGAGTGAATTAAAGTTAAATAATCATAAATGTACTTTGTTGCTTCATGATGAAAATAAATAAATAAATAAAGTTAGGTCTCCAACGAGTAGGGTCTCCAAAGAGTACAACAATATGAAGGATTTGTGGTGTATAGAATAATTTACTGTTTTAATTTGAACAAGTAGCTCGAAAGTTTAAGAAAAAAGTGTTTTCCATTATCAATAAGATCAATGGAATAGAAATTAAATTTATGTTATAGAACAACATTACCAATTACCAAGGCAATCAGTTGTGCCAACAACCTGAGTTGATACATAAGTATAAATTGTGCTACTAGCTTGTAATCAAATACTTTTGAATCAAATTGCAAAGTGATGGCTGATTGTATTTATAAGCATCAATCTCCTCCAGAGTTTTATCACGTCTGAAACCATCAAATAACTTTTTCACTGCATAAGGATTCTGTCCATGTTTGTAAACAATATTGCTCTCACTACATGTCTCAACATCAACATAGAGGGTGAGCCTTAGCGCAGTGATAACCTAAAGATTATGGGTTCAAATCTAAGAAAAAGCCTATCTAATTGTGAAGCTAGGACTGCGTACATCTCATCTAGTGAGAGCCTTGTGCTGTCCTTTACATGTCTCACTATTTGCTCTGTTAACCAGACAGCAACAGCAGAATAGTCTCCGTAATGGGAATCAGCAACAAACCATATGATATCCTTTGTTTGCAGAACCTGGCATAAGCGCATTCTCCGAAATGTAGGTGTTCTTGGTGAGAACCGGCAGCAGCAGAAGGGCCAAAACTCCGACTGTGAAGCAAACAATGACAGAGACTGTGAGAGATCAGAAAGACCCCCAGGCGCACAATTGGGTGCTGTTTTAGCTTCGGCTCAGCGATCTCGGCCATAGTTTAAATCTTCTTCTTTGTTTAGATCTCTTTTATCTTTTATTCACTATTATTCTTATTAACATTTGCATTCTGTTTGTGTTCTCTACTGACACTGATGTTTTCTGACAGTTTTTATTGTGCAGGTCAAAATTCAAATGTTTGTTACTAATGAACTGTTAAAGCTCCAGAGCAAAGAGCCTCATAAAAAATTTCATGGATAATAGTTTATATATTCATTATTTGCTAATTTGTAAGATCAACTATTTTAATAGTTTGACAATAATATGAGCGTCAAGTCCTAAGTAAATTATAAGAAGCAAGGAATTACTTTTTTTAGAGTAAATACTCTATTTGGTCCCTAGAAAAAAACACGGATCCCTTTTTCGTCCCCAGGGATTAAAATAGAACATTTTAATGGACTAAAAAGGGTTTTTGGAAATTTTCAAGGAACCAAAATGAGGTCCGTTTTTTGGAAATTGGTCCTTTTCAAAGACTAAAAAGGAGTTTTCGTTGTTTGAGGGACTAAAATGGGGTCCATGTTTTTTTTCGGGACCAAATAGGGTATTTACTCCTTTTTTTAATAAAAGATGAAATTATATAAATCTATTACTGAGAAAAATTAGATCAGTAAATAACATACACCAACGAAGAAATAAGAAACACAGTACAGAAGAAGTTGATTAATCATTAATCAAAGGAGCAACTAGAATGTTGTCTACAAGAAGATTTTGGTAGCAATCGGATTTCCCATAGATACTACATACTGAAAAGAGTATTATTAATACTCCAAAGCAGACCTATTACAAAGAACCTATCCAATTCGTACGAAATACAAAAGAAAAAAATTAGGAAATCCCCAATTGTCACACACGTGGCTTATAATTTTTTATTTTTATTTTTATTTTTATTTTTTATTTATAAATGTAGATTGAACTCAGTTTCTGCAAGATTAGAACTCACCTTGTGAAGAATGGAGTGAGAAGAAATTAAAACCCCTTCATGTTTTGTATTGAACAAAGGTAAGTCTCCATCAAAGACACTCAAAACTACTAGGAACTTCCAAACCATCCATATCACTGAAAAAAACTTTATCATATACTAAAATTTGTAGAATCTTATACCAGAAAGCCTGTTTTATATTATAAGTCAGTTGGAGACTTAAATGAAGAAAACTGACGAATGTGGTATAGAACCTTTAGGATCAGGTAATAGATTCACTAAATTACTATCGTGTTTGGAATGTAAGAAGCTAGCAAAGACTTTCTAGACTAGGATGACATATCAACAGTGACAAAAGTAAGTCGTCCAGGTAAGAGACTCATCTTTCCATTCAGCCGATATCTTAGACAGTTGAAGTCTTCATATAGGATATTATATTCTGGATTATTTCGTGTCTTATCACTGAGTAAATATCATGTTTTGTATTGAACAAAACTTATTAGAGATGACTACTACATATAAACTGTGCACACAATGACCCTAAAAATATTGAGGCTTTATCATATAGCAATATGGTCAGTATTGTCATTCATGCCTAGAGTCAATGTCTACACCTAGACCACAAAACACTACCTAGAGATGTAATGCCCATGCTTCTTGCTACCTAACCATATTACTTAAATCGGCCATTAGGTATATGTCTATCGTAACCGCAAATTAAATCATAATCTAATCCCATATTACTTAATCTCATAGCCTAATTAAAATCCTCTTCATCAAGGTAAATCCTAATGCTCAAAATCATATTCAATGATGGCCAATCACTAAATAGATAAAACTAACCAAGATTAAGTAACCAAAATTAATATCAAATTTAACTAAATAATGAAAACAAAATCCAATTCACCCACAAGTTCATAGGTCCTCTAGGTTGCAAAACCAACTAGCCACACATGGTTCTAATAAAATCCATAACAAAAAGATAACAATTCGGTTCAAAGAATAAAGAGAGAGAGAGGGAAAGAAAGATTCTCCGTCGCCTCCACCCTTTCGTCCTTCCGTGGAGATGATGAAGAGAACTGAAATGCTCGCCGCTACTCCTCTCGCTTCTTCGTTCCTTTTCAGCCCGCTACTCCTCGCTTCTTCGTTCCTTCCTTGTTCTGCGTCTCTCGATCCTCTTCTTGTCTCTCGCCTCCCTATTTATAATTTAGGTCTCCTCCTCTTGATTAATCACCAAACTTAGGATCCAAGTTTTCTTTTTAGCATGTGGGGTCCACGTCTTTATTCCTTTTATTTAATTTATGGCTGCAATTAAGCTCCATATGCTTTTTGTCTCTTCTCTTTCATATAATATCTCCTGCACATTAAAAATAGGATATGAGTAGATTTTATGTCGGTTTATTCTTTGATCCTAAGTTTGATTCAATGATGGAAAAGTCAATAAAAGATAATTAAATAGGTATATAATATCAATAATTCCAATTAATTCTCTTAAAATATACACCTATTTAATCATAAAATATACACTTATCAAACTCCTCACACTTAAACATTGGCTTGTCCTCAAGCAAAAGAAAGAAAATTCATTATCACGAAAAGAACATTGCCTATGAAATTCCTAAACAAAGAGCAAAAAACACCACACTTGGATCATATCATCAAATCTTATTTAAGTTAATGTCTCACTAAGCCAATAGAGTTGTAACAATCTCTTAACGTCCCATGATCAAAAGATCGGCAAGCAATAGGTGCAACAATAAGATTAGAAGAGGGATATCATGCTACTTAACTCCTCTAGAAAAATTTAAATGCCCCACAAAACCAAGCTTTTCATTTAATTTACTAAGGATCCTAAGGTAGGAAATAACTTATTTTGTCTTTTTTTTCTTGAGCCGTTGTAGGTCCCCTTTTGACGCGAGCCTACACATGGGTGATGCAGCACCGGTTACTCAGTTACTTCAACGGGCACCTCAAGAGGCTTTTAGCCCAACTCATAACCCTCTTTCGACTTTACCGTTTGACGCAAGTGCTAACATTGGTGATAAAGTGCCCCCGGTTCCTAAGTGAGGTCTAGAGAAGTCATTAGAGTTTTTTTTAGTCATTTCCCTACACAAAAGTTTTACTTAGCTGGCAAAGGTCATCATCTAATTTTCTAAAGAAATCATGTAGCAAAATATCCATGAACTAATAATCTTTGCTCACATTACAAACTAATCCCTATTCTCATAGTCCATCTCAAGATTGCAAAAAAAAAAAAAAAAAAAAAAAAAAAAAAAAAAAAAGACTCAAGGCTTAGAGACTTGGTTGAGGGAATTTTTTTTTAATTAAATTTTTTGACTTGATAATATTCTCTAAGATGGGGAAAGCTCAAAATTAAGGTCAATCCTCAACAATGCAAAAATCTCAAATTAAAAAAAAGTCTTTTCAATTGCATAAGGACAAGCATAACCAAAGAAATTATATCCCTCCCTCACACTTAAATCAAACATTGTCCTCAATGTTGCAAAAATATAAAGAGGGAAAAGAACTAGTACTCCCCTGGTTTAGGCCTCTAACTCTGATGTGGAGTGCTTCCCCTAATACCATCCATGATATTTCAAATTTTTAGGGAGAAGAGAGTGCTCAAGCAAGCCCTTGCAACAACAAGAGAAGTGATCATCTTCAAACCTGAATAAAACTGAAAGAAAGAAAGAAAGAAAGAAATAATAATAATAAAATATGCAAGCGAAACCCTTAGGTTGCCTCTCAAGAAGCACTAAATTTATAGTCTTCAGCTAGACTTCTCAAAACAACTTCTAATCATAACTATCAAACACCATAATTACCTTGTCTTCATTTCTTTTCAAACAACAAGGTATCACACACAAAAATTGATCATTCAAGTTAATTACTTGTACTTCCTTAATCATAGACAATCTTGGATTACAAGCAATTACTGAATCTAAATGAGGCACAACATGCATATCCTTGAAAATAAATATAGGCACTTCCAAGAATTTAGAGCATCCAATAAAATCAACTTGACTCTCATCAGTAAGAGTCAATACTTCAAGAGGAGGGTCATGAACAACAATTGGGACATCTATATCAATTTGATCACCAACATCACAATCCGTAGGCTCCACAGCCGGAACCTCTTCTAGACATCCACTATTCTCATCTAAATCAATTTCAAACCCACAATCATTTTCTACATTATCCATAGTCTCATGCAATTCCACACCTTCAACTTCCTCACAATAATCATTATCATCATAAGAAGTGGTAACCATGTTTAAGGAATTATCTTTCACCATAGTCTCAAGGGTTGAAAATTTTTGACTCGCATATACCTTCATATTTTGAACACTTGAGTCAATGCTAGCGAGAATCTCCCTTTGCTCTCTCCTAATCTCCCTTTGCTCTCTACTAGATCTCTCCGATGCTTCCACACACTCCTCAACTAATCTTTCCGAATTAGATTTTTCCCTGTACTCAATGGTGTGTTCTTCAATATGTGGATAAGAGTAAAAAGGAGGGGTATTTTCATGAGAACAATAGACATATGGATCCTCAAACTTTTGTTGCTCAAAACTTTCACCAGGACAAAATGAATGATCAAAATAAGATTGGTTCCTAGCAAAATCATCCCCCACAAAATGACTACTTGTAATATACGGACAATGCTCAAATAAATGATTCCCTCCACAATAAACACAAGACATGCAAACATATTGAGAAGAATCAACATATGGAATACAACCATCATTTTTGCTCCTTTTACGTTTCCTACGTTCATTCAAAGAATTTAAAATAGCAATCAATCCATCTTGTATAGAAGACGAAGAATTCATCTCCTTCTCAGTATTAAGACCAGTTGGTTGCCAATTGAAATCCATTTTTTTAAATTTTTTCCTAGAAAATAAAATAAAATATTTTTGAACTAAAACTTAAACTACTAATGCTCAATCAATTCCAACCAAGACAGTTGTGGCACACAAGTCCCCCGCAACGGCGCCAAAAACTTGATAGGGCAAAACTTTGTAGCCTAAAAACTCCACAAGTGCACGGGCCGTATCAAGTAATAAAGTGATAAGAAAAGTATTGTTCCCACGAGGACTTAGTATCACAACTTCGATTAAGCATTAATTTCACAATTTCGTTTAAGTTGAGCAAAACAAATTGAATTTAATTAAGATAAAGGAAAAGAAAATCAAAACTAAAATAAAAATAAGAAAACTACCACAATAATTTAATGAGCAACCCGAGTCACTAATCCCTTATTAGCTTCATAAACCTTGTTTTCACTAATTTAATCAGCTTCAATATCAATTTAGTTAATCTCGAGTATAAATAGCTATAAGTGTCTGTCGGTCTACTTACAACCCTCTCTTGAGTATAACTTATTATGTTTAACATAGTTACTCAAGAGGCAACAAAACTCGGACACACTCTTCAACAATTATATGGGGCCATTAGGTATATGTCTATCCTAATCGCAAATTAAATCGTAATCTAATCCCATATTACTTAATCTCAAAGCCTAATTAAAATCCCCTTCGTCAAGGTAAATCCCGATGCTCAAAATCATATTCAATGATGGCCAATCACTAAATAGATAAAACTAACCAAAATTAATATCAAATTTAACTAAATAATGAAAATAAAATCCAATTCACCCACAAGTTCATAGGTCCTCTAGGTTGCAAAACCAACTAGCCACACATGGCTCTAATAAAATCCATAACAAAAAGATAACAATTCAGGTTCAAAGAATAAAGAGAGAGCGGGGAAAGAAAGATTCTCCGTCGCCTCCACAGTCCTTTCGTCCTTCCGTGGAGATGATGAAGAGAACTGAAATGCTCAGCCACTATTCCTCTGCTTCTTCGTTCCTTCCTTGTTCTGCGTCTCTCGATCCTCTTCTTGTCTCTCGCCTCCCTATTTATAATTTAGGTCTCCTCCTCTTGATTAATCACCAAACTTAGGATCCAAGTTTAATCATCAAACTTAGGATCCAAGTTTTCTTTTTAGCATGTGAGGTCCACGTCTTTATTCCTTTTATTTAATTTATAGCTACAATTAAGCTCCATATGCTTTTTGTCTCTTCTCTTTCATATAATATCTCCCGCATTAAAAATAGGATATGAGTAGATTTTATATTGATTTATTCTTTGATACTAAGTCTGATTCAATGATGGAAAAGTCAATAAAAGATAATTAAATAGGTATATAATATCAATAATTCCAATTAATTCTCTTAAAATATACATCTATTTAATCATAAAATTATACTTATCACCTAGCCATGTCTAATATCAACTCATCTTCCTACTCCTCTGCCCACACAACCGCCTTAAGAAAAGAATCTAGGAAAATGCCAAAAAAATCACAAACAAATGACATTTCAGATTACATAGGTGTAAATCTCGACTTTATTATGTTGCTTACATAGGCGTCCCTCTGAAAAGGGACATAAAAAAGGGTTTAGAAAAAGACATTAAAAGCTCTTTTTGTAGTAGTGTATCCTTGAGCTAATAACAAAATGAGTCTTATAAATTGTCAGCTTACTAAATAGTCACTTGTTCCCATGGTAATATATTTAGTACAGCAGAGGCTTTTCTTCAGGACTCACACTGGGCATGTAATGACTGCATTGAAGAATATCACCCTGGCTATTTTGTAACTGCAGAATATTGGATTTAGCATATTAGTATCCTAGACATACCCTAGGTGCATGTCAACACGAAGTCCACTATGAAGTCAACTATTACCAGAGTAATGAATCTCCATTATGCCAATCATTGGGCTAATTCCTGTCACTTATATTTATAGCTAGATACACAATTCCAAACCCGCACTTAGTAAGAACATATGCAACCATAATGACTGCATCATATGCTATAACTATATAACAAATCATTTTCATTCATACTTGCAATAGTCAGATTAAAATATGCGCCCATGTACTTACTATAGCCTTGAGAACCTTCTTTCGTGGGAAATGCACAGGTATGGAGTAATGTAAGTGTTGGTATATTATCAGGAAATCACCTCATTTTCCTCAATATTAACAAAGTGCATATTTTTGTACTATAAACTTAGCCATCATAATATAAGTATTTGACAACAAATGCATTGGTTTGGCATATTTTTTTTTCTTTACTCAATACAAGTACAGATAAGTACAGATGGAAGGGTCCATATTTACATTTCTTGGTCAAATAATCATAACATTACTAACAATATCTTCATAACATAACTAACAAAAGCATTTACAAGAAACAACATTCAAGCAGCTACTGCGACAACATGAACAAAAAAATCAACTGCTCTTCTAATAAACAGGTGTTTTAATCTATTGGCATCTGACAAAACATTACAATGAAACAACCACAAAAAAGTTGAGCAATACAACCAAACTTGTTAAAAACGACTTAAAATACTGAAGGAAATAGAGTAATCTGCTCAATTCTTTTTCTACTTAATTGACTTCAGTGGCTTTAAGGATGACTTTGCTGGAGATCTAGGACCATATGCAACATTCTTTGAATCATGAGCAGTAGGTTTCTTTCAAACTACCTTCCTCTTTCCGTTTGAAGAAACAACAGGCATGACATCAGAAATTGAAACTTCATCAAGTTCAATAGTGGGAAAGGTTTCAGATAGTGTAACATATGCTTCAACATCTGCTGAAACCTCAGTAGTGGCATTCCTCATGAAAATGATAACCTCTTCGTCATCATTATATAATCCACTTGGTTGTCCAACCTAATAAGTATCAAAATGAGCAAACAGTGAGTATGTTAAATTGTATTGAACTACCTAAGCAAAAATAAGTCAACTCGGTAACACTAAACCTCAGAAGCAGCTTCATTAAAGTCACCAATAAGATCAGCACACTCAGCATATGTTGCAACAGACACACTCGAACTTGGGTGCTCCTTGTTGTACTTGTTCAACTTTATCTATAGAATCATTTTCTTGCCAATCAAGTTGTCAATTTCACTTAGAAACTCATAGCAGATTGCCTCCTAATAACAAAGATGAACAACATTATCAAAAGAATGAAAAACCATGTCACTGATATGAAAAATCCATAATGATACCTTGGAATATTTGCTTTTAGGTCAGCTACAGTTTTCTTTAGAATCTCATACGCATACTTGTCAAAAAGCACTACCGAGGCAGTTCCAGAATCATCACCAATAAGGTAATTAAACCTCAGCCTGCAGAAAGTGAAAGTTTATGAGATCTATACATTTAACAATTACTATAATAACATATGGTATATAAAAGACATATCCAAAACAAAAGTAACCAGTGGTTTAACTTCGCGTGGCTATTGTAAGGGGAAACCATACACTATCCAATCAAAGTAAAGTGATTAAAGATATATCTTTTATATACCATATATTGTTATAGCAATTGTTAAATGTATAAATCTCATAAACTTTTACTTTTTGTAGGCTGAGGCTTAATTACCTTATTTATGATGATTGTGGAACTGCCTTAGTAGCGCTTTTTGACAAGCATGCATCTGAGATTCTGAAGAAAACTGTAGCTGAGCTAAAAGCAGATATTCTTGAGGTATCATTAAAGTTTTTTCATATAAATGACGTGGTTTTTTCATTCTTTTGATAACATTGATCATCTTTGCTATTAGGAGGCAATCTACTATGAATTTCCAAGTGAAATTGACAACTTGATTGGCAAGAAAATGATTCTATAGATAAAGTTGAACAAGTACAACAAGGAGCACCCAAGTTCGAGTGTGTCTGTTGCAACATATGCTGAGTGTGCTGATCTTATCAATGACTTTAATGAAACTGCTTCTGAGGTTCAGTGTTACCGTGTTGACTTATTTTTGCTTAGGTAGTTCAATACATTTTAACATACTCACTATTTGCTCATTTCGAAACTTATTAGGTTGGACAACCACCAAGTGGATTATATAATGATGACGAAGAGGATATCATTTTCATGAGGAATGCCACTACTAAAGATAAGGTTTCAGCAAATGCTGAAGCATCTATTACGCTATCTGAAACCTTCTCCACTATATTGAATTTGAGATGTCATGCATGTTGTTCCTTCAAAGGAGAAGAGGAAGGTAGTTTCGAAGAAACCTGCTCATGGTTTAAAGAATGTTGCATATGGTCCTACATCTCCAGCAAAGTCATCCTCAAAGCCACTGAAGTCAATTAAGCAGGAAAAGAATTGAGCATATTATTTTATTTCCTTTAGTATTTTAAGACATTTTAATAGAGCACACTACTTAGTTGGTTAGAAATGAGAATATTATTTTCTCTCCCATCTTTTCTTTTCTTAGTTTTCTAGATACATGTATTATGGTATCAGATTTATTTTTCCCCCAAACACTTCCGCACTTCTCTCTTTCCCGTTCTTTCTGCCTTGCCTCGACCCACAGTGGTTCTCTCTGCCTTGACCACGGTGGTGTTGATTCTGGTGTGTTGATTTACTGTAAACCTTCTCTGTTTTGTTCCAGCAATACGGTGGCTGATTTCGCTGTCTTGATCGACGCCGACGACTGGAGATTTCATCCGATCGGTGATTACGAAGCTCACGCCTGGAGACGCTTCGATCTGTGGTGTTCTTCGATCTGTGCACACAGGACCTTGTACTCTTCGTCTAGTGATTTGTATTCTGTTCTGCAATTTCTTTGCTCGATCTTCCATGGCTACCGAGGGTTCTTCATCCATCTCGTCACTTGCTCCATCTCAGGATCCGTCGAGTTGCTACTATATGCATCCTAATGAGAATCCATCTTTGATTCTCGTCTCATCTCCTTTGATCGGTTCCAACTACCACCATTGGGCGAGAGCCATGACGATTGTTCTCATGAGCAAGAATAAGTTTCAGTTCGTTGACGGCACTTTGCAGGTTCCAGCGACTTCTGATCCATTGTTTCAGACATGGCAACGTTGCAACACCATGGTGTTGACCTGGCTGCTTCGTTCGATTTCACCTTCCATCAGTCAAAGTGTCATTTGGCTTAATCGTGCAATCGACGTCTGGAATGATTTGAAGGAACGATTTAGCCAGAGTGATTCATTTCGGGTGGCTGAGCTCCAGGACGAGATTTTCTTGATCAGACAAGGTAATTCTTCTGTTTCTGATTATTTTACAAAATTGAAGATAATTTGGGATGAATTGCTTAATTTCCGTCCCATTCCTGATTGCTCCTGCTCGTCTAAGGATTACTTTCGTCAAGATTACATTATTCGTTTCCTAAAAGGCCTTAATGATCGGTTGTCCACTGTTCGGTCTCAAATTTTGCTAATGGAACCTCTTCCTTCCATTAACAAAGCCTTTTCTCTGGTTGTTCAACAAGAGCGGAACTCACAGAATCCCGTAATCGAGCGTTTGTCTTGCTCGTATGGATTCTGTTTCGATTTCACCAAATTTCTTCAAAATCTGCTTATCAGCCCAACAACAGTAATCCAAAGGTCTGTACCTACTGTGGCAAGCCTCGCCATACCAGTGAAACTTGTTACAAGAAGCATGGCTTCCCTCCTGGCTATAGGACTCGCAGTAAAGGTTCAGTGAACAATTTGGTAACCTCTTCTCTTAATCCATCGGCCGGCATTTTATCTTCAACACCTACTACTGCTAACTTTTTATTAGTCAAGATCAATATAATCAGTTAATTGCTTTGTTGCAACCCACTGCTGCTCATGGTTTGCCTGCCTCTATTTCTACTTCCACACCTATGGCTACTCCCTGTGTCAATCAACTCTCTGCACCACATTTGCTTCCAAATGCTGATCCCCAGCGTATGTATAATATTCTTGCTTTTGATTCTTCTAATCAATGGATTCTTGATAGTGGTGCTACTACTCATGTTTGTTACTCTTTAACCTGGTTTAGTTCATATTCGACTATTTCTCCTATTCATTTAACTTTACCAAATCAGTCCATTATTGTTGCTAGCATCTCTGGCACTGTCAAAATCAATGCATCTATTACTCTCCACAATGTCCTTTACATTCCCACCTTTCATTTTAATATTCTCCCTATTTCCCAAATGGCTCATGACCTCTCTTGTTGTTTCCTTTTCTTTGCCTCTCATTGTCTTATACAGGATCCGAAGACATGGACAACGATTGGTTCAGCTGAGCTTTCTCAAGGTTTATTCAAGCTACGTAGTCACTTACCTATAGATGCTATGGATGCTGGTTCTGTTTCCACAGATATTTCCCGTATTAATTCTATTTCCACAAATGTTCCCCTTTTTGATTTGTGGCATTTTCGCCTTGGTCATTTGTCTACCTCTGTTTTGAATGTTTTGAAGCAACAATGTCCTTTCATTTCTTGTATTTTTTCTGGTGCTTGTGATGTATGTCATTTTGCAAAATAAAGAAAAATTCCCTTTCCAATAAGTGCATCCAAAACTGATTATTGTCTCCACATGTTGCATGATGATCTTTGGGGACCTTATAAGCTTTCTTCTATACATGGCCATCGCTATTTTTTAACTGTCGTCGATGATTTTACACGTTATACTTGGGTTCATCTTTTGAAAACCAAATCTAATGCTCGAAATGCTTTGCAATCTCTTATTCTATTGCTTGAAAATCAATTTGCTCACAAGGTTAAAATTGTCCGCATTGATAATGGTGTTGAGTTTCAAATGCATGCTTTTTATTCTTCTAAAGGTATTTTTCACCAAACTTCATGTGTTAAAACTCCAGAGCAAAACAGTGTTGTAGAATGCAAGCATCAACATATTTTGAATGTTGCTCGAGCTTTAATGTTTCACTCTCATTTACCTTTATCCTATTGGTGTTATGTTGTGACCCATGCTATATACATTATCAATCGACTTCCTACTCCGATTTTAAATAATAACTCTCCCTTTTTCTTACTTCATAACACATCTTCGAACTATACCCAATTTAGGGTGTTTGGCTCATTGTGTTTTGCTTGCACTTACTCAGCTTATAGAACAAAATTTGATTCTAGAGCTCGTAAATGTGTTTTTCTTGGTTTTAAAAGTGGCACCAAGGCTATGTTCTTCTTGACATTCATAATCATCAAATTTTTATATCTCAGCATGTTATTTTCTATGAATCCATATTTCCTTATACTCACTGTTCACCCTCTTTGGATTCTATTTCTATGCCTACTGTCACTAATCTGCTGACCTTGCTTTTGATGATTTGCCATCTGTCTTGCCTTCGGTTTCTAACCCACCTTTATCCCTTCCAATTACCCCTGCCCCCTCCTCTCCTTCTTCTATTCCTTCCCCTTGTTCAGCTTCTCCAATACCCCTTCACAGATCCGATAGAATCTCTAAGCATCCTACATATCTAAGTGACTACCATTGCTCTTAACTCACTTCAGCACCATCGGTTTCCATGTATGGATCATGTAGATATCCTCTTTCTTCAGTTTTGTCATATGGTAATCTCTCTCCCTCATATAAACATTTTGTTTGTTCTATTTCCATTCTTCTTGAGCCTAAAACATATCGTCAAGCCATTAAACATCCTGAGTGGTAGCAGGCTATGCAAGCTGAAATTTCAGCGTTAGAGCAAAATCACACATGGATCTTGACTGAATTACCTCCAGGTAAATCTCCTATTGGTTGTAAGTGGGTGTTTAAGACTAAATTTCATGCTGATGGTAGTTTAGAGAGATATAAACCCCGGTTAGTGGCAAAGGGCTATACTCAAACTAAAGGAGTTGATTATTTTGATACTTTTTCACCGGTTGCTAAAATGACTACAGTTAGATTGTTACTTACTGTTGCTGCCTCTTCTAATTAGCATCTTGAACAACTTGATGTCAATAATGCATTTTACATGGTGGTCTTCATAAGGATGTTTACATGTCACTTCCTCCTGGTTTTTCTCCTTCTCATCCCCATCTAGTTTGTAAATTGCAGAAGTCTCTCTATGGTTTAAAACAGGCCTCCCGACAATGGTTTGCTAAACTATCTTCGCTTTGTTGTCTTGTGGTTATACTCAATCCAAATCGATTACTCTTTATTTACTAGAAAGCATGATGCTTCTTTTACTGCTCTCTTGGTTTATGTTGATGATATTATTCTGGCTGGTACTGATATGCTTGAGATCACTCGCATTAAATCCTTTCTTAACACCACCTTCAAGATTAAGGATCTTGGCAAGCTCAAATTCTTTCTTGGTGTTGAGGTTGCTCGTTCTACTATTGGTATCTCTTTAAATCAACGCAAATTTGCTCTTGATATCCTTGATGATGCAGGTTATTTGGGTTGTAAACCTCTTTCTACTCCTATGGCTCGTCATACTAGATTGTCTAAAGACATTGGTACATTACTTACCGTTATTGTTCCTTACAAACGTTTAGTTGGGCGTCTCTTGTACCTTACCACCACAAGGCCTGATATATCCTATGTGGTTCAGCAACTCTGTCAATTCACTCATGCACCTACCAATGTACACTATCAGGCAGCCCTTAAAGTCTTACGGTACATCAAGAAGTGGCCTGGTAAAGGATTTTTCTTTCCCACCTCTTCTTCTTTACAGTTGCGTGCTTTCAGTGATTCTGATTGGGCTGGGTGCCCTGATACACGTCGCTCTTTATCTGGTTATTGTATTTTTCTTGGTGATTCTCTTGTTTCATGGCGTTCTAAGAAACAGACCACTGTTTCTCTTTCTTCGTCTGAGGCAGAATATAGGGCCATGGGTTGTGTTGCTTGTGAGATTCAATGGTTGCTATATTTACTTACTAATTTGCAGATTCCTCATTCTTCTCCTACAGTGCTTTATTGTGACAATCAGTCTGCTATGCATATTGCTTCTAATCCTACTTTTCATGAACGCACCAAACATCTAGAGATTGATTGCCATTTTGTTAGAGACAAGGTTCAAGCTAGGCTTATTAGACTACTTCCGGTTCGCAGTGCTAATCAACTTGCTGATATTTTTACTAAACCCCTTGATCCACAACCTTTTCATGGTTTTTTATCTCGTCTTGGCTTAATCAACATATACGCCCGACTTGTGGGGGTAATAGAGCACACTACTTAGTTGGTTAGAATATTTATTCATTGTAACAAACTTGTTAAGTCATATTGTTTATTTGTTACTTTGTGATGTAAGTATTTAGTTAGGTTTTTATTATTTTGTTCTCTCAATATAAGAGACCCTTAATGTACATATCAGTTTCAGAAATGAGAATATTATTTCCTCTCCCATCTTTTCTTTTCTCAGTTTTCTAAATACACGTATTACATTTTTTGCAATGTTGATTGTATTGCTAAGCTTTTTTGTTGCTGTTTCATTGTAATGTTCTATAGTATGTAACATTCAACAAACGAGTATATAGTTTTCTTTTGATTAAATGAAACTTTAGAAATAGCTACCTATGATAAAGTGTGTACCATGAGAGCTATAGTTGGCACTCATTCATATTCAAGTGTTTCTCCGTTTGCACCACTTCTTATAATCTTTGCGAGGCCAAATCGACGTTGTTTAATTTTTTCCTTCAATTTTACTTGTTGTAAACGAAACTAACGATTAAAAAATAAATTACTGAGGTGAAACAGACTGAAACTAATCAAAAGAATAATCATAAAAATTAGTCTCTTCCCATGGCTTTCTTGCAAGCAACTACATAGTAAAACAAAGAAGGATTAAAGCATTTTCTTGGCATCCATTCAAGACCTTAAACCTAACGCAATAAACCATGAAGTGGAAGAAGTTGAGAAGGGAAAAAAAAAACAAAACCTACAGGTGCTTGGCTTGAAAACTTGTTGCAAACGAAGCAATGAGGCCGGAGAAGTAGTAGCATCGGATCGGAGGTGACGTTCAGGTTCGGCGTAGGTCTCTTCCTCTTCCGGCCATAGCTAATGCCTCAAGATTTGGCCTGAAAATCACGAACCAAGCACGAGTACGATAAAGCCTAAATGGAAGAGCGGCAAAAAGGTTGTTCTCTTCGTTGGCGGCGCAGAGATAGCGGATGAGGGCGTCGAGGCTACCCCATGGCTGACGAAGAGGACAGGGACAAGGCACCGGCGGGTTGTGAAGGCCAAAGAAAGGGCATGTCGAGGTGTGGACTTTGGTCTTCCTGAACTGATCAAGGTACTGGAGGAAGTTCATGTTGAATAATAAACTTGATTCAGGTTAATGGTTATTTGGCCCAATTTCTAGAATAAGTCTTTAGGGGTTAAAAGGCCTAAAATATGCAAGAGTTGTTTTGGCCCAAATTCTAGAGTAATCTACTCTAGATATCTCCATAGAAATATCTAGAGAGTAGTTGTAACTAGAAACCACCATAATAAATATCTAGGCTAGGAAATTGTAGAGAATTCTAGAGAATGGTTTGTAGGCCTTAGATTAAAGTTGGGTTGGCACAATCCTAGCCATTGGTTAAGGAGGTGCCATAGTATAAATAGGTGTATGTCCTCCACCATTTTGTATCAAGCCAAGTTGTGAAGTAATAAAGTGTTCTCTTCCTCCAAATCTCTCTAAACTTTCCTTTGCTCAAATATCCTCCTTCCAACAAAGTGGTATCAGAGCCTTAAGATCCTTTCTAGAGAGATGGCAAGTAGCAACATGGTTCCTTTCCAAGTCCCTATGCTCACCAAGAGCAACTATGACAATTGGAGTATCAAAATGAAGGCCCTCCTTGGATCACAAGATGTATGGGAGATGGTAGAGAAAGGCTACAATGAGTCACAAGAAGGAGCTACTTTATCCCAAGCTCAAAGGGATAGCTTGAAGGATTCAAGAAAGCTCTCTATCTCATCTATCAAGGATTGGATGAAGATGCTTTTGAGAAGATTTCAGAGGCAACTACTGCGAAGGAAGCATGGGAGAAGCTACAAACCTCCTACAAGGGTGCTGAGCCAGTCAAGAAGGTACGTCTCCAAACTCTAAGGAGTGAGTTTGAAACTTTACACATGAAAGATGCCGAAAGTATCTCCGACTATTTTTCTAGAGTCTTGGTGGTAACTAATCAATTAAAAAGAAATGGTGAAAAGATAGATGATGTAAAAATTATGGAGAAAATTTTGCGATCTTTGGATTCGAAATTCAATCACATTGTCACTGTCATAAAAGAAACAAAAAATTTAGAAGCTATGACAATAGAGCAACTCTTGGGCTCTTTACAAGCATACGAGGAGAAGAAAAAGAAGAAGCAATGGGTTGGTGAACAACTACTTAAGACACAACTCAATTCCAAAGAAAAGGAAGAAGACTTTGGAAACACAAGAGTACGAGGAGGATATCGTGGTCGAGGAAGAGGTCGTGGAAGTGGAAGCGTAGGCTTCAACAACAACTATGCCCAAGAAGATCGGAGAGAAGGCTCAACAAGAGGCCGTGGAAGAGGTGGCTCGCAACCAAGACGTGACAAGTCTCAAATCAAGTGCTACAACTGTCAAAGGTATGGTCATTATGCTTCTGAATGTAGAGTCCCTAAGAGAAGGATTGAGGAGAAGGAAAACTATGTGGAAGAGATAAGTCACGAAGATGGAACTCTGTTAATGGTACGCACCAACAGTGTAGGAGAACAAGAGAATACATGGTATCTAGACTCAGGTGCAAGCAATCACATGTGTGGAAAGAGAAACATGTTCGTAGAACTTGATGAATCAATAAACGGAAATGTCTCGTTCGGAGATGAATCAAAGGCACTGGTGAAAGGAAAAGGTAAGATTCTTATCCGATTAAAAGACGGAAGGCATGAATTCATTTCTAATGTCTACTATGTGCCCAACATGAAGAATAATATTTTGAGTTTGGGGCAACTCTTAGAGAAAGGGTATGATGTTCACTTAAAGAATAATACTCTCTCTTTAAGAGACAATCAAAATAAATTGATTGCTAAAGTGACTGTGTCGAAAAATAGAATGTTTCTGCTAAACATCCAACACGACATTGCAAAGTGCCTCAAAGCCTGCTACAAGGATGCATCTTGGCTATGGCATCTGTGATTTGGACACCTCAACTTTGGTAGTCTTGAGTTGTTATACAAGAAGGAGATGGTGAAAGGATTGCCTTCCGTCAGTCAACTTGACCAACTATGTGAAGGATGTTTACTTGGGAAGCAATGCCAAAAGAGCTTTCCAAAGGAGGCCTCATCAAGAGCTAACAAGCCGCTCGAGCTCATATATACAGACGTTTGTGGACCATTAAAGCCAAGCTCACTTGGTAAGAATAATTGCTTTCTTCTCTTCATAGATGATTTCTCAAGGAAGACGTGGGTGTATTTTCTATAACAAAAAACGGAGGTGTTTGAAGTCTTCAAGAAGTTCAAGGCCAGTGTAGAGAAAGAAAGTGGATGCAAGATTAAAGCATGGTAGAGAAGAGAATCGATCTGATTGGCATGGACGTGAATAAAGCTGCAATAATCTTAAAAGCAAAATTCGGAGAATCACTATCAAAATAAAAATTGGAAGGTTATAAGCTATATTCCAAGCTCTGGTCCTCTCTTGGTTTTTTCCTGGTTTTGAATTGGTTAATAATATTTTGTCCAAAAAAAAAAAGTTAATAATATATGCTTCGTCCATATATATGTATGTATGATTCAATAGAGTTGTAAATGAGCAATAAATATCGGGGTATGTTTCACTCAATGGTTGCACGTGAACGTTCAGAGTTTCCTTCACGCCATGATCTATTTTGATATGACTCTTCCATACTGAAGCAAATTAAAAATCTTCCAAAGAAAGAAAAACGGAAAAGGAACCAAGTTAGAATATAGAATGGTTTGGAATAACAATTTGAGCATTATTTTTCAGTTATGATTTACGGTATATAAGACAAATATATGAGAGAAGTTTTGTCTTGATTTACGGAAAAAAAAAATTTTAGGATCTTGAATGTGATCTCAAACAAACACAGAATATGTAATAGCAGCTTAACTAGTCTATTATTTAACTTAAATAGTATAGGTAAATTAATAGCAATAAGTGATTTAGTTTTCTTTTATTAAGCTGGTTGGTTCTATTTTAATTAACTGTGACAATCTGAAAGAGACTTGTCGTGTCTCCCAAAATAACCAAGCGAAAATGATTTGCGAAAATAGGGAACTGGGTCGTTTCCCCAACGAACTTGCGGCGAGTTTGATTAACGGCAACGAGAGAAACGAAACAATAAAAATGGGGGTTTTTGATTCAAACAGATTAAAAACGAAAATAAACTGAAACAGAATGAAATATGCAGAAATAGAATGGATTAAACGGAAACAGATTAAAATCGATCAATCCAACATTCAGATTCTAGAAACTTCCATCATTGAACGAAATATGAACGAACTCGCGTTTGGTTACGGACGAACGGAAATCTCTGCGTTCATCCAAAAACCCCTCGACTAGACGATCACCTACCGTTTGTTCGAACAATGGCGTCTCACCGTGCGATCACATAGCAAGCACTTAAACCTAGTTCGAACTCGCCCTTGGGATGAACCAAATCGAATATTAAATCTAATATTCGAACTATTTCCAAATCGAATCCGATAAGATGAAAACAAATGAGTAAAGTTACCGGTTAAGCACAAGCTCTCGGACGTATCATGGAATCCTCAACGTTGGGTTAATCACGAAGTTTAGGCGAGCATGGCTGGAAAAAATGAAGAACGGACGAAGAACGCGAAGAACATTGTAGAGAAAATAAAACTTCGTATTTAATCGAAACTTTAAAAAACGTGAATGACCAAAAGTGTTGTAGCCACCATCTGACTTAAAGTTAACCTAAAATGGAAATGGGCTCCAACGGTTCAGCCCAAAACGGAAATAAAATAAAAGTGGGCTTTAATTACAAAATTCGAGCCCAAATAAAATCTAGAAATATACATCTAACTTTGGCTCCAAAATCGACCGCCCTCTTGTCCAAATTTGCCGTTTATGTCTTCATAACAATTGTAGCTCTCTGAATCATTTGAAATATGAAACACAAATGAGGCAAATCCGATGTCTGGTTCAAGAGTTATAGTAAAAATAGTGAAGCAATATAAAACTAGAATTTTATTATTAAAAATGGCTAAAATATAATCAAAGGGCCAAAGCCCGAATAAGTATAAAAGCCATTATTTATTAACTAAAGAGTCATAAATTATTAATCAAGAGATAAAAAGAAGTGTATAAAATGTCATCTTCGATAAGACTGCAAAGAGTAGAAAAGAAACAAATATATGGAAAAAGAGATATGTGTTCTTCGATCTTCCCTATTGTCGTAATCTTGATGTGAGACACCGTATTGATGTCTTGCATGTGGAGAAAAACGTATGTGATAGTATTGTTGGCACGCTTCTCAACATACAAGGTAGTTCCAAGGATGGTGTGAAGGCAAGATTGGATTTGATAGCAATGGGAATACGCGAAGAGTTACATCCAAGGCCACATGGTAACAGAACTTATTGTCCCCCGGCTTCTCATAATTTGTCTAAGTATGAGAAATGAAGTTTTTGTAAGTGTTTACATGGCACAAAAGTTCCCTCGGGGTATTCTTCAAATTTTAAGAGGCTTGTATCGATGAAGGACTTGAAATTAGTAGGCCAAAAGTCTCATGATTGTCATGTCTTGATGCAACGGCTACTCCCAATAACTATTCGAGGCATCGCCGAATATGATCTTTGGGTCGTTTTGACTAGACTTTGTTTCTTCTTCAATGCGGTTTGTAGTAAAGTTTTCGAGATTGAAAAGTTGGATGAATTGGAGAATGAAGGATATCTTATCTTGTGCCACCTTGAGAAGCTTTTTGTTCCTACATTTTTTGACATCATGGTTCATCTAATTGTTCATCTAGTGAGGAGATAAAGTTGTGCGGCCCTATCCATTTACGGTGGATGTACCCAATTGAAAGATCTATGAAATTCCTAAAAGGGTATGTGAAGAACGCATACCGGCCAGAAGCATCAATTATTCAGAAATATGTTTCTGAAAAAGCCATGGAATTTTTTCAAAATTATTTGGCCAAAGTAAGACATATTGGGCTTCCAAAACGTCAGCATGCTAAAGGGGGTAGACGAGGGGCTTCAATAAAGAGTGTGGATCCTGATGAATTGTCACAAGTTCACTTATACATCTTGAATAATGTTGATGAAGTTCAAGCCAGCATAGCTACACATAAAGAAGTTGTAAGGAAAGAAAATCATCGAATGACTGAACAAAGGTTGATTAGGGAGCATAACAGAATTTTTGCACACTAGTTCAAAAAAAAGGTCGAGGGAGAGAAATGTGTTTCTGATACAATCAAATGGTTAGCACGTGGTCCTGAGGTTGATGTCATAAGTTGGAATTCGTATGTGATCAATGGTTTTACATTTTACATGAAGTCCCTAGATGATACGAGCACAGTCCAGAATAGTGGTGTTATGTTAGAGGCTGAATCTATGCACTTCTCCAATTCAAAAGACAAGAGGCCTTTATTGGCAGTCATGCCATATTATGGGGTTATTGAAGAGATTTGAGAGGTGGACTATGTGAAAATTAGATTTCCCATTTTCAAATGCAAATGGGTTAATGTCAATAATGGTGTTCAGATCGATCGGCTGGGATTTATATTAGTCGATGTCAATGGTAGAAGTTTTGGAGATGAACCTTTTATTATGGAAGACCAGGCGAAACAAGTGTTATATATCACCGATCAAGAAAATAAAATGTGGTCTGTAGCTCTCTAAGGAAAAAGGGTCATTGATATTGATGAGGAAAGTCATTCAAATTATGGTCTTCCTGAGAGTACTCCTTTTTCAAGGGGCCTACCGGACATAAACGAAGAAGATGAAGTAGATAATGAACCCGGCATAAGAAATGATCATCAAGAAGGGATATGGGAGGATATCACTTTATAAAAGAGTCAATTCATAAGGTAATATTCATATGCAGAATTCTTTGAAAACTTTAAGGTTTTACCTATATTATATTCCTTCTATGTTCATCAACAATGTCACTGACTATGAAGTTTTTTCTTGTTTTATTTTTGTGGCAGGATCCGATCTAAAGGGGCATGTTATAAAAGAGGATGTTATTACATTGTTGGGTGGGAATCAGATGAAGACATGGTGAATATTATTTTGTGCATGTATGTTGTATTTGTAACTTATTGTATTTGTAAGTAAGTTATCTTATTGTATTAATTAATTTAGGTGTTGTAGTCATAGTATAATCATTAATTAAAGGCCACATAACTCGTGGTGAATAATATTCGTATTCTTTGCCCCAATTCAATTTATTCATAATTGTTCATAGCTTGTAGCTTAAAGTATCGACTTTTATGTCTTTGGATTGGGTGGTGGATTTGTGTGTAATACAATCGGAAGAACGAACAGGGAAAATTTAGACCTAAATAAATACGCCAGTCTTAAATGTTCAACTCTTAAGACCGGATGTATTTATATGTCTGGTCTTAAAGGTCTGCAAATTCATAAGCCCGATCTTAAAAGTTAGTCTTTTAAGACCGGTATATTTATACGTCCAGTCTAAAAATTTCAATTTTTAAGACCGGATTTATTTATCATCCAGTCTTGAAAGTCAGTCTTTTAAGACCGCGTATAATTAGTCGTTGGTCTTAGAAGCCGCTATTTTTTAGACCGTATTTAGTTTCGTCCGGTCTTAAAATTCAGATCTTTTAAGTGCGGCCTAGTTTTTAGCCGGTCTTAAAAGTTGAGTTTTAGGACCGAACAAAAATATTTCAGGTTTATTTAGTACGACTTTTAAGACCCATTGTTTTAAATGTCCTAGGTCTAAAAGAGTTTCTTTAAGACCGGTCCGAGTCCGGTCTTAAATGTTAGACTTTTAATACCCCGAATGGAACAAGACCGGTCGTTGGTCCGGTCTTACGATGCCTCTTTTGTCCGGTCTTAAAAGCTTTTTTTGCACTAATGGAATGAAGATGAGGGTGAAAGTTTTGTAGTTACAATATGTTGTGTATGAAGGAAAAAAGGTGTTGTTAATAGGTGCAATGATAGTTGTCAATATAAGTGATGAACTTGTTAATGACAACAATAGGTCATATTTAAATGTTTTACTTGTGGTTTAATGATGTTTTTGGGTATTTTGTGCTCTTTTTACTGCTTAAAAGAGAGAATTAATCAACATGCAGTAAAAGTTGTGTAGTTGCAACTCCTGATGTAGGAAGTCAGAATAAGTTGTTAATAAGGGCAGTGATAGTTGTTAATAAAGGTGGTAAACTTGTTGATGACATTTATATTGTGCAAGTGGACAATGGTGATGGCTAGCACATTTAGGAAGATTCTATTATGTTTCCTTGATGTAAGGGGAAGGTTTGTAGTTAGTGGAGATGGTGATAGAACAGAATGGTGGGATCAAGAACCATTAAGGAAGTAATGTGCGTTACGGCATGAAAGATGTGGCAATTTTTTTGTGGTGGTTCAAAAGTAAAAACCTCTATAGAATTCAAAGAGTCTTATATATTGTAGTAGTTTTGTGTAAAAACAACCACAAAATGCAAATAGTCTTTAAATGCAAATAATTGGCAAATTTGTGGTGGTTTCCTATAAAAACCGCTACACGGTTTGAAGCTATATAAATAATTCCAGAGAAATTATATTTTGTGAAGAATTAGCCGTAAGAAGCCAAACATTGGTTTCAAAGTAGCTACTTGCGATGAAAATTTGCAAATGGGTTGTGTCGGGTATCATGTTACCTAGCACCACATTTGCATACATGGAGCAACTACTTTCAAACCAATGTTTAGCTTCTTGCTGCTATTCTCAAAATATAACAAAAGTTTGTAGCGATTATAACAAAAACTGATACTAAAGCAAATAGTCTAACATTGGTAGAGGTTAGTAAAAAAAAACCGCTAAAGAATGCAAAGAGTCTTCACATTTTTAGAGGTTCTGTTTACCGCTACAAAATGTCACGGGAACGAGGAATATTGTAGCGGTTACTATAGCGGTTTTTTAAAACAGCTACAAATGTTCAATTGGTTAAATGCAACAATGACCCATGCACATTTCACACTTATCGCACAAATTTCATTCTCACTTGCTATCTTGTGATATTTAAATATAGTATTTATAGAGTAATGTCTTGAGGAAGAGATTTACAAAAGAGAAAGGAGGTCCTCATGTTAAGGATGAGGAGGTTAAGCTTAATTGGAGTGACTTTGAGCAAGGTGGGGAGTTTGAATTAAACATTCCCTTACATGATATGGAGCGGTTCCTTGATGGGGAGATCGCCTATGACCAGGGTGAACCGCCAACACCATCTTTGCCATCAACTGGGTTTGATGTGGAAGTCGAAGGTAAAATTAATTATTGTTTTAATAAATTTAATATTTAATTTCCATACATTTTATTAAAAGTATAATTAACTATAGTCAAAAATGTTGTCAAATGTGTTGATCCGCAAGGGAACATCATCATGAGGAAGCCGGACGTGCCCAGTGTGAATGCGGTGGATAAGCCACGTGTTATAGTTCTGTGGAATGATCACACGGACCAACCGATCAAGAATGGTAATCACCTCTTCAACCATCAGAAGAGATACTCATTGATAACTGATCATGATGACACTGAGACCTTTTTCAACCGATAGCCTCATTAGACGATTGTTCTCAACCTGAACATGAGCCATCATTAAGAAAGTTTATAACCCCTGGTGTTTGTAAACTAGTTGGAGGAAGTGAGAGATTCAAATTTACGGCAACTTAGAAGTTCCAAGCACATAGACATGTCTTGATTAATTGTACTCAAGTTGAACCCTTCTTTAGTAAGGATTGTACACTCGTATGTTATCCTATATATTTCCTTACATTTTATACTTACATTTTATGATCGTCATCTCATGATCAATTACAAGGAATTTAGATGTCATGTGAAGCGTCAACTCAGGATCTATACACAGGCATTCTTCGAAATTGATAGAAAGGTCCAAAGAGAATTCCCAAGATGGTTTGCCCGAAGAATACTAAATGACTACACCCGGTACTCACCAGATTTTAGAGCTCTTGCATTCGACCCTCTTAACCATGCAACCAGGTTTACGGCATATAATTTCAATGGTTTCAAGTTTTGTACAGTTTCAGAAGATCAAGGATTGCTAACTCAAAACTTGAGTATTTATGGCACCTTCGGGATAAGGGTTATGCGAGCAGTAGTGACGGAAAATGCACTTTGTAGACGATCCCGTAATATGGAAAGCTTCTTGATGTTGTGGAAATAAATTACCAAGGTCATTTCTGGGTGATGTTGTTCAACTATTTGTGGGAAAATACGACAACTTCGCTGCGACTCACAATTGACAAATTATGCATCACATCAATAAATTTCTCCTGGCCAATTCACACCAATCAATCTCAAGATGATTAGCCATATATTCTTGCCTTAGAAGCACACTAAGTTTATTACGTCAAGGACGAGAGACACAGGGATTGGAATATGGTGGTTCACTTTAAGTCTTGAGAACTTTACGACATGGGCCATGATGACAACAATACCTTCGAGAGTGAGCCGTTCCAACCCAATTTTGAAAACTTCTTCCCTGAAGGCGATGATAATTTATCTATCGTTCGGTGAATTTTCTTAAGTTATGCTTTATTATCATTTAATTTAAGTTTAATTTGTGTTCAAAAGTATTAAACTTACAACTAACTTTTCTCCTCAACTTTTTTGTGGTGATGGTGACGAAGATTGATTACAAAAAAAATACACTTATCTTACTATAATCACTTTATATTTTTTTCCCAAAAAAAACACATGGATTTTTTGTAGTAATTTTAAAACCGGTATAAAATAAAACAAAACTGCCACAAACACAGTCACACTAACCACTACAAAAACGTCACATCAATAGCTATAAATTTGACATAGATATCTTTATAAATACCACCACCACACCTCATTTCACACACTTCTTCATTTTTTTCCTTCCAACTTCTCTCTCATTTTCTTTTTCCTGTCAATGTTTTTTGGAGAGGCTAAGTGCTAAGAAAGCTTATCAAATATGGTAAATACTTTTTCACTTCTTTGCTTTTCATTTTCTCACTTTCATATAATTCTCTAATACTATTTTTTTTAATCTAGAATTTTAAGGACATTCCCTCAATATTCTTGCTATAATCACCAACATTCATTCATCATAATCCAATATCCTATAGTGGACATCATAATAAGTTTATATTATCTACACATTTTCACTATTATACCTATATAATATTCATAATCAAATATTATCTACTAGTAATATTTTTTAAGATATTAAAATTTATCATATAAATTATCACTTAAATAATGAAACTAAAATGATAAAATAATTATAAAAAATGACTCAAATTACGTACTTTAGAAAAATGTAATAATTTTGTAGTGGTTTTATATAACAAATTTGCAAATTATGGAAGAAATTTTTGGCGCACGTTTTAAATTTTCACCTAAATTTGTAGCAATTTTACTACTGCTACAAAATCTTAATATCCTTTAGCAAAATTAAAACCGCTACAAGTTTATTTCAAAATTTTTGGCGCTAGTTTTCCATTTTCATCCAATATTGTAGTGGTTTCTAAATCACCACAAAATTTTGCTGCCAATTTTTAAATTTTTTTGCCGCCATTCAAACTTTTGCTGCCAATTTTTTAAAAATCGTGGACGTAGTTAGTAGCGGTTCATAAACCGCTACAAAGTTGTCTAACTTCATCTTTTAGCGGTTGGTTATTTTAACGCAATATATCATATGGCTTTTTAGCCTGTATGGTATCCTTCAAACACAACGAGATGAAGCCTCTTCCAACGCCATGAAACTTTCATAGGAAAACAATTTTGGTGGTTTCCCTCTCTATATTTATTGAATGAGGGTATTTGTGTCTTTTGACATTTGGAATATATTGCAAAAAAGTCTCACGAGATTTCACCGTAAATTTGAGATTTTAAGGAACCATTTTATCATATTTTTCCTTACTTGGGACCTAGGTGCAATGTTCCCAAAATATAATAACAAGAAAATTATTAAATTATATAGGGTGCCATTTGTACCATATTGATATGGCATGGCAATTTCCATAAAAAAATTAACGACGAATTCACTGTAAGGGGTTCATGGTAAAAGAATGAAACATTAAAGGGTTAAATTTAAATTTTAAAATATCAGAGGTTATATATAACTGATTCATAGTTTAGGGGGATTTGTATAATTTAGTCTAATTCTAAATATTGAAGAGAATGTATGAGGTTTTGTTACACTAATTTAGTATTTTTAAATTGTCCAAACTTATATAAGTATTTTTAACTGATTCAATTAATCAAAGCGTGCCACGTGTATTAGTGGTTTCCATGTCAGCAGTTAACCCCTAACACCAACTTAACCACAGTTAACACTAAAAATTGCTAAAAAAACAAGAATAGAGAACCCTGGGCAATCGTCGTTTCATCGATCATCGTCGGGGTTCCTTGACGTTGTGATCTGGAAAATGTCTCATTTTTATAGAAATTGCCGATTGAGCAACAACGAGATCCATACATGCCTGATGCCTCCTAAGAATACAGTATATTGCAACTTCTAAGTAATCCTGCGACTCTTCCAAATTTTTTTCCATCCGTACTTCACCTGGCTTTACAATCCTTTATTGTATACGTATATAATAAGTTCTTCCTTACGGAATAAAGCAACCAAAGCAAGATGCTTTGTGTTCGTTAAAGAATTGCATTATATTTGCTAGTTTTTCTTCCACTACGAATTTTCCAGAATCACACTCAGGAACCAAAATCAAAGAAGCACAAAAAACCAAAACAAAAGAATCCCACCATAATAAATCACGCACCAGAATCAATAGTCATAAAATAAGTTAGTTCTCTATTCTTGGGCCGAATTGTCGTTAAGTTGCTGTTAAGGGTTAACTGCTGACATGGAAACCACCAATAGTCTAATACACGTAGCAAGCTCTGAATTGATACTTGGTTGTACTTAACCTAAGTAAATATAAGTTAGTCCTTTTTGAATTTATTCCTTCAAAACATGAGAATTTAATTATTAAGTTAGTAAAATTGATAAAGGGAGGGAACATATCTAAATCGGAATCTTTCCTTATATATTACGGCACAAAATGAAATGAAATTATTATTTACAATACCCATAAAATTTCAGGAAATAAGGATGAATCGTCCAATATTTTTGCAACGGAAAAGAATAATAGAAAACAGAAAAACAAGGTAAAAATAAAAAATAAAACTAAAAAACAAGATATTTTCTTGAATACGAATTCAAATATTCACCGAACTTTTCTGTTCCTCTTGAGGAGGATAACCACTGTCAACGTTCAGAATTTACAATACTCATAAAATTTCAGGAATTAAGGATGAATCATCCAATATGTTTGCAACAGAAAAGAATGAAAGAAAACTGAAAAACTAGGTAAAAAGAAAAAGAAAACTGAAAAACAAGATATTTTCTTGAATACGAATTCAAGAATTCACCGATCTTTTTTGTTCCTCTTGAGGAGGATAATCACTGTCGACATTGAGAATTTACAATACTCATAAAATTTCAGGAATTAAGGATGAATCATCCAATATCTTTGCAACAGAAAAGAATGAAAGAACTGAAAAACAAGATATTTTCTTGAATACGAATTAAAGAAAATACAGAAGAAGTTTGATGAGTTGATTAATCAAAGGAGCAACCTGGATGTTGTCTACGAAGTTGCTCTTGTTCTTCAGAAGAGAAGTCGTTCTCTATGTGAAAGATCTTTCGAATTTGTGAGACAGTCTTTCCCGTCATCAAATCCGCCACAGTTTGACAAGCCAAATCTAACAAGCCCTTGATATTCAAATAGTTGGCCGCCTTTAATATATCAACTAGTGTATCCTCCACGTCCACCTTCATGAACTCTATGTCCCATTTCTTCAGCTCCTCCGCATCGGAATCTGAGGCTCCGCTGTTGGCCCTGGGGGCGTGCTTTTCACAGTACTCAATCACTTTCACTAATGTTTTACTATCCACTTCAGTTATTGGGACTTTGCACTCATCAGAGACGCAAACATCCTCCTCCAGCAGCCCATTTAATCGCTTCGATAGCATCGCCGCACTGACGGTTATCTTGAACTCGCCGCCGTCACTGCTCACCACAGTAATTGCCTCCACAGATGACGACATTGTAATTGTTGTAGGGAATAGGTACCTCTTGATTATTAATTGCTCCGTCGAGGGAGGGATTATTCTAAAACGCAAAGCCATTAAGGCTAGGGATCCCTTATTTATAATGATAATTTGAATGGATTTTCATAGTTTTATTCAAGAAATATTTTCTTGAAATAAATATTTATATAAGAATTAAATATATATGAGCCTCTCTTCTGTAGTTCCGTTCCATATAAAATACTGTTATACAAAATTACACACACATATATATGTCCGTATGCAATCTTGTTACCCATACATAATGACTAATTCTGGATAACATTCATGCAACATCATTTAAATTAATATTTTAAATTTAATTTCCGCCATAAATCTGAAGGATTTTAAATTAAAATTATTTGGTTCACTATTAAAAAATACGACAAGTGTGGAATTTTTGAGGAAAAAAATGCATCACCATTTACAATGGAATTTGTGACTGCCGAAAAACTATGAAGGAAAACAGGCTAATATTCCACCATGAAACTACTATAGCAAAGTCTATGGCAAGTCTGTCTCCAAATTGCAATAGAAAAAAATTCCGTCGCAAAAACAGGATTTTGTGATGGAAAAAAATGGTAATTTGCGACGGAATTTATTTCCACCGAAAATAACCATAACCTCTTCCTCTTACCCATTTGGTCCCCTTCTTTTTCATTTTTCTCCATGGCCAAACCCTAAATTCCTTCCACTATTATCTATTGCCTCACTCTCACCTACATACCGGATCGCACATAGTCATGTGAGTTTGAAGTGGCAACCTTCTTCCCCGCTTAATCTTCTCTCTCGCCCAATCTTCACAACCCTCTTCTATTTTTGTCTTGTCTTCGATCGTTCCCTCACCCAAATCCTTCATCATCCACTCTCTCCTGTCTTCGACTACGAAATCAATTCATCCCTTTGTGTTCGTAAGATCTTCCATTCTCAAAACCAGATTTGCCTTTGCTCTCTAACAAAACCCGAACCAAGTGTTCACCCTCCTCCTTCCTTTGCCACCGCCATCCCTTCAATTCCTCACCCTCACACCCTCCCCTGCTTCCTCTTGTCTTGCAGTAACAAAGTTTTAGCTGCCGTCTCTCTCTCTCTCTCTCTAATCATCATTCTCTATCGTGCTCTTAAATGTCCGTTCATGTTCTTCTTCTTCTTCTTTTGAGGTAAAGTTCGTGCCTTTCTCTATTTTTTGGGTTGGGTTTATTTAGAATAGAGTTGAGTTTGATGGCAGTAGTAGTATGATGCCTTTATGGTTTTGATTAATTGTTAAAGCATGCTAAATTGAGGCTTGAATAGATGAGTTTTGATGTGAGGGTTATTATGTTTTGCACTCCTTGCTTGGCTAGTCTCTAAAAGGCAAGAATACAATTTGGCTAATTGCATTTAAACATTTCTTGCTGAGCCAAATGTGAGCTCCTAGATTTGGATGGTGGCTTCGTTTGAAAGTCATCAACATTCATGATTTGAGACTAACAACTTTTGTCTTGATTTTGACCGTTGCATTAAGCTAATCTTACTAGAACTCATTTCTAGTTTATTTAAGTTGTTGTTGTGGAAGAGCCTAATAATCATAATTTTTGTTTTCTAATAATTCATCAATTTGTAACTGATTCTTTTCATATTCTCGTGCAATTTGAACGGATTCACACAAATTTTCAAATGTGGGCAAGCATGTATGTTGCGATGGATTTACACAATTTTGCGTCTCCGAATATATATCATTTACAATTTGCTACGGATTTTGGATGACAAAAAATCCATTGCAAATGAGGGTTTTTATGCGATGACCGTTTTTCCCACATGAATTCTACCACGGGCCTTTTTGCAATGGATTTTGTCTTTCTCGCTACAAATTTTGTCCATTGCTAAAGGCATTTTTTTTTTTTTAGTGAATATATAATCTAAAGTTGTGATAAACAAGTCATGCTATTAAAGACAAACTTGGCAATATGATAGTTTACATATATATATATGGGTTTAATGTTTCTACTTTTACGAAGCAATTTTTTACGCCACACTCACATAAAAGTGAGTGGGTCCCAATAATATTTTCTCTCTCTTCTCTTTACAGTGAGACATAATCACTTTTATTTAAGTGTGACAGAAAAATGTTTTTACGCAACAAAAAGCGAAACATTGAAATCATATATATATATATATATATATATATATAAACTAAAATAATTGAGGGAAGATAGCTTGATGGAAGATGGAAGATGGAACATTTTTATTTTTGTAGTGTATATATAAACTAAAGTTGAGGGAAGATGGCTTGATGGAAGATGAGTTCTTTGATAGTTGGTAAAAAAAATCAAGAAATACTTATTTTACCTCAAAAGTTATTAATTCAAAATGAAAAGGAAAACTATTTTTTTTTCTAAAATATATTTTTTTAAAAAGATACTCTTATAAAGTTTGAATTTTTCTAGAATATTCTCCTGCCAAATTTGAATTTGTCTAAAATATTGTCCCGTCAAGTTCGAATTTGTGAAAAATATTGCCCCGCTAAGTTCGACCTTGTCGCATAAGTTCAAATTTAATTATATTTTCTTGCGTTATAGAAAAAAATTATAAGGGTTTAATATGTCCAAAAGTGTCACGGTTCACGTGAAAACTTGGGTTCCCATCAATTTTAGTGGTGTCTTATCTTATAAATTTTAAAGGAAGACTGGTAGGCCTAGGAAATAGAATTTTCAGAAAGATTGGACAAAAAAATGTTGCAAACAATGGAATTTGCCCATTTTTCCTTCTCGTCTCACCTGTTTTGTGTAGCAAACAGGCCTTAAGGAAATAACTAGCCAAAAAATATATTGAAAAAGATAAACTTTTTATGGATATTGATAGTTTGCAAATATTTTAATTTAAAATAACAAAAAACAAAAGATTTTCCCACGACTAGTGGGTTTGTTTATATATATATATATATATATATATATATTGTGCCTATAATTTTTTTCAAGAGATATATTTTTACAATGAATATTTATATAATAAATTAAATATACGCTCATGTTCTATTCCATAAATAATACCTATATAAAGAATTAATAAAAGTTTATGATATCCATATGCAATCTTGTTAGCCATACAATCTGATGACAATTTTGTATAACACTGATGCAACGTAATTTTAAAAAATAACCTTTTGAATTTAAATTCGACCAAAAATCTAAAGGATTTTAAATTATCTATCTTAAAACCAACATTTTATCATAGTTTTTAACAATTTTAGAAATGCCAAAGTATACTTTTGGCCCTACAACTTTAACACTTAACTTTACTAATGAAAAACGGCTGACTCGGTGACCTTAAGTGAGGATTTTGCAGCTAACAAAGCTGATTTAAGTTTTAATATTTTCTTAAAAAATAAAACTTATAATTTGAAAAAAACAAAAACACTTGTAACAAAAATCCCAAAAGAGACTTTGAAGAAGTAGTTTGGGGGTGTTATCATTGATAAATGTTTTCTACTGGGCCTCTTGGAGGACCGTTTGGAAGCATTTGGGCCATAACTTTAAAAAGTTTAGTCTATAAACCAAATCTTTTTTTTATTTTATTTTTTGGGTTCAGCTTCTTTTGCATATGACTTCTACCAAAAAGTGGCATTTTATTAAAAGGCACAAGTTCAATTGTTGGGCCAAATGTCCACTAGCATCCCACAGTGGGAATTTTTTTTCCATGGGTCCCACAAACATCTCTAAAATTGTTCAGTCTCACCCAAAACGTATTTGATTTCTAAAACAAAAAAAAAAAAGATTTTTAATTTCAATTTCTATAGGAATATTATTTAGATAAAATTTAATATTTTTATGCACTATAATATATATTTTGTATGCCTACATTTACAATATATTAATTATTTTATATTTATTATAATTAAGTATTTCGGTATTCAATAACATTCTTGTTTTTTTTTTTCAAGTCATTTTCCATCTCAACACACATTTCAATCGTTAACCCAAACACGCAGTTTGGAAAAAAAAAAAACCACTTTTGTCAACGTCAATCCAAACACAAATCACATTTACAACATGACTTTTTCTTATTAAACTTTTGTAAAAGTCAAATATATAATAAGACATCGCTCTCACCACTAACTCGCATGTGCGGAGCTATTGTAGTTTGGGGCCGTAATTGCGGTGGCCACGGCGTGGGTGGGAGAAGCGAGAGATGCCATGAGCAAAGTATAGGTATAGCAAGTAGGAAGTCGTGAAGGTTTATTTTAGTTTTCAAATTTAACAATATTATATTAAAAAAAAGTAAAACTTAAATCTGCTCTCTCGCTTGCATAGTTATTACTTAAAGTCCGGAATCAACGTTTTTTCCATTAGTAAAGTTAACAACGCTATTAAACGCGTCGATGCTGGATGAGATCATCGACCATGTGAAGTTCCTACAGCTTCAAGTTAAGATGAAAATTAATTCTCTCTCTCCTCTCATACAGGACTTAAATCTGCTCTTAGTTGCATAGTTCAGGTATTGCTGAGAGTAGAATTCTAATAGAGATTAATTCATGTATAAGAAAGTTCTCTAGGTTTATGGTTGTACATGTTTTTAGAGAAGGTAATAGTTTTTCAACCTCATGAGCAAGTTGTCTCGTACGTCGACACCGCAAATATTAACCAACACAACACCGAAACATGCTTTGCTTTTCTAAATAACATTATCTCATTCTTCACATGTTCAACAACAACAAAAATACTCTCTTTCGAACCTTGCACGGTCAACTAAACAAGGATATCAAAAGCATCGTGTTAAAATGAAATTTTAGAACATTCAAAAAATTCTCAAAAATGATGAAAACTCACAAGGAGGATCTCAAATAAGTAACGTAAACATCAAGTATGGCAAGAGAGACCATCGGCGGTAGCAAGCTGGGCAATCTTTAGACCAAGATCAACACCAAACACTAGTGCAAAAAAAGGCTTTAAGACCGCCTCATTTAGAGCGGACAATGGAAACTCCGGTCTTAAAGGAATGACCGGTGGCATTCCGTAAATATAAAGAACTTCTTGCACCGGACCAATTTTTCACCGCTCTTAAAATCATTATTGAGACCGACTAAAATACCACCGGTCTTAAAAATTGAACTGAAATTTCAATTACTTTCTAAATATATCTCATATAGCCGTACTTATATTTTATGCGGTAAAACATAATAAGGAAAAATTTAAATATAAAAAGTCTAAAGTTTTAAGACCGAACTTACCAACAAGACGGTCTTAAAAGTTTTCTTTCAAGACCGGACATATGATACTTACGGTATGAAAAAGTTCATTAATATTAAGACCGGCGTTTTTAAAAGGAACGGTCTTAAAGGTTAAACTTTTAAGATCGGACGTTTAATATGACCGAGATTAATGTAAATATTAAGACCGTCTCTTTTTCATCCGGTCTTAAAAATCCAAGCAAGTTATACATTTCTTCGCGCGAAAGCTTTTGTTACTCTCTGGAGAACCTCTGTTCGCGTTCCGAAACCCTTCTTGTTGCATTACCTCTCTTCCTCGCCCACGTACCATCAGCCCCTGTTACTCTCTCATTTGCTCAGGCATTCCTCTCTTCCTGTCTCGAAAATGGACGGTGAAAACGAATCTATTCGTGTTCCGGCAACGCCAATTCCTGGTGTGACTGGTGTGAGTGAGAACGAACCCTCTTCATCTCACAATGAGGCTCGTAATCGCCCTGCACGCCGTGGTAGAAAAGGCACACGAATGATGGATGTGACCCTAAGTCGGACTTACGGGTCAAAGCTCGAGATTCGGTTTGATGCAAGGTTGGAACACCGTCGGTCCTAATAAAAGCAAATATAATAGTTTTGTCGGCTGTCTAGCACGCGGCAAGGTTAGCATCTTGACGGAGATGAGTGGAAAAGTGTGGACTATAAGAATGTAAAGGATCCTATTTGGGAGACTATCCGGGTTACATACACTGCTTGTCCCCGATCATGTCGAGAAGTTGAAAGACAAGACATTGTCTTATTGTGCTGATCGGTGGAGGAAGTTTAAGACCTTTCTCGCTAACACGTATATTTTCTCCGATGTTCCGCCCGCCAAACATCCTTGGGAAGTTTACACATTTATTGATGAACGAATTTGGCGACAATTTGTTCTTCTCGCGGACCACTCCACGAAGCTCGGTGAGTATATATTTAGTTTTGTTTTCCTTTTGTTTGCTTATTAACTTTTGTGCGGATATGTGAATGTTATTGTGTTCATCTAATCCCGTTAGTTATATAATAGTTCGGTGTGTGAATAGAAGTATACATTTCCTACCTTTGTCTATGCAAGTCGATATGTCAACCTTGAAAAGGTAAATTACGATGAGAAGGTATTAATTGTGTAATGGTTTGTCTTGCAAAGGAGGAAATGAATAGTCTTAAAAGGGGGAAACTTTATATACCCAATTGTTACTATCTAATGGGATTTCTGATCCCACTGGATGCCTTAAAAAGGATCAAGTTTGTATTATTACGTAAGCCTTTGTCTATGCAAGTCGATATGTCAACCACGAAAAGGTAAATTACGATGAGAAGGTATTAATTGTGTAATGGTTTGTCTTATGCAAAGGAGGAAATGATCGAATAGTCTTAAAAGGGGGAAACTTTATATACCCAATTGTTACTATCTAATGGGGATTGCTGATCCCACTGGATGCCTTAAAAGGATCAAGTTTGTATTATTCGTAAGCATAATTCTCTTTTGTTTCTTAACCTATCTATCTAGCTAGCACTACAAAACATAGCTCCAATTTCTTCTACAATTCTACATCTTCCTTAAATAAAATGTTGAAACTTGATGAAGTGAAGAATTTGACTACTTTGTTTGATTGACGTTCATATGAAGCGAAGTTCTCTAATTTCTGTTAGTGACATGCATGGCTGGAATTCATAATTAATAGATGTTTTCTATCCCGATTCACGAAAAGAAGGGAACAAGCACGGGAGATAGGTAGAAAGAATGATTGCCCTCATAGGGCTTCTCGCGCGGATATCAAAAGGCCGAAAAAGATTTGATGGCTGCCAAGCGGAAGAGATTGGATGATGAAGCGAATCCAATCCTTCGTGATACATGCTCCTCCATCTCCAATACGTCGCGAGGAGTTGTGGTTGCATATTCGGCAAAAGCCAAGCGGCGCCTACACGAGTGAACAAACTCGTCTAGTTCTTTGAAAGAATTGTAAGTATCGTTATTGTTATTTTTTAGTTACTAAACATGTTTCATTACTAAGCTTCTCGTTATCCGTATCTTACGGGAAGATCTTAAAAACAAAGAAGCGAGAGGGATCTTTTGTGTCGGACGGGAGGAATGATGTTCGGCCGTTGCGGCCGGAAAACCGGATCACCGGGCGTGTAAGGGGGATTGGAGGACGGGTAGGCATAAAGCAAGTCTTTGGTACATCCAAACGCCATAGACAAAGTATGGTTACCGGGAGGGAGATGGACCGGGGCAGCTGGCTGCTAATAAAGCTTCAATGACTGCAATGTTTCAATCCGAGATGAGCCGGATGAAGGAGGAACCGAGTCGGTGAGGCTGCTTTTGAGCAATCGTCCGGAGACCGTGTTCCCTTCACACACTCACCCGCGTAACGTGCGAGCACTAGAGGGGAGCTGCATTGATGGAGAGTCGAGCAACCTTGTGACCTTTATGTGGAGGATCCCGATCATCATGATGGACGATTATTGGTTGCAAAAGGGACTGTTCACAACTTGGGATCAACCGTACACCACCAACAAATGCCCGATGATGAAGTCGAGTGTCGTTGAAAAGGTGATCATTGATGCACAACTCCCTCTCCAAACTAATGAGTGAAGCTTGTGAGTGATGTCAAGGGAACCTTCATCCCTTGGCCGGTGAAGCTTGTACATGTCTCTACTTGCTCTGAAGCTTCAACCCCTCCTCCTCAAGTTCCATCCCCTCGTCGGGCTCCATCCCTCCTCAAGCTCTATCCCCTCCTAAGTTGCTAAGTTGGTGCCCAGGGAAAAAATATCCGATCTAATGAAAAGTGGATATTTTAAGGATAAATCGTGGCTGTCGATGAAGTAGTAGGTGTCCCTCATCCTATGCCCGTTCAAGTTGACACCGTTGATGTTGAGTCCCCGCTGCTTCCTCGACAGGAGCTTACGATGCGGTTGTTCAACTTTTTATGAAGTAAGTATCTTAAATCTATGAGTACATCATTTAAATGCATCGTTTAGACATACATACATATATATATTTCCTTGATCGATGTCATTATGGTAGGTTCTTGCATCATGAATTGGTTCAAAGGTGCGGGATCAACGATTTTGGATTCTTGTGCCTGTCTATTCAAGTCAAACAACCATGGAGCAGAGACGGAGTACATATCAAAGAGGTTGTGCTCGGTGATCGAAAAGTTGTACTTTTTGCCATTCTTCCACAGTACATATCAAAAATCTTGTCCGCAATTCACTTAATTCTGCTACATATATATATCACGAGTATAGTTTATCGATGTGAATTTTCAACCGCCATCGCAATTGGTCGTCATGTGCATGGACGAGCATAAAGTTATCTTCTTATGCTCCACTCACACTCGAGCCATTGCCTACGTTGGTGCGGACCATCAACGAGTAAGCATGTCATTTTGATTCCCTTGTCGACATCTCTGCTGTGAATTTTAAGTGAATCATTGATAAATTTGTGATTTTGATGATAGTGCCATGAGGACCTTCCAAAGACTAGAAAAGAAAAGGCGTGCTACTCGGGACAAAGACCCCATATGGTACAAACCGAGGTTGGTACAATATTTAATTTGTAGCACACCCTTGTGAACTTGGTCACCGAGCTATATATATGCTCTTATATATATTTCTTGTTCTTTTTAGACCCGTCGGCAACCACCGGCGTCCAACTTATGTGGCCGATCGTCATGAAACACATGTATGATATTACAAGGCGAGGGGATACTAAATTAACTGCAAAGGTAAAAATGTATTTGATGTTACATATTATGCAAGTTAATTCAGTTTAAAGCTTCTTTGTTACAAATGAAATATGCACGCAAGTTAATTCGATTCTTTGTCTTTGATGTTACGAGATGTTTCAATGCAAAACTCCCTTTCCCGATGATGAACTGGAGCACATACGCAATGTGTTTTGTGAATATCTGTATGGTCGAGTCACAAAAAGGACAATAACTAATGTCCTAAATTCAGTCACAAAAAAAAGGACAATAATTAATGTCCTAAATTCATTTGTAAGTATAATCTATAGCAACAATAATCGATCTTCGTAAATTTGTTTATTTTTTTGAACAATTCATTTGTAAATATACATAGGCAATGTAAAATTCAATACATAAATGTAGTTAATTTTTCGAACAATTTTCTTGTGTCCATTTTGGGTTTCTTAATGTATTATTGGATGGTGGATATAGCTATTTAATTTAGTGTTTGAAATCGAGACTTTTAGGACCGTTCATTAACAGCATGTCCGGTCTTAAAGGTCCGCAAAAATCTTCGGTCTTAAAGTATGAGACTTTTAGGACCGTATATTTCTCTAGTGTCCGCTCCTAAAAACTTAAAAAACTTCATGAACTTTTAGGTCCGGACGTATTATAGAAGGTCGGTCTTAAAAAGTCGCCCGCCTAACTTTTAGGACCGTATGTTTTTATTTGTGCGATCTTAAAAGTCAATTTTAAATACATCTTTTCGAGACAAATTAAATGGATAAATTTGAAGACAACCGAGGTTACGCGATCTGCTCAAGCTAGGTCCTTCATTATCATCGTTGTTACCTCTCCATGTGTAGAGCGGCATTATCGGTGTCCCTTTTATTTTGTCTTTTGTCTTTTTGTCGGAAAAAAGGAAGATAATGAAAAGGACACTTTGTTTCTAACATGGGGAGGTAAAACCGACGACAACGAAGGTCCAACCTTGAGACGAATAGTCACTTTTTTTGTTCTTATCCGAATAAGGTAAAAGCTCCTTTTTTTACGTATGTTCTTAACTGTATTCTGCGAATTTCTGTTGTTGGATTTACACGAGGACAATGTTTTGTTTGTTTCCTTTTTGTCGGAAAAAGAAAGACGATAATGAAAAGGACAAGAGGCAATCGGATATGGAAACCAAAGCCGACAAAAATGGCGTGTTTTTAGGACCGTCGATTTATTAACTAAAGTCTTCGTTCTTTTATTTTAGGTTTTTAGTCGCCATTATCCGTCCTTCATAGTTGCCTTGTTTATTGCTTTCCGAGTTCGAGATAATGGGATAAAGTACTAAACTCGCACGAGAACAAAATTTAAAAATATTTTATTTTCTAAGTATCCCGACTTTTAGGACCGTATATTTATTTAGTGTTCGCTCCTAAAAGCTTAAAAGATACATGAACTTTTAGGTCCGACGTATTATAAAAGGTCGGTCTTAAAAGTCCCCACTTAACTTTTAGGACCGTATGTTGTTATTTGTGCGATCTTAAAAGTAATTCCCCTTTAAATACTCCTTTTCGAGACAAATTAAATGGTTAGGGTTGAAGACAACCGAGGTTACGCGTTACGCTCAAGCTAGGTCCTTCTTTATCATCGTTTTTACCTTTCCATGTGTAGAGGCAGCATTATCGTTGTCCCTTTTATTTTGTCTTTTGTCTTTTTGTCGGAAAAAGAAGGAAGATAATGAAAAGGACACTTTGTTTCTCACATGGGGAGGTAAAACCGACGTCAACGAAGGTCCAACCTTGAGAAGAATAGTCACTTTGTTTGTTCTTGTCCGAATAAGGTAAAAGCTCCTTTTTTTGTATGTTCTTAACTCGTATTCTGAATTTCTGTTGTTGGATTTACACGAGGACATTGTTTTGTTTGTTTCCTTTTTGTCGGAAAAAGAAAGACGATAATGAAAAGGACAAGAGGCAATCGGATATGGAAACCAAAGCCGACAAAAATGGCGTGTTTTTAGGACCGTCGATTTACTAACTAAAGTCTTCGTTCTTTTATTTTAGGTTTTTTAGTCTCGCCATTATCCGTCCTTCATAGTTGCCTTGTTTATTGCTTTCCGGTTTAGATAATGGGATAAAGTACTAAACTCGCACGAGAACAAAATTTAAAAATATTTTATTTTCTAAGTATCCCGACTTTTAGGACCGTATATTTATTTAGTGTCCGCTCCTAAAAGCTTAAAAGATACATGAACTTTTAGGTCCGGACGTATTATAAAAGGTCGGTCTTAAAAGTCCCCACTTAACTTTTAGGACCGTATGTTGTTATTTGTGCGATCTTAAAAGTAATTCCCTTTAAATACTCCTTTTCGAGACAAATTAAATGGTTAGGGTTGAAGACAACCGAGGTTACGGCGTTACGCTCAAGCTAGGTCCTTCTTTATCATCGTTTTTACCTTTCCATGTGTAGAGGCAGCATTATCGTTGTCCCTTTTATTTTGTCTTTTGTCTTTTTGTCGGAAAAAGAAGGAAGATAATGAAAAGGACACTTTGTTTCTCACATGGGGAGGTAAAACCGACGTCAACGAAGGTCCAACCTTGAGAAGAATAGTCACTTTGTTTGTTCTTGTCCGAATAAGGTAAAAGCTCCTTTTTTTTTGTATGTTCTTAACTGTATTCTGCGAATTTCTGTTGTTGGATTTACACGAGGACATTGTTTTGTTTGTTTCCTTTTTGTCGGAAAAAGAAAGACGATAATGAAAAGGACAAGAGGCAATCGGATATGGAAACCAAAGGCGACAAAAATGGCGTGTTTTTAGGACCGTCGATTTACTAACTAAAGTCTTCGTTCTTTTATTTTAGGTTTTTTAGTCTCGCCATTATCCGTCCTTCATAGTTGCCTTGTTTATTGCTTTCCGGTTTCAGATAATGGGCTAAACTCGCACGAGAACAAAAATTAAAAATATTTTATTTACTAATTTTTTTACGCTGCCCTATAGGGGACGATCACAAAAAAAAAAAAAGCAAAATAAAAAAGCAACAAAAAAAAACTAATCCCTCTCGTAGTCGGAAAGGGAGGGGCGTCGGAGTCGTCGGAGTTGTCGGAGTTGTCGGAGTCGTCTTCGCGGGATCGTAGTTCACGTCATTGGCGTGGAGTACCATGTTCAGCTTGTTGTTCATGGTATGAGCAAGAACCAATTAGCCCAAACGTCGATCGATTTGATCGACGCGGCCACTGATGGCGCACCAACCGCTTCACGGTCGGATTTGGAGGAGGCGGTGGCGGAGTGGGCTGAGGTTGAAGAGGAGGAGGAGGAAACGGAGGACCCGGGGAGCAGCCATTACGAGTGGGGGCGAGGTTGAAGAGGAGGAGGATGAAACGGAGGACCCGGGGGAGAAGAATGTGAAGAAAGTACGGTAACAACGGGTTTAAATAGAGAACCCATCCCGAACAATGTGAAACGCCGGAAGCTTTAATGAGGAGACGCATTGTTCATCGAATACGAGGAGACGCCTAGTTGGGAAGTTTATCTCGGAAGCCGAAGAGACTCGCATCATTCATTTGAACGATGTGTAAATACCGAGTAAATGATAAAAGGTCGGTCTTAAAGGTAAGACTTTTAGGACCGGACTTACTATAAAAGATCGGTCTTAAAAAATTAAAAATAGAATTTTATACCGCATACCTATAAGTACCGGGTTAATGATAAAAGGTCGGTCTTAAAATAAAATGAATTGCAAAAATATTAAATAATGGAATTTTATACCGCTTTACCTATAACTCCTTATTAATTCCTCACTACCTCGTAACTCCAAACTACGTACGTGGCTATCGAGAACAGCTCTGCTTCCTCTATTAATTAACTCCTCATACCTCTCTTATTTGCTCAAACCATGGTTAGATACAAGAGAACCGCTCGTAGGGGTGCTCTTAGTCGTGATGCTCGTGCCTTCCGTCGATCGTTATACGGTGCGCCTCCTTCATCGAGAGTCCGTCCTATTGTGACGAAGAGTCTCGGGTCGTTGGACCCATTGTTATTTCTTCGGATGATGAAGAGGTTCCCGCTCCCCCTCTCCAACCTCTTGGCCCCACCGCGACTACTACCGACCCCTCTCCTCTTTCCTCTAATGAAGCATTGTGGCTGATTCGAGTAAGACGAAACTTGCGATCTCCGTGGAAATTAATGTCGTTCACGCCGAAATCGCCAAGCCTTTGGAGGATAATAAGCTTTAGGAGATGTTTAGTCGATTCTTGTTTTTGATAATTTTCTCTTGTTTTTGTTTTGTATTTTTTCTTGTGTACGTGCATATGCAAGTAATATATGTAATTAAAGAAACTCCAGTTTTCCTTTAATTTTTATTCATTCGATTCTTTGCGCTCGCCAAATCCTTTTTCGAAATCAAAAAGAATTTTAGGACCGGAGTATTATAAAACGGCGGTCTTAAAAAGTTGTATATATAGAACCGTGTTCTTTTAATGAACCGGTTTAATTGTCTCAATTTAGGTCCGGAGGATTATAAAAGTCCGGTCTTAATAAAATCTCAAATATAAAACATGTCTCGCTCCGTCGCGGAATATTAAATTTCCCTCTCGAACTTCTCTTGATGCGCCTAAAGTGTAACTCGGGTTACGTCGCCACTTCGTCGGGTTCGCGTTGTACCTCTCGACAATCACTTTACGGTTCCTTAGCTAAACGTCTATAGACCAAGCTGTAAGAGGTGTTTCGGTTATATAACTTTATGATTTTCCCGCTCATCGTTCGGGTTTTTCCGGGTTGAGCAAAATCGATCAAATGTTCTTGTGGGTTTTTACGTGTTGTTAATGGATATTGTATTTTGAAGATTATAATTGCATTTTAGACCTACCCAACTGACCAATAAATGTTTTTAGGGTACTCTTTAAATCTGCAACATCAACGTTCATGGCGGGAGAAGAAAGACTAAGCAAACGCATTTGAATTTATATGATACAACAGGTGAGTCCACAAGACCTTCACGCGATGCATTTAATTTCCTCGTCATGCATTTATTTTGGTTCTTGGATTCTCTACGATACATTTATGACCAAAAGTTATTCTTCGTTCTGCATTTAATGAGCAAGTTTATCCGAAAAAAGGAAAAAAAAAAGACATAACCGACATTTGAGCATATATATGTATGTTAAATCTTTCCGTCTATATATATAGGAATTCTACTATGGATCACGCTTGGATAAATGCTAAACGGACGAGTGTTGAATATCGAATGGGGTGAGGGACTTTATAAAATTTGCTAAACAAAATGTCCATGCGAGGGTGGGAAGTTTTATTGCCCTTGTGTAAAATGTTTGAATGAGAGGCGACTAAGTCCTGAAGTTATACACACATTTAATTTGTGAAGGAATTTGTAAGACTTATACAGTATGGGTATGGCATGGTGAAAAAATACCAAGTGGGTCTCAACATAGGGAAGTGGCCTTTGATGATAATGACACGGATATGGATGATCACATAGAGGACATTATCCGTGATGTAGGAGAAGAGGCTTTTCATCAATCACATGCATATGGTAATATGTGCGGTGATGCGAGACCCCTCTATACCGTGGGTGTAAAAAATACCAATTGTTGAATGCTCTATTGAAATTGGTAAGCTTGAAGGCACGTCATGGATGGAGCGACAAGAGTTTCTCAGAAATGCTTGAGGCTTTTAAGGACATGCTTTCGGATGATAATGTGTTGCCGCATCGATACTATGATGCTAAGAAAATACTTTGTCCACTGGGGATGGAGTACAAAAGGCTCCATGCATGCCCGAATGATTGCGTGTTGTATAGAAAAGAGTTTGAAGAGGAGCGAGTTGTCCGAAATGTGAAACCCCAAGGTACAAGTCAAATAAGGGGCCGGCAAAAGTGTTGTGGTATCTTCCAATCATACCAAGGTTCAAGCGGTTGTTTGCGAATGAAAATGATGCAAAAAATTTGAGGTGGCATGCGAGATGAGAGGATTTCGATGGAAAGCTTCGACATCCGGCCGATTCTTCTCAATGGAAGAAAATCGATCAATTATTTCCGAACTTCGGCGAAGAACCTAGGAACCTTAGGCTTGCCCTTAGCACGGATGGCATGAATCCATATGGAAGCCTTAGCAGCATACATAGTTCATGGCCTGTACTACGATTATTTACAACTTATCTCCAATGTTATGCATGAAACGAAAGTACATCATCTTGTCTATGTTGATTTCGGGACCGAAACAACCAGGAAATGACATTGATGTTTACCTTCACCCTTGATCGAAGACTTGAAGGAGTTGTGGGCGAAGGTGTTGATGTTTTTGACTCTTTCAAGAAGGAGGTGTTTAAAATGCGAGCCATGATATTTTGTACTATAAACTACTTCCCAAAGATATCGGAACTTGTCGGGTATAGTGTAAAAGGCCATAAAGCATGTCCGGTTTGTGAAGAAGGCACACGCTACCATCAACTTCAACATGGAAGAAAGACGGTTTATCTTGGACATAGGAGATTTCTTAGACGGGGCCACCCATATCGTCGATTGAAGAAAGCCTTTTTTGGTGGCCAAGAGTATGAAGATACTCCGGTGGCATTGACTAGGGAGCAAGTTTATGAAAAGGTGAAAAATATCAATGTCGTATTCGGTAAGACGCAAAGTGTAGAAAAGAAACAAATATATGGAAAAAGAGATCTGTATTCTTCGATCTTCCATATTGGCGCAATCTTGATGTGAGACACGATATTGATGTCATGCATGTGGAGAAAAACGTATGTGATAGTATTGTCGCACGCTTCTCAACATACAAGGTAGTTCCAAGGATGGTGTGAAGGCAAGATTGGATGTGATAGCAATGGGAATACGCGAAGAGTTACATCCAAGGCCAGATGGGAAGAGAACTTATTGTCCCCGGCTTCTCATACTTTGTCTAAGGATGAGAAACGAAGTTTTTGTGAGTGTTTACATGGCACAAAAGTTCCCACGGGTATTCTTCAAATTTTAAGAGGCTTGTATCGATGAAGGACTTGAAATTAGTAGGCCAAAAGTCTCATGATTGTCATGTCTTGATGCAACAGCTACTCCCATAGCTATTCGAGGCATCGCCGAATATGATCTTCGGGTCGTTTTGACTAGACTTTGTGTCTTCTTCAATGCGCTTTGTCGTAAAGTTTTTGAGATTGAAAAGTTGGATGAATTGGAGAATGAAGGATATCTTATCTTGTGCCACCTTGAGAAGCTTTTTGTTCCTACATTTTTTGACATCATGGTTCATCTAATTGTTCATCTAGTGAGGGAGATAAAGATGTGCGGCCCTATCCATTTACGGTGGATGTACCCAATTGAAAGATCTATGAAATTCCTAAAAGGGTACGTGAAGAACGCATACGGCCGGAAGCATCGATTGTTCGAAATATGTTTCGAAGAAGCCATGGAATTTTGTCAAGATTATTTGGCCAAAGTAAGACATATTGGGCTTCCAAAACGTCGGCATGCTGATGGGGGTAGACGAGGGCTTCCGTAAAGAGTGTGGATCCCGATGAATTGTCACTAGTCCACTTGTACATCTTGAATAACGTCGATGAAGTTCAAGCCGACATAGCTGCACATAAAGCAGTTGTAAGGAAAGAAAATCATCGAATGACGAACAAAGGTTGATTAGGGAGCATAACGAAACTTTTGCAACCGGGTTCAAACAAAAGGTCGAGGAGAGGAATGTGTTTCTAATACAATCAAATGGTTAGCGGGTGGTCCCGAGGTTGATGTCATAAGTTGGAATTCGTATGTGATCAATGGTTATACATTTTACACGAAGTCCCTAGATGATACGAGCACGGTCGAAAAGGTGGTGTTATGTTAGAGGCTGAATCTATGCACTTCTCCATTTCAAAAGACAAGAGCCCTTTATTGGCGGTCATGCCATATTATGGGGTTATTGAAGAGATTTGGGAGGTGGACTATGTGAAAATTAGATTTCCCATTTTCAAATGCAAGTGGGTTAATGTCAATAATGGTGTTCGGATCGATCGGCTAGGATTTACATTAGTCGATGTCAATGGTAGAAGTTTTGGAGATGAACCTTTTATTATGGCGGACTGTGCAAAACAAGTGTTCTATATCACCGATCAAGAAAATAAAATGTGGTCCGTAGCTCTCCAAGGAAAGAGGGTCATTGATATTGATGAGGAAATGAATTCAAATTATGGTATTCCCCGAGAGTACTCCTTTTTCAAGGGGTCTACCTGGACATGAACGAAGAAGATGAAGCGGATAATGAACCCGGCATAAGAAGTGATCATCAAGAAGGGATATGGGAAGATATCACTTTATAAAAGAGTCAATTCATAAGGTAATATTCATATGCAGATTTCTTTGAAGACTTTAATTAAGGCTTTAACTATATATATTATATTCCTTCTATCTATGTTCATAGTTAATGTCACTGACTATGAATTTTGTTCTTGTTTTATTTTTGTGGGGATCCGATCCAAATGGGCATGTTATATAAGAGGATGTTACGTTGTTGGGTGGGGGAATCAGATGAAGGCATGGTGAATATTATTTTGGGCGCATGTATGTTGTACTTGTAACTTATTGTATCCGTAAGTAAGTTATCTTATTGTATGAATTAATTTAGGTGTTGTAGTCATAGTAATCATTAATTAAGAGGCCAAATAGCTCATGGTGAATAATATTTGTATTCTTTTTCCAATTCAATTTATTCAAATAATTGTTCATAGTTTGTAGCTTAAAATATTGACTTTTATGTGCTGGATTGGGTGGTGGATTTATGTATATATATATATATAATCAGGAAGAACAGCAGGGAAAAATTCGGGAAAATTTAGACCTAAAATAATAAGCCGGTTTTAAATGTTCACTTGTTAAGACCGGATGTAATTATATGACCGGTCTTAAAGGTCGGACACTTTTGAGTTTTGATATTAAACCCGGTCTTAAAAGTTGGTCTTTTAAGACCGGTATATTTAAGTCCTGGTCTTAAATAAAAATCTTTAAGACCGGATGTATTTATCATCCACTCTTGAAAGTCGTCTTTTAAGACCGTATGTGTCTTGTCCGGTCTTATAATTACGATCTTTTAAGAGCGGCCTATTGTTTGACCGGTCTTAAAAGTCGAGCTTTAGGACCGAACAAAAATTATTTCGGCTTCATTTAGTACAACTTTTTAAGACCTAAGTTTTTAAATGTCCTAGGTCTTAAAAGAGTTTCTTTAAGACCGGTTCGAGTCCGGTCTTAAATGGTAGACTTTTAATACCGGCTGGAACAAGACCGGTCGCATATCCGGTCTTACGACCCCCCTTTTGTCCGGTCTTAAAAGCCTTTTTTCCACTAGTGAAAATTATTCATTGTCCTTCTTGCACACGATTTTCTTAAACAAAAGCAAGAAAAGAAGTTGGAAATACTAGAAAACTTGTGAAAAGAAAATAAGCAGAATGCCAATACACAACAAATCCAACATTGCACAACAAAACGATCCAAAACATATAAGCCGCTAGTAATCAAAATAAAGAAGCACTACTACAGAAATAGGTTACAACATCCGTTTTTAAACCTGTTTAACATCCTTTGCCAGGGGAATGCCTATTTGGGAGCCGTAAAAAGTGGAGACTTAGGGAGTCCTAAATTAATTAGGAAACCATAAGTATATTTTTTCTTTAAAAAAAAATACAAAAGAGATGGAGAATTCCAAACGCATTTTGACTTGCATGCCGGAGGGAAAAAACACAAAATCGCAAAAACAGATCTAAAAAACGCAAAAATGCAGACCAATGCAAATGCAAAATCATAGATGATCTCATCAACGCAAACAAAATAGATCTAAAAAGCGCAAAAGCGCAAAAACAAATCTAACAAACGTAAAATCGCAAAAGATCTCACTATCTAACGAACGGAGGGAGAACCTAGCTTCGACTTGGAATGACGGAGGGGGGAGCACCGAGCATCAAGCTTCTTGCGGCAGATCTGCACGAGACTGATGAAGATGTGACAAGGAACTTTGACCTTCGAGCTTGGACGACACGCTTGAGCTTTGGCACCGCATGAGAACGGTGACACTTGGAGGAGAGGGAAGAGAGACCACCGTGGGTCAACGGAAGAGAACTGGATCTGAAAGGGCGAGAGAGAAGAGAATGAGATTTGTAACACAAAATTGCCTAGGGTGAGGCGAGAGAGACGTGAGAGAGAAGAGTGAAAGCATGAGAGAGCAGTGAAAGGGAAATGGATCAGCGGATTTGAGATAGCTAGGGTGCATACGTGTGGCACCCGCGAGAGAGACTATGTATATGAAATATCACCCTTTTTGCATCCTAATTTTGAATTAGGACATCAAAACACGCTAAAAGTTCATTTTGGCGTCCTAGTTCTTAATTAGGACGCTAAAGGTGGTTCTTTTGGTGTCCTAATTTTGAATTACGACGTCGAAAATCAAATTTTCTCACATATAATTACAAAAATATCATCGCATTTATTTTTTGTTTTAAAAAGGATGAATTTTAGGGAAGTAAAAACCCTTTTTGTAGTAGTGAAGGCAAAAGTACATAGCCTATTGCACACTATTGAAGCAAAAATTAGTAGTAATAAATTTGTTTTTAAGGTAAACTCAATCTTTATTCAAAAGCATCAGATATTCAAATGACTACCTGACCATATTCAAAGCCAAATTAAATATAAAAAAATTTAAACGGAAATGGTGCGACGCGCCAAAGACAGTTTTAACAACAACGCATGAGCAGACGACGTAGGGAACAAATTCAAATCAAGATTTTTTAATTGGTTTTTTTTTTCCGTAGTCTTATTTGATCTTTGATGGCATCAAGAACACTTGATTCAATATACTCTAACTATTCTTACCATTGCAATTAAGCAACACAGCTTTCAGAGAAAGTTATAGGACTTGTTGAATTTATACTAGAGGCTCATATGAGCTTTGTAATCTGAGTTGAGATTTTTATCAATAATTACAGCTCCAAACACAAGAGTAGAGAGAGAAGAAACAATAAAGATTGAAATCTCGAATCTAAGAAGAACAAGAGTTGCAAGCCCTAGCAGTAGAGACATAAAGCATAAAATCCATAAATAGATAGCGAATAAAGAGAGAGAGATAAAAAAATTGGTACCTAGGAGAGGTGAGTTGCTAATCAGATCTAGAAATAGAGAGACGACGATAAAAAAGGGAATTGAGAGGCGAGATGTGATTGTGAGTTGCGGCGAAAAGTGAGACTCTCATCGTGAAAGTGAGACGACAATCAGCGCAAGACGGAAAGTCAACGGAAAGGTAGAATGAGATTTACGGTTTTTTAGCTCGTGTGCTATCCTTCGACGCAACGGGATGAAGCATTTTCCTACACCATGGAGTTTTCCCGAAAACCAATTTTGGTGCTTTCCCTCTCTCTATTTATTCAATGGGTGTATTTGTATCTTTTAACAGTTCAAATATATTGCAAAAAAGTTTCACGGAACTTCACCGTAAATTTAAGATTCCAATGGACCATTTTGTCGTATTTTTCTTTACTCGAGATCTAGGTGCAATTTTCCCAAAATATAATTACTAGAAAATTGTTTAATTATATGGGATGCCATGTATACCATATTGATATGACATGGCAGCTTCCGGAAAAAAAGTTGACGGCGAATTAACTACAAGGGGTTCATGGTAAAAGAATAAAACATTAGGGGGTTGAATTTAAACTGTAAAAATATCCGAGGTTATATACAACTCACCTGTAGTTTAGGGGGTTTTGTATAATTCAACCCAATTCTAAATATTGAAGAGAGTGTATGAGGTTGTGTTACTGGAATTTAGTATTTTTAAATGGACCAATCTTATATAAAGTTCATTAGATCAAGTACAACTAGGTACCCAATCAGAGCGTGCCATGTGTATTAGTGGTTTCCAAGTCAGCAGTTAACCCCTAATACCCACTTAACCACAGTTAACCCTGAAAATTGCTAAATAACGAGAATAGAGAACCCTGGGCAATCGTGGTTTCATCGATCATCGTCGGCGTTCCTTGACGTTGTGATCTGGAAAAAGTTTCATTTTTATAGAAATTGCTGATTGAGCAACAACGAGATCCATACATGCCTGATGCCTCCTAAGACTACAGTATATTAATTTCCAATTTTTTTCCATCCGTACTTCACCTGGCTTTACAATCCTTTATTTATACGTATATCATAAGTTCTTCCTTACTGAATAAAGCAACCAAAGAAAAATGCTTTTAAGCAAATGACGTATAAAGTTATATTTTGTGTTCGTTAAAGAATGGCATTATATTTGCTAGTTTTTCAGGAATTAAGGATGAATCATCAAATATTTTTGCAACGGAAAAGAATAATAGAAAACTGAAAAACAAGGTAAAAAGAAAAGAGAAAACCAAAAAACAAGATATTTTCTTGAATACGAATTCAAGAATTCACCGAACTTTTTTGTTCTTCTTGAGGAGGATAATCACTGTAGACATTGAGAATTTACAATACTCATAAAATTCCAGGAATTAAGGATGAATCATCCAATATCTTTGCAACAGAAAAGAATGAAAGAAAACTGAAAAACAAGGTAATAAAAGAAAAAAGAAAACCAAAAACAAGATATTTTCTTGAATACGAATTCAAGAATTCACCGAACTTTTTTGTTCTTCGTGAGGAGGATAATCACTGTCAACATTGAGAATTTACAATACTCATAAAATTTCAGGAATTAAGGATGAATCATCCAATATCTTTGCAACAGAAAAGAATGAAAGAAAACTGAAAAAAAAAAAAAAAAAAAACTGAAAAACAAGATATTTTATTGAATATGAATTTAAGAAAATACAGAAGAAGTTTGATGAGTTGACTAATCAAAGGAGCAACCTGGATGAGGTCTACGAAGTTGCTCTTGTTCTTCAGAAGACAAGTCGTTCTTTATGTGAAAGATCTTTCGAATTTGTGAGACAGTCATTCCCTTCATCAAATCCGCCGCAGTTTGACAAGCCAAATCATACAAGCCCTCAATACGTAAATAGTTGGCCGCCATTAATATATGAAATAGTATATCCTCCACGTCCATCTTCATGAACTCTATGTCCCATTTCTTCAGCTCCTCCGCATCGGAATCTGAGGCTCCGCTGTTGGCCCTGGGGGCGTGCTTTTCACAGTACTCAATCACTTTCACTAATGTTTTACTATTCACTTTATTTATTGGGACTTTGCAATCATCAGAGACGCAAACTTTCTTCTCCAGCATCCCATTTAATAGCTTCGATAGCATCGCCGCACTGATGGTTATCTTCAACTCTTCGCCGTCACTGCTCAACACAGTAATTGCCTCCTTAGATGACGACATTGTAATTGTTGTAGGGAATAGGGACCTCTTGATTATTAATTGCTGTAAAACCCTAAGTTCTCACTTATGATAAATATCATATTTTGGTAGAATTGCCTATTTTGAGATAGGAGAGTATGTAGTCTCTAAATCTTGAGATAAGTTTATCTTATGTTCTAGGCAATTTTTCCCTAGAATTAGAGTAGCCAATAGGGTAATAAATTATATTTGGCATCATAAAATACCATAAATGAAATAAATACTATATTTAAATTATGATTCATATGGAGATGAAAATACTTAGACAAATTTAGAGAAAACAATGTCCATTAAATTAACAACTAAACCTTCACTAAATTAAGTAAATTGTCCTAGGTTTCACAATTAGTTAAAGAGCCTTAAATACCCATTCTCATAATTTATTAAGAGATTAAATCTTCTAACACCTTATAATCTATAAATAGCTCATGTTTAGTTTATAAAAGGCCATAAAGAATTATCAAAACATTTAAACCAATTAAGGGGCAATTACCAACAATTAATGAGCAATTAAAATTACACTAATGGGATATTTAGTTAATTCTCTACAATTAATACTAATTGTTATCAACCAAAGATATGTTAAGCTAATTAAAAACCAAGAACCAATGAGAAGTTAAGATTAGCACTAAATGAATTATTAGCACTCATCAATTACTCTAAGAAACCACTAATACAACAACCAAGAGATAATTAAGCTTATGATTAAGATGATTAATCAAATATTAATCAAGAGTTGAAAAGTCAACAATTTCAAACTATGATCTAAAGGCCAAGGTTTGATCTCATAAAGTTAATCTAAGGGCTTGAATAATTAAGAAGCTTAATCCATGTGAAATTAGAAGAGCCAATGGGAGGAATTTCGGTTTTGGCTAAGAAAAGAGAGAGAAAGAGTTGCTGAAAATTCAAGTTGTCCACTTGCATGTATAGGATAAGGTGGTGAGATGAAATATCAAGAGGAAATATCCAACCTTTAGCCAATGAGGTGTTTACACATAGGATAATTAGGATAATCAAGAGGATTAATTCAAGAGTTAATCAAAGGGAAATCTATACAAAATAAATTGTATCTTGAAATCTACTAATCATAAATCAAAGATACAAAGTGGTTATGAACAAGCAAAATTCAAGCTACAAGATGATGGTAACCAAAGCTATTTTCTCCACTTTTAAAAGTTTGCCAATGGAGAAAGATAGTGATCTTGGTCTCTAATTAAAGCTAAAAATCCCAAGAGTTCAAAACCAAAAAGAAAATTTGAATCCAACTTCATTAAGACACTCAAATGAATTTTTATCTAGTGGTTATCAACTCAAAAATTGAAGAGGCAACTTGAATGAGCACATGGGGTAAGGTACTATTGGATAGAATGGAAGAGGATGAGGAGAGAGAGTGGGGGATCAGATTTGAGAACATGAAGGGCTAGGATTGGTGCTCTAATTTAACCAAAATCCAAGGGTTAGGAATGAAGGAGAAGGAGTTCCATTTAATTACCAAGTTGCCATAGAGTTTTCCTATAAATAGGGGCCTTTGCTCTCCATAATTCTCACACCAAAACTCACCCAAAGTAGCTGAGTTTAGAGAAGCAAGAAGGAGGAGCAAAGTTCTTGGTAAGTTTTCTAGTTCTAGCTTGAAGTTCTTTTGGTTTTAGTTCTTAAATTCTTAGATAGAGATAGCTTAGATCTTAAATATGCTAGGATGAGTTTATATAGATGTTTTTATAGTTAAAATTGCCTTTATCTCGAAAAATTGATGAAGTAGAGGTTATGGCAAAATTTCTGGGAGAGATCATGAAAGTAACGAAGTTCTCGCGAAATTTCATCGGTTTCGAAATTCTGAAGTCAGCCATGAAAACGCCAGGATTTCATGTTGAAATGACGATCCCAAAATTCTGAGAAAATTCATGGTTAAAGTAGACATATAGGTCTTTTTAAATATGTCAAGAACATGTCAAAATGATTTTTGTACAGAGAGTTAAAATTCCTCAAAGTTAGGCTACGAAATTCTGGAAAAATTCTGGGCAGAGGTTCAAAACTTTAAGACTGGGAATGATCCGTGTGATCTGGGCAGAAGTGGTTATTTTTAAATGAAACTAGACATCCTAAGGATTCCAAGGAATTTTACGGATCCTCATTTCGATTTTTGTAGAATTAATTATGATTTTTCAAAGTTAGACAAAATGCTGCCCAGATTTATACCAGCGTTGTTGTACGAATTTTGAGGGAATAAAGTGAAAAATAAAAATTGTAAGGGCAAAATGGTCATTAGGGGCCAAAATATCTCTTAGGATATTACTTACAAATTAATAAATACGGTATTACCATTATAGGATCAACGCGATCACAGTTCGTACGTCAAACGTACCGACAAACGCCGACGAAGGTACGGACGCGTACTGTAACACTAACTCTGATGTTTATTGTATACCTATATGTGATGAGATGTGTTTTTTTTGAACTGAAATTCTGTTTTCAAAAGTTAGTGCTTGTGCACATACAGTTATACGGGTTATAGTCATGATAACGCCGTTTGAGTTTTCCTAGCGCTGAGGACACGACCGTACATCGTGGCACCGGTGAATAGTGCGTGATCGTAATAACAATCATATGCAGGTGTATATGGTGTGTTATTACTTGGTATATGTGAATTTTACTGTGGTATCATGAATATCTGTCATACATGGTTGTACTTGAACATGAGGTTAACCGTTACCCGAGGTTCAAATGTGGATTGAACCTCGCTCTTACCATAGCTTCAGTTCCGGAGTGAACAGAGCGGATACAAGGGTAAGCAAAGAAGCTTAGGACGGACTGGTCGGACCCCTTTGAAATGTACTTTGAACGTGGAACCATTTGAACTATTGTACCGCTGTTAGTAGCAAAACATACAGTTGATGTTATCGATACATATCTTTTTGGAAATACTATTTTTACTTCCTATGCTCTACTCGATCATGATACCGTTTTAAAAAAAAAAAAAAAAAAAATCGCTTCCGAAATTGGGATGTGACAATTGCTCTGTCGAGGGAGGGATTATTCTAAAGCGCAAAGCCATTAAGGCTCGGATCCCTTATTTATAATGATAATTCGAATGGATTTTCATAGTTTTATTCAAGACATATTTTCTTGAAATACATATTTATAAAAGAAATTAAATATATATGAGCCTCTTTCCCGTTCCATATAAAATACTTGTTATACAAAATTACACACACACATATATATGATTTCCGTACGCAATCTTGTTAGCCACACATAATGACTAATGCTTTGGATAACATTCATTCAACTTCATTTAAATTAATATTTTAAATTTAAATTCCGACATAAATCAAGGATTTTAAATTAAAATTATTTGGATCACTACTAGAAAATACCGCAAGGGTGACAGAATTTGTGAGGAGAAAGATATCCATCACCATTTGAAAGAGAATTTGCAGCCGTCGAAAAATTATGACAGAAAAGCTAAAATTCCAACACGAAATTGTTGACTCCAAGTATTTTGATGATGACAATTGAAGTCTCTCGCAAGGATTTTGAAGCAATAATCAAGTAGTATCTAAAAGTTCTTTTTATCAAATATTATCAAAATTGAATTCTCGAGAGCATTGTTCCTATATACTCAAGTATAAGCTTATTATTCTCGAGAATGGGAGTTAATACAATATCTAAAATCATGGATCTAACTCTCGAGTATGGAAAGGTAATTCTCGATAATAGTATTCAAAATTATACAAACCTCTTCTCAAGCAATTCTCGAGAATAAGGACATAATTCTCGAGAATCCCTCCCGGTTAGAATCAATGAAAAATTCAACTCATGTAATTCTCGAGAACTAGGATATAATTCTCAAGAATTCATCTTGCTGATCCAATGAATCCTCAGCCACGCAATTCTCAAGAACACATGAGATGTTTCTCGAGAATACATGTTCATCCAAGCAATTTGATTCTCGAGTATAACAAGATGGCTCCCGAGTATTGCGAGGATCAAAGGGTTCGGCCTTCAAGCAATTCTCGAGAATGTCCAATGCAATTCTCGAGAATACTTCTTCCACAATATTCTGCCTCAAGCAATTCTCGAGAATGCCCTGTCTGATTCTCGAGAATACTGAACTAAATTCAAATACTCTGTTTCTCAAATCTCCACTCGGAAAAACGTGATTCATGTTATATCATTTTACCACTCTTGATTATTATCCAATACAAATTCCAAAATGCTTTTAACATGTGTGCTCATAAGTTGCAGGTTACTTAAGTATGGTTTAACGACAGATTTGAATAAAGCAATCGTCTGTCAGAAGCATTAAATGTCGCTACCTAAACCGTGATATTCTCGGACACCGATATTCTGAACGAAGTAAAGCCAACTCTAATATTCCTCGTTCTCGCATTAAATGCCATCTCACAACGGAAAAACAAAAGGAATGAAAGAGAATGTCGGGCCTGAAAATTCCAGCTGTACCATTCAAACCAATGAAACTCTTGACGAACGGTTTATCTGTCTAACGAACTTATTCAGGAGACTCAACGGCTAATTTATGAAGCTTCAACAATGGTCATTAATTACCACATCTATAAATAGCCGGTGCATTGAATTAGCCAACTACCAAACGCCGCGCAATCAATTCGTGTTTAAGATCATTCACTGTTTCATTTGTATCATTAATTGCACTTCAGTGTTCATTCTTTTATCAACTCGTGAGGAGTATTTAAACACTTATTTCACTATTAAATTTGTATCTTAAGGTTGAGGAACCTTAAATGAGGGTGCATTAATTACAACTTGTAAGGGGGAGTGTAGTCCGAGAGTGAGAGGACAACCTTCGTTTATAGAGTTTGTAATTGTTCTTGAGGAATAGTAAAATCTCAGGTGTTCTGAGGGCTGGAAGTAGGTCAGGGTATTAGACCGAACCAGTATAAATTCTCTTGTGTTCTTTTATCTTATTGGTCTCTATTTCGTTTATTCAAGAAAGAAGTTTATAAATTTTAAAGATCACCTATTCACCCCCCCTCTAGGTGATATTCCATCTTCATTTGGTATCAAAGCCTGGTTTCTCAGTTGGGCTTAACATCCCGAGAAAGACCATGGAAGGAATATTACCTGATGGTGCTTCAATCAACCGACCCCCAGGATTCAACGGCATTATTCCTTTTGGAAAGCTAAATTTAGAGTGTTCGTGATGGCTACCGAATATGGTCTCTGGAGAGTAATAGAAACTGGAGATTATGTACCAGTGAAAACTGAAGGAGGAATTAATGTTCCGAAGACAGAGGCTGAATTCGATGAGAATGATAAGAAAAATATCACTCTCAACAGTAAGGCTATTCTGATGCTTCAAAGCGCTCTCAGTCAAAAGGAGTACTTTTGAATATGTAATCTGTCAACCGCGAAAGAAATGTGGAAGGCTCTAGAGATTGCATATGAAGGTACTTCCAGCATCAAGGAGAACCGTATCAACACTCGACCACCGAGTATGACTTACTAGAGATGAAGTCAGGAGAAACCATCGCCGAATTCCAACTCAGATACACTCATCTGACAAATCAGTTGGCGTCCTTGGCTAAAATATATGAACAAGGTCCTCAAGTCAGGAAGATTCTCAATGTTCTGACAAAAGACTAGGAAGCAAAGGTCACCGCAATTGAGGAAGCTCGTGGAGAATCAATGGCCTCGCTTGCTGCCCGTTCGGAAGTTTGTCTCGAATATGAAAGCAACCGAGATTCAAAAAGGATCTGGACGATGTCAATAGTAGCGAAATAAGGGAATTGCTCTTAATGCCCTGAAGGAGAAAGAAGAAAAGGACGAGGATGATGAAGACGATGACGAGATGGCTATGTTTGTTCAAAAATTCAAAAGGTTCTATAGAAAGGATCGTGGGTTCAGAAATAGATTTCAAAGAGGGAATCCAAGTAACAAACGTGACTTCAGAGACAAAGATCAAGTCATTTGTTACGAATGTGAGAAGCCTGGTCATTACAAGCCAGAATGTCCTCACCTAAAAGACAGTGAGAAAGAAAAGAAGAAGAAGCCTTATCAATTTAAGAAGAAGGCATATGTGTCGTGAATGCAGGAGATGACTCCTCAAGAGAATAGAGCGAAGAAGAGAAAGAGTTCGCAACATCTGCTGGGTGCCGAAGAAGAAGAGCCAACCGAAAACGACAAAGTGAGGTACATCATATACAACCAATCTATGATGAATTATTTGATGAATATAATGAAATCCATTCTGAATACATAGAAGTTTGTAGTGAATGTATAGATTTGAAAAGGCAAAACTTAACTCTTAAAATGCAAGTTGAAAATCACACGAAGGGGATCTTATCTCGTGATAATTGCCCGATTTGGAGAAAAGGAATGTGTATTTTACAAAAACACTTGAGAAGTTCACTAGAAGTAATGAAATGCTCAATGTGATTTTGAAAGCATAAAGGTTTACAAACGATCGTTCAAGAATAGGATATAATCCTATTTTTGATAAACAAAAAGGCAAGAAGAAAACGAGTGGAAAATCCTATTTAAATTATTTTCAAAAAACAGTCCACTCTTCAAACTCATTCGCACATTGTAATTACTACAACCGAAAGGGACATAGTACCTCATCGTGTTTTCATAAAAAGGATAAAAGGGATAATCCGGTTGGTAATTATCAGTGGGTGCCTAAGGGAACCTATGTTCCTAAGGCGCAAACTAACCCCAAAGGACCCAAGAAAAGGTGGGTACCTAAAGCTTGATCTCCTCTGTTTTTGCAGCTGTGTTTGAAAGCATCAAGAATCAACAAGTGGTATATCGATAGTGGATGCTCCAGACACATGACGAGAGATGTAGAAAAATTTGTTGCTATGAGATCTAAAGATGGAGGCAGAGTCACTTTTGGAGGAAATCAATCCGGAAAAATTACTGGCATTGGTGAAATCGGTGCAAAGGACGGGCCTCAGATCAAGGATGTCTATCTTGTGGAAGGTCTCTATCACAATCTTCTGAGTGTAGTCAAAGTGCCGATAAGAACAACTGGATCATCTTTGTTTCCGAAGAATGTCTCATTGTCAATAAAGACGATCTCCCAATCGATAAAGGTAAACTGAAGGTATTGTTCAAAGCTCCACGTGAGGGAAATTATTATACCTTGGATCTACCAAAACTAAACTCTGAAAAATGTTTTGTTAGCAACGTAGATGAAAGTTTACTGTGGCATAAGCGTCTGGCTCATGTCAACATGCATCAACTAGACAAGTTGCTAAGAAAAGATTTAGTGATTGGTTTACCCAAACTTCGTTTTAAAAATGATATGATTTGTGATTCATGTCAACGAGGTAAACAAACTAAATCGTCTTTTAAAAACAAACCTAAAATCTCGACAAACCACCCTCTTCAATTACTTCATATGGATCTAATTGGACCTGCAAGAGTTAGAAGTCTTGGTGGAAACTTATATACTCTGGTGATTGTCGATGATTTCTCACATTTTACTTGGACTATTTTCTTATCCTCTAAGAATGAAACTTTTGGCCTCTTCGTTGTGTTTGCCAATAAGGTGCAAAATGAGAAAGGTATTTGCATTACACCTATTTGAACAGATCATGGAGGTGAATTCGAAAATCAAGCATTCGGAGAATTCTGTGATGCTCACGGGATCAATCACAATTTCTCGGCTCCAAGGACACCACAACAGAATGGTGTGGTCGAAAGGAAGAACCGTGTACTAACTAAGATGGCTCGTGCAATGTTGAATGAGAATCGACATCACAAGTCTTTTGGGCGATGCGATGAGCACCCGCTACATATCAAACCGAGCCTATCTCGGAAGAAACTTAACAAGACTCCGTATGAGCTCTATAAAGGGAGGAAACCTAACCTAGCTCATCTTCATATTTTTGGCTGTAAGTGCTTCGTTCATAACAATGGTAAGGACAATTTGGGGAAATTTGATCCCAAATCCGATGAAGGTATATTTCTTGGTTACTCTAATAGGAGTAAGGCGTACAGAGTTTTTAACAAACGTACTCGTGTAGTTGAAGAGTCAATACACGTTGTGTTCTGTAAGTCTAAATTAGATGGATCTCTGGATGATGACGAAGAAAATACTTTCAAAAACCAATTCTTTTCGAAATCTACTCCTGCCTCTATTGAAAACTCTGAAGATGTTTTTGAAACTGATCCTCAAAACAATTTAGAAAATCCTGATCAATCTCAACCTAAGGCTTGGAAGTTCATAAGGAATCATCCTTTGGACCAAGTGATTGGTGATGTTAATCAAGGGGTGAGGACCAGAAAAAGCACTTTAAATGAAGTAACATTTTTAGCTTTTATTTCTCACATTGAACCTTCAAAGATTGACGAAGCCCTATCAGATAATGATTGGGTGTTAGCAATGCAAGAAGAATTACACCAATTTGATAGAAATCAAGTTTGGGATTTGGTACCTAGGCCTAAAGACCATCCGATCATTGGCACCAAATGGGCATTCAAAAACAAACGGGATGAATCCACAATTATAGTCCGTAACAAGGCTAGATTGGTCGCCAAAGGCTACAATCAGGAAGAAGGTATTGATTATGAGGAAACGTTTGCTCCAGTGGCTAGATTGAAAGCAATACATGTACTCTTAGCCTTTGCGTGTATCAAAGGATTCAAATTGTATCAAATGGACGTAAAAAGTGCTTTCTTAAATGGTTTTATTTAGGAGGAAGTATATGTTGAACAACCTCCTGGTTTTGAAAATGAACATCATCCAGACCATGTTTATCGTCTTAAGAAAGCCTTGTATGGTCTCAAACAAGCTCCTAGAGCTTGGTATGAATGCTTAAGTAAATTTCTTCTAGATCAAGGTTTTGTTAGAGGAAGAGCAGACACAACACTTTTTATCAAAACTAATAAGCTTAATGAACTCCTAATTATGCAAATATACATGGATGATATAATATTTGGTGCTACTAATGACTCTCTCTGTGAGGAATTTTCCAAGAAGATGTAGGGTGAGTTCGAAATGTCAATGATGGGAGAGCTCAATTACTTTCTCGGATTACAAATCAAGCAACGGAAGGATGGGATATTCATCTCACAGACAAAATATCTTCGTGATTTGCTCAAGAAGTTTGGATTGGAGCACTGTATGGAGTAGACACTCCAATGAGCTCAACAGCCTCGTTGGATGCCGATGAAGAGAAAGGCAAAGACTTCAATATAACTAAATATAGAGGAATGGTCGGGTCTTTGCTCTATTTGACTGCTAGTCGGCCGGATATACAATTTAGTGTGGGAATGTGCGCAATATTTCAATCGGCTCGTAAAGAATCACACGCCGAACACGTCAAGAGGATCTTTCAATATCTCTCAGACACAAAGGAATTGGGTCTCTGGTTTCTAAAAAGACAACAAGAGTTCTTGGTTGCATACTCGGATGCTGACCACGCTGGATACAAGACTGACAGAAAGAGCACCGGTGGTCAATGCGAGTTCTTCGGTGGCTCACTGGTATCATGGTTCAGTAAGAAGCAGACAATTCTAGTTGTGTCATGAACTGAAGCGGAGTATGTTGCTGCCTCAAGTTGCTGTGCACAAGTCTTGTGGTTAAAATAACAATTATCTGATCTGGGAGTCCACCTGAAAGAAATTCCAATTCTCTGTGATAACACGAGCACGATTAGCTTGGCGAAAAATCCAGTTCAACATACGAGGACCAAGCATATCGATGTAAGGCATCACTTTATTCGTGATCACGTGCAAAAGAAATATATCAAAGTGATGTTCATCCTCACACACCTTCAACTGGCTGACATTTTTACCAAACCATTGGCCAAAGAACAATTTATGTTCATCCGAAGAGAATTGGGAATGGTAAACCCCAATGAACTGTAAGTAGTCGTAGTTAAATGTCGATTAGTTGTGTTTTGATGGAGACTAACTTAAGCACCGGAGTGTCTAAATCATGTTTTGTAGGTTCCCCTGTTTGATGTGAGAAAAACAGAGGCGTACAGAGTATGTGAATTCTCCAGAATGATCTCATCATTCTCAAGAATTATGGTAAAGTATTTCACTATGCTTCTATTGTACTCTCGGGAGTTTCAAATGAATTCTCGAGAAATATCCATTTTTAATAGGCCTTTCTGACTATCACAGTTGTTTTATGTTCAAAATTAATGGACAATTCTCGAGAATCTTAAGTTGCACTCGAGAATTGTAGAGTCCCTCTCTTGGTCAATTCTTTTAAAATGAGGATTCTTGAGAATCATACATGGATTCTTGAGAATAAATGTTCTCTTTGTACTTATCATCTCTGGGCACTCTCAAGAATACTCACAGGATTCTCGAGAGTTGGCAAGGTAGATTCAATCCAAAAGGTTCCTTGCATTCTCAAGAATTTGAAAATATTCCCGAGAATCAGCGTCTTTTAATTGTACATTCTCGTGTTCTCGAGAATTTCTCAAGAGATTCCCGAGTATGGTTGGTATTTTCAAATCAAACCAGAATAGTTCTCTGATACATTCTCGAGAATTACTCATTAATTCTCGAGAATGAACTCATCGTGTGCAATTCAGAACATAGCATTCTCGAGAACTAACTATGGATTCTCGAGACTGGTTGATCAGAGAAATATTCCTTCGTTACACTCTCGAGAATTATCAACTATGCTCTCGAGAATCATTCTGAACTTTTCAACTAGACAATCACATTCTCGAGAATTGACTTGAATTCTCGAGAATGGCTATGATCGCGGGCGTCTATCTTTTTTTTTTTTTTTTTTTTTTTTTTTTGAATTCTCGAGAATCATTCCTAGATTCTCGAGAATGGGCGAGTAGCACTCTTATTTACTGGAGAAATTGATTAATTCTCGAGAATTAGCTATGTGCAATGGCATCCCACCGAGCAGCTCCCAAGAGTTAAACTCGTATTCCCGAGAACCGAAAGGTCCCTCTCGCAAAACTTCATTTTATTTTATTTTTTTTAAAAAAACCACAACCTTTCATAAAACCCTATTCCTCTCGAGAATACCGATCTCCGGTTTCTCATCCTCGTCTTCGGTTTCTCGGCCCCTCGACCTCCATTCCTCAATCTTCCATCATCAACGGCAAAGGAAAATTGTTTTACCCGTGCTACCGATTAAATCTCTCGTTAGTTAGGAATCACATTCTCACCATCTCTTCTCAAACTCTCAAGAACCCTTATATTATTATTTTTTCTTCTTTTCTTCAACCTTCTTCGGTCCATAAACCTTCTTTTCTTCCCATTGTCTTAATCTCTTTCCTCTCCAACCAAACCTATTATATCAATATTTCCCCTGTTCCTCTCTCTGTCTCTCACCGATCATTTGCAAATGGATAAATCTCCATCTGAATCACCTCCAAGGCCTCTCAAAAAGAAGCCTCACACAAAGTTCCGTCCCAAGGTCACAACATCTGGGCCACCTGAGTCAAAATCCAAAGGCATCGTTTTTAAGGAAGTCTCTCAAGCGAAGCCTTCCGAGTCAAAATCCAAGGACATTGTTGTTGCCGAACCCTCTCGGCCTCTCACTCGACTTCAGACTCATTCTCTACCAATCGAAAAGGGGAAAAGTCTTATCACTCAGTCTACTAAGACATTTGACTTGTATCAAGATGATCATCCGTAATTTCACAACCGAGATCAAAGAGTGAAGAAATTAGGGGTCGAAACCTCCTCATAAACATCCTGGTCGTCTGAGACACACCACAAGAGACACTTAAAAATCATTTGCCTCCAAACTTACTGGCCAGAAGAGTGCATTGCATTGTCCTTCTGGATTCTGCCAAGACGAACTGGTAATTCCATCTGAACCATCTTTTTGGTCAAATTTTGAAAATAGGCCGTTTTGTCCCACTCGTATTTGGACCTAGAAGATTTCGAACAAAGTGAAATTTGGATCTGTCTCCTTGGTTAACTCGCATACATGCCACGCTAGGAATCACTACGCCCTTTTCTCCTATGATAGTAAAAATATTTTACTATAATATGACCGAGACTAAGGAAGGCAATGAGATCGTTCTAACCACTTCTCGTTAGGGGACAAGAGACTAGGATTACAAATCGATTCGAATACATTCTTTGGTCTTTCCGACATACCCGATCCCCCTAAACTTCCCGCGATTGAAAGCTTTAAAATTCTTTTTCCGATAAAACTTATGATGGCAAGCCTCTAAAATTCAAACCTTCTGACATGTCTGATACATATAGAGTTATCTAGTATCTCTATAGTCGTAATATAGTTTACAAGGGATAGAGCTTCACGCATTTTATGAGCAAGGACTATGAGTTGATGGCTTCTATTATCAACATGGAAGCCAGGTTTCTGAGAAACTTGGTCATATCTGAGATGTCATATTTTATCTCCACCTACAAAAAGGCCAAAAAGAACACCATTCCCTACCCTAACCTTGTGTCTTAGATTCTTGGCCTCAACAATATCTAGTATTTACTAGAGAAAGAGAATGTGTCTTTTCCTAAGCAATTTTCTACTACACATCTCTTGTATATGGACATTTCCTTTACCGATGCTACAGGAAAGAAGAAGAAGAAATCCAAGAGCCCTCCAAAAACTAAGCCATCCTCTACTAAGCAACCTGAAAACCCTCATTCACTCAAGCTGCCATCCAGCATAGCGTTGAGCAGGCTGTTGCAAAAGGGTTAGCCAAAGGTCTTTCTGATGCCATCACTCCATTGTATGACAACGCCAACCAAGTCACTGATCTGGCCAACAACCTTAAAAAGGTTACTACTACCATTCTCAGGGCCTTAGAACTAAATTTGAGAAGTTGGGCAAAAAGATTGCAACTAGCTTTCAACTTTGCATCAAGGCTCAAGAAGAATCTTCAGCTAAATTGACCAAGGAGATTCAGAATCTTCAGGGTCACGTTCATCAGTTGGATACATCTCTTGAAGGATTGGCTCTAAAGAAATACTCTCAGCGTGCTGATCCAGCCTCTACCTCTGCTGTTCCACATTCATCTGCTCCTCCTCCCCTTTTGGATGATGACAAAGGGGGAGAGACTGTTGAAGATGAAGATGAAGTTGAAGAAGATTGGAAATACTTCTAGACTGAGTAGTGTGTAGCTTTTAGATTGAGTAATTTATAGCTGTTTCTTCTTTTTCTGTTTTGCTAATATCTAGATTTGCTAGTGCTTAGCTCTTAGAACTTCTGACTGATGTTAGTTTGATGATGTTGACTTACCTGATAATATGTAAGATTCATAGCTATCAACCAATGCACAAGGTTAATATCATTTCACATCTAATGTTGTTGGGTTCTTCTTTTTCTCCTCCTAAGAGTTGCTGACTCTGTGTGAATTAAATGAATTAGATCTGTTTTATTCTCAAAATCAAAAACTCTCAAATCCACCTTCTCTCATAAGTGTTGTCATCATCAAAAAGGGGAGAATGTTGACTCCAAGTGTTTTGATGATGACAATTGAAGTCTCTCAGTAAGGATTTTGAAGTAATAATCAAGTGGTATCTAAAAGTTTTTTTAAATCAAATATTATCAAAATTGAATTCTCGAGAGCATTGTTCCTATATACTCAAGTATAAGCTTATAATTCTCGAGAATGGGAGTTAATACAATATCTGAAATCATGGATCTAACTCTCGAGTATGGAAAGGTAATTCTTGAGAATAGTATTCAAAATTATACAAACCTCTTCTCAAGCAATTCTCGAGAATAAGGACATAATTCTTGAGAATCCCTCCTGGTTAGAATCAATGAAGAACTCAACTCATGTAATTCTCGAGAACTAGGATATAATTCTCGAGAATTCATCTTGCTGATCCAATGAATCCTCACCACGTAATTCTCAAGAACACGTGAGATGTTTCTCGAGAATACATGTTCATCCAAAAATTTGATTCTCGAGTATAACAAGATGGCTCCCGAGTATTGCAGGGATCAAAGGGTTCTGGCCTTCAAGCAATTCTCGAGAATGTCCAATGCAATTCTCGAGAATACTTCTTCCACAATATTCTTCCTTAAGCAATTCTCGAGAATGCCCTGTTTGATTCTCAAGAATGCCCTGTCTGATTCTCGAGAATACTGAACTAAATTCAAATACTATGTTTCTCAAATCTCTGCTCGGAAAAACATGATTCATGTTATATCATTTTACCACTCTTGATTATTATCCAATACAAATACCAAAATGCTTTTAACATGTGTGCTCATAAGTTGCGGTTTACTTAAGTATGGTTTAACGGAAGATTTGAATAAAGCTATCATCCGTCAGAAGCATTAAATGCCGCTACCTAAATCGTGATATTCTCGAACACCGATATTCTGAACGAAGTGAAGCCAACCCTGATATTCCTCGTTCTCACATTAAATGCCATCTCACAACGGAAAAACAAAAGGAATGAAAGAGAATGTCGGGCCTGAAAATTCCAGCTATACCATTCAAACTAGTGAAACTCTTGACGAACGGTTTATCTGTCTAACGTACTTATTCAGAGACTCAATGGCTAATTTATGAAGCTTCAACAACGGTCATTAATTACCACACTATAAATAGCCGGTGCATTGAATTAGCCAACTACCAAACGCTGTGCAATCAATTCGAGTTTAACATCATTCGCTGTTTCATTTGTATCATTAATTGCACTTCAGTGTTCATTCTTTTATCAACTCGTGAGGAGTATTTAAACACTTATTTCACTATTAAATTTGTATCTTAAGGTTGAGGAACCTTAAGTGAGGGTGTATTAATTACAACTTGTAAGGGGGAGTGTAGTCCGAGAGTGAGAGGACAATCCTTCATTTACAGAGTTTGTAATTGTTCTTGAGGAATAGTAAAATCTCAGGTGTTCTGGGGACTGGACCTAGGTCGAGTATTAGACCGAACCAAGATAAATTGTCTTGTGTTCTTTTATCTTATTGGTCTCTATTTCGTTTATTCAAGAAAGAAGTTTATAAATTTTAAAGATCACCTATTCATACCCCTTCTAGATGATATTCCATCTTCATTTGGTATCAAAGCCTGGTTTCTCAGTTGGGCTTAACATCCCGAGAAAGACCATGGAAGGAATATTACCTGATGGTGCTTCAATCAATCGACCCCCAGGATTCAACGGCGAACATTATTCCTTTTGGAAAGCTAAATTTAGAGTGTTCGTGATGGCTACCGAATATAGTCTCCGGAGAATAATAGAACTGGAGATTATGTACCAAAGAAAACTGAATGAGGAATTAATGTTCAAGACGTAGGCTGAATTCGATGAGAATGATAAGAAAAATATCACTCTCAACAAGAAGGCTATTCGATGCTTCAAAGCGCTCTCGGTCAAAAGGAGTACTTTCGAATATGTAATCGTCAACCGCGAAAGAAATGTGGAAGGCTCTAGAGATTGCATATGAAGGTACTTCCGCATCAAGGAGAACCGTATCAACACTCGACCACCGAGTATGACTTACTACGATGAAGTCGGGAGAAACCATCGCCGAATTCCAACTCAGATACACTCATCTGACAAATCAGTTGGCGGCCTTGGCTAAAATATATGAACAAGGTCCTCAAGTCGGAAGATTCTCAATGTTCGACAAAAGACTGGGAAGCAAAGGTCACTGCAATTGAGGAAGCTCGTGGAGAATCAATGGCCTCAGTTGCTGCCCTGTTCGGAAGTTTGTCTGAATATGAAAGCAAACTGAGATTCAAAAAGGATCTGGACGATGTCAATAGTAGCCGAAATAAGGGAATTGCTCTTAATGCCCTGAAGGAGAAAGAAGAAAAGGACGAGGATGGTGAAGACGATGACGAGATGGCTATGTTTGTTCAAAAATTCAAAAGGTTCTATAGAAAGGATCGTGGGTTCAGAAATAGATTTCAAAGAGGGAATCCAAGTAACAAACGTGACTTCAGAGACAAAGATCAAGTCATTTGTTACGAATGTGAGAAGCCTGGTCATTACAAGCGTAATGTCCTCACCTAAAAGACAAACAGAAAGAAAAGAAGAAGAAGCCTTATCAATTTAAGAAGAAGGCATATGTGTCGTGAATCTGGGAGATGACTCCTCAAGAGAATAGAGCGAAGAAGAGAAAGAGTCTGCCAACATCTGTCTGGTGCCAGAAGAAGAAGAGCCAACCGAAAACGACAGTGAGGTACATCATATACAACCAATCTATGATGAATTATTTGATGAATATAATGAAATCCATTCTGAATACATAGAAGTTTGTAGTGAATGTATAGATTTGAAAAGGCAAAACTTAACTCTTAAAATGCAAGTTGAAAATCACACGAGTGGGGATCTTATCGTGATAATTGCCCGGATTTGGAGAAAAGGAATGTGTATCTTACAAAAACACTTGAGAAGTTCACCAGAGGTAGTGAAATGCTCAATGTGATTTTGAAAGCACAAAGGTTTACAAACGATCGTTCAAGAATAGGATATAATCCTATTTTTTATAAACAAAAAGGCAAGAAGAAAACGAGTGGAAAATCCTATTTAAATTATTTTTTCAAAAACAGTCCACTCTTCAAACCCATTCGCACAATGTAATTATCGCAACCGAAAGGAATAATGTCCCGTGTTCTTTTATCTTATCGGTCTCTATTTCGTTTATTCAAGAAAGAAGTTTATAAATTTTAAAGATCACCTATTCACCCCCTCTAGGTGATATTCCATCTTCGTAAACTACCGTCTCGAGTCCATGGCAAGTCCGTCGCTAGACCATCGCTAATTGTGACGGAAAAAAATCCGTAGCAAAAATATGATTTTGTAAGGGATTTTGTGAGAGAGAAAAGTGGTAATTTGCGATGGAATTTATTTTCGTAGCAAATAAACCTAACGTCTTCCTCTCACCCATTCGGTCCCCTTCTTTCTCATTTTTCTCCATGACTAAACCCTAAATTCTTTCCACCATTATCTATTGACTCACTCTCACCCACGTACTGCATCGCACAAAGGTCGTAAGTTTGAAGCAAAGACCTTCTTCTTCCATGCTTAATCTTCTCGTCGCTCGATCTTCACAACCCTCTTCTATTTTCTCGTTAGTTCTCGAATTATAAGTTTCGATGATAATAAACACTTGCAATGAATATAGACTTGATGATTCAAGTCACTCGAGTGTGTATTAAAAAGCATTCAGGATGCATAACAGTTATTGAAACCAAAACTTGAATCAAAAAGTAATTTCAAAGTGTTTTGGTATGGACACACTCGAGTGTTACTCTAAACACTCGAGTGTTGGCTTGATACTCACAAGAAAAGTGCCCGAAAGTATCGGTCAAAACCGTACATTTGTAGTGGTTATGAGCGCTACTAATTAAAGACAATAGTAGCGATTATACAAAACCGCTACAAAAAGCACCGTGGCAAGCTATTTTGTAAGGGTTAAAAGAATCCGCTACTCAAGTAACTTCACCAAGCATCGATACTATAGCGGGTATAGGTCACCGCCACCGAATGACAAACTAGAGGACATATTATTATGTTGTCAACTAGATTATATTTGATCATAAAATGAATTTTGATGATTATAGACGGAATGTTGAGGGAACGCTGTTCTAGAAATAAAAGTTAGTTAGTATGACATAATAATACGAAAAAAAATTGAAACACAAAAAATATTTACCAAATATGATAAGCTTGATCATCAATTAAGCTTCGAAAACATTGACAGAAAAAATAAAATGAGAGAGAAATTGAGGAGGAAGAAGTGGGAAAATGTGTGACATAAGGTGTTATGGTGGTATTTATAGAGATTTCTGTGTAGAACACGTAGCGGTTTAGGTGACGGTTGTTTTAGTAATTGTTATTTGTATCGGTTAATATGATGGTATTTGTAGCAGTTTTGAGATAGCTACAAAAAATACAACATTTTTTTAAAAGGAAAAAAAAAAGCATAGACAGATTACGAAGATAAGCATTTTTTTTTAATTCAATCTTCGTCGCCATCACTACAAAAAAAGATGGGGAGAATATGTTAGAGTTGATTTTAATACATTTGAACACAAATGAAACTTAAATTAATTGATTAGAAAGCGTAACTTAAAAAAAACCGACGAACGATAGGTAAACTCACATAGCCTTCGGGAGGAAGTCTTTGAAATTGGCGCTAGAATGACTCACTCTCGTAGACGATATTATCACCATCGCCCATGTCGTAAAGGTCTCGAGTGTAACACCCCAAAATCCAGCTCCTAAAATCTTGGTTAAAACACTTGAGATATCTCCAACAAGGATGATCAACATCCAAATTATTAAAATACATAATTAATTCAAATCAAAATATATTTTTGAGTCAACATAAATTCCCAAAATATTTCATAATAAAATACAAAGCGGAAGTCTTAGAGTCATGGCAAATAAAACGACATAACATAAGTTCTAGGAGCACAACCAAGCCTTCAAGACTCACTCTATAGGTTCCTTCCTTGCTCCCTACTAGAACAATCACCTGAAAATTGTCAATATAGAGTGAGATTTGACATCTCGCAAACTACTAAAATATTTCTACCGTACACAAGCAAGTCACGTATGACAAAAAGCGTGAACTGATTACATATATATTTGTATATACCATAATTTCATACAACATTAATTATCATTATGTCAATGTGAACCGTACAATTATACAATATGCAATATGCAGCCTCCCTTATATCACCGTCCATCCTCAACCGCTGACTGGAGCCATAGGCTAACACATAGTCCAATAGCAACTCACCCATTTGACTGGATTGTTCCTAGCTCACCAAAACTTAAGATATACCCGGCCAAAGGTATAGAGCTAAGTATGGACTATGGCTCCCCTCCTTAAAGGGATATAACTAAGGAGGTGTCACATGTCCCACAAACCAATGCAATCCCAAACCAAAGAAAAACATGGAAGAAGGGGCTCGACAAGTGTCATCCACCGTGCAATGAGAGTGATGACATACCACATGGTAAAAAATCTCAACATACAAATTCCTCCTTACTCCAACCCATCACATATGCATCCGCCATGTCAGACATATATTAAATCACCAATAATGTAATTAAATGTCAAGGTAAAATAAATCATGCTTCAATTCATATAAAATATCAATTTACAATACATACACATATACATATAATTCAGTCCTTTAATTTTAAATAAAAGATAGTTACTCACGATCACACACAATTTACAAGTATATGAAAGAATATTCAGAGTTAATGAGAGTCTACAAAATCACAAACATAGATATCTATTAACATATTTCTCCAAACTACTCTTGAGTTACCCTAGTACTCCTCTAAAATTACTCTAAAGCCCTAAGTAACACTTTAAGAATTAATGTTATATAGATATACATTTACTAGCTACTGCATGTCAATTTTTCATATAGAAATAAATTTTATATTAGTTGGAATTTGGAAATAAAAATTATCTACAAGACATAAGCTTTAATATATGGAACAAAACATGTTTCTCATAATATGGGAGGGCAGACGTCCAAGAGAAAAAGAAAGTCTGTGAATTATTTATGACCGAGAATGCCTTTCATGTATGTGTGTATTAATAAGGGGTCTCATATAAAAAAAGTAGCAAGAGAAAAGAAATATTAAAAGCTTAAGAAAAATATATAAATAAAAATATAACCCTTCTCTGTGCACATGTGATGAAAGAAAGAATACCAAGACAACCTTCTAGAGAACCATAAAGCTTGAAGGAGAACCGGATAAAGAGGTGTAGCCAAACTCAAAATCAAAACAAAAATAATAAAATGTACCCACACACACACGAAGGACAACAAGTTTTCAACACGGGATTGAGATTTAATATACAATAGTTGCATACCCACAAAACAAGAAAGAAAAAAAAAAAGATAAAACACATGATATGATGGAGAAAGGAAATACACACACATTCGCACCACAAAGTAATAGAGAAAGTTGAGGTACGTTGGATTTGACTAGGCGAAAGGAGAAGGAAGGAAGAGGCAAAACTATTGATAAGACAGATTGTGAATAGAGAAAATGAAAACGCACCTATGTGACGTGCGTGAAGCGGCGAGAGTATTAGAGTTGTGAGAAGAAAAGAGAGGGTTTTATAAGGGTAGGGTTTGGGTTTGACTCTTATTAAAATAATATTATTTTAAAAGATAGAATAATATTATTTATTTTCTCTCTTAACTCCTCTTTTTTAATTTAGATTTAGATCAGATTATTTCATGAAGATATTTCCTCTACATATATTGTCATTCCCTTATTATTCTTATCGATATCATTTATCATTGTTAATTAATCAACTTTAATAAAAATTGATAATATAGTTTATTATTATTATTATTTTCAACTCTTAATTTTATACTTCTATATCTTTTCTAAACCTAAATTACTTAATAAATCATATCCTAATAACACTTCATTACATTAGAAAAATTAGGATGTTACATCAAGGCTTTAAGTGAACCACCATATTCCAATCTCCATGCCTCTCGTCCTCAACATAATAAACCTGGTGTGCATCGAAGCAAGAATATATAGCTCATTATCTTCGAACTAAACAGTGTGAATTGGCCTGGAGAAATTAACTGATGTGATGCCTAAGTCTTCGCTTGTGAATCCACAAGAAGTTGTCGTATTTGCCCACAAACACTTGAAAAGCATCACACAAAAATGGCCTTGGTAATTTATTTTGACATCATCACGAAGCTTTTCATAATATGGGACATCTTCGAACTGCATGTTGCCGTCTTTGCTTTGCTTGAATAACTCCTTGTCCCAAAGGTGCCATAAACACCTAAGTTTTGAGTTAGCAATCCTTGATCTCGTGAAACCGTACAAAACTTGAAACCATTGACGTTATATGCCATAAACCTGGTTTTATGGTCAAGAAGGCCGAGTTCGAGAGCTCTGAAATCAAGTGAGTACGTGTTGTGGTCATTTAATATTCTCCACGCAAACCTCTTGGGAATTCTCTATGGACTTTCTGTCAATTTCGGATGATATTTGTGTACGGATCCTGAGTTAATGCTTCACATGACTTCTGAATTCCCAACAAATGATCATGATATGACGATAATGAAATGTGAATATGAAATGTAAGGAAATATATAGCATAATATATGAGTGTATAATGCTTACTGAAGGAAGGGTTCAACTTTAGTGTAATTAATCAAGACATGTCTATGTGCTTACAACTTCTTGGTTGCTGTCAGTTTAAATCTCTCATTTCCTTCAACTGGTTTATCAACATGAGGGATTAACAACTTTCTTGTCGATGGCTCTAGTTCAGGTTCGAAATAATCGTCTACACGAGGCGGTCGATTTAAAGACGTAAGTACCTTGAACATAAATAAAGGGTCCCATCCCCTATATAGCCTTCAGCTATACAACCTTTTGGCCACGCCTTTTTCGTGACGTAAGATTTTACTTCCCTAAGAAACCTATAAAATTAAAAGAAAAAATGTTCATAAATGCTTAAATGTACGATTAGAAAATTTAAAGAGTAAAGCTGATGCGCATATGTAAAATGAGTACCTCTCAATCGGATACATCTATCAGTATTGCACTGGGCCAACTAGCTTTGTTTCATGAACAAGGTGTACTTGTCGTGAACCATCACCGTGAAAAAGACGGGGAAAGATCATCTCTAATAGACATAGCGTGAGAATGATTTTCGTCAGGCCGATTGAGCTCCTCGACCATCAAAACCTTAGAACACAACTTTTGAAAGAAAGAACACAGCTCCACCATAACAATTGACACATTAGGAGGCAGTGTATGTTTGATTCCCAGCGGAAGTAACTGTTACATAACAACATGTGGGTCATGACTCTTCAGCCCAACAACCTTTTGAGCCTACATGTCAATACATCGTGAAATGTTGCTTGAATACCTATCAAAAACTTTTATTTTCTTCAATGTTGTGAGGAAGATTTCTTTATTTGGTTTTGTGAGGATGAATTTGCAGGTTGAAATTTGTCATGTGACAGGGAAAAACTTTATAGCCTATAACTCCGCAAGTATACGAGCCGTATCAAGTAATAAAGTGATGAGAAAAGTATCGTTCCCACGAAGACTTAGCACCCACAACTTCAGTTAAGCATTAATTTTACACTTTCCTTTAAGTTGAGCAAACCAAATTAAATTTAATTAAGAGAAAATAAATTAAAACTAAAATAAAAATAACAAAACTACCACAATAATCAAATAAGCAACCCAGATAGCTTCATAAACCTTGTTTTCACTAATTTAATTAGCTTTAATATCAATTTTGTTAATCTCAAGTATAAATAGCTATAAGTGCCTGTCGGTCCACTTTCAACCCTCTCTTGAGTGTAACTTGTTATGTCTAACATAGTTACTCAAGAGGCAACAAAAATCGAACACATTCTTCAACAATTATATGGGGCCATTAGGTATATGTCTATCCTAATCACAAATTAAATCATAATCTAATCTCATATTACTTAATCTCAGAGCCTAATCCTTTCGTCAAGGTAAATCCTAATGCTCAAAATCATATTCAATGATGGCCAATCACTAAATAGATAAAACTAACCAAGATTAAGTAACCAAAATTAATATCAAATTTAACTAAATAATGAAAACAAAATTCAATCCACTCACAAGTTCATAGGTCCTTTAGGTTGCAAAACCAACTAGCCACACATGGCTCTAATAAAATCCATAACAAAAAGATAAGAATTCAAGTTCAAAGAATAAGGAGAGAGAGGAAAGAAAGATTCTCTGTTGCCTCCACAGTCCTTTCGTCCTTCCGTGGAGATGATGAAGAGAACTAAAATGCTCAGCCACTACTCCTCTGCTTCTTCGTTCCTTCCTCCTTTTCTTATTAAAAAGATATCTTATATATTGTAATCTACTCCACCAGATCACACAATTGATTTTGTTTCTATTTTTCTTGTGTGGGACCACTGAGTTTGGCTTATTGCATATCCTCTTAATTACTTTTCTACTTAATTCCAAATCAGCTAATATTTCTTGCAAAATATAATAGAAAATAAGTAGATTTTATATCAAAATATCTTTTTATCCTATAATGATAGTAAAGTATATAAAAGATAATTAAATAGGTATATAATATCAATAAATCCAACTAATTCTCATAAAATATACACCTATTTAATCTTAAAATATATACTTATCATCATGCTCATCTGGCCACACGTCTTGACGAACTCCCAAGGCCCATAAATCTTTCCTCTCTTGAAAATGGTCTTTTAACTTGCCTAGTTTGTTAAGCACAGTGTATAGCATATTGTCAAAAACATTTTTTTTTCAATTTGCATGACACTAAGACTCGTGTTGAAGCAAATCATCTTTCCAATACGGAAGAATGAAGAAGATGCTTATCTTCCGCATTCGAGGTGTAGAAGTAGAAGTCCTTGAACTCTTACTACCCGCTCTTGTTGCATCATCATTTTTTCCAAACTCAAATTCAACATCCCGAAGTTGCTCCAAGATATCTCGCACCGAGATAAAGTCTTAGGAGGTCCTCTTTTTCCCCGTTGCCCATTGAAAACGATTGTGTTGTAACCTAAATTTGTGTTTGCCATCGAGAAACCTCCGATGAGCCATAAAGCACCACTTTCGACTTTGGGGAATGTGTTGGTTAATTTTGCTTATTACATGACTTTCATGAAAAGTTTCATAAGGTTGAAAACAAAAATTTTGTTTAATCGTTGTGAAAACCCATAACTCCTTACGATCCTCATGAATTATTAACCTTAACTTATTACGTTAATTAGTTATTAATTATTAATCTGTAACTCTTTACGGTGCTCATGAGAATTCATAACAATTTATAATATCCATGAGCTTCAAGAATACTCGTTAAAACAACTATTGGGATTAGGATAACTTGATAACACAACTATTGGAGATTAGGATTACCTTAGATCACTTGAAGACCTCAATGTTGTTGATGTCCTCTAACATGGATCCACACGGCTATCCCCCGATTGCAATGAAAACTCATTCTCTTGAAACCTCCCACTTCTTGGATGCTTGCTAGTTGAAGACAAGGTTGAGTTTTGGTTTCCTTGGATTTTTATCTTTTCAAGAAGGTGGTGGTTTCTTGGAATTAGGTTGAAGATAGGAGGAGCAAGATCATTGGAACCTTGCCCTTGTAGGTGGCACATTTTTCTCTCTAAACCTTGGTGAAGACCGAAATCTAGAGAGCATAAGGCATCTTGTTTTTCTCCTAGAAAAACGTGCAAGGGAGAGGCCATCAAAAATCAGCACTTTATAAGAGTCTAACTCTAATTTAAGTGCTTACAACAAAAGCTCAATTCAAGCTTGAATTGAAAAATCCAAATCACAATGAATTAAATTCATATCATTATTGATTGATTGAATTTAAGATGATGAATCACAGTTATATCTTAATTGATTGATTGAATCAATCATTTAAGATGATGGATCAAATTTATTTCTTGATTGATTGATTAAGCCAACCATTTAAGATGATAGATCATATTTATATCTTAATTGATTAATTGAATAATAATTTAAGATGATGGATCACATTCATCTCTTAAACTAAAATTCAAAATCATTTTTAATTCAATCCTCATTTATTATTTATCCTATCTTTATCCAATCATTATTGGATCTTTACATATATATCTTAGATAATTCAAAATTATCTTTGTAACCTAACCTTTTGAATTAAAATTCAAATTCAAATTTCAAACTTAAATTCAAAATTCGATTTCCAAATTCAAATTGGTTTAAGACCCCGTTGGGCCTTCCAACACATTTGGGCCCTTTTGTAGAGAAACTAATTTCCCACTCGGGATATGTGACGTTATTTTGCTTCTTATTGGGCTAGGAGTCTCACTCCAACCCCATTGCACTTTTACTATTGATAAAGCCCAATAACAATTATTGGCCCACGTTTGCTAATTTTAAGCAATCGAGAATAACATTTGTGTGTGACCCATTAGGCCCAATTAGTCACTGGCATAAATAAACTTGGACAAATTAAAACTCTTTTAACTGGCCCAATCTATTTAATGACCTCACAAGTCACTAGCAATGCTCTGTGGCCCTAGAACTAATTGAGTTGATCAAGTGATCTACCTTTCATATTTGGATATGGTGCAGGCATCATCCCTCACATCGTCATTCACATTTAGTCGAGAGCAAAGATAGAGTATCATCTCTCTTAGTTGACTAAATATAGCTAATTCACAGAATTAGGAACCTTCTTATATTAACTCTATAACGGATCATTACTCTTCATGATCACTTATTATGCGCACAGACTCCCGAGTTAATTAGAAGCTATCCAAGCTCTACCAATCTTGTGAATGACTAATCCTTTGTAGGGGAGTGTAAGTCCTCTTAGCATATCCATCTATACTCATGTATTTGAATTACACCCAAGAGTACATTATTCTCCTCATTTTCAGGCGGATAGAGTTGTACAGTCAAAGTATAACCCTAGGACACAGTGTTCGATGACATCCTTAAGTCCAGGACGATTCACACTACCAAACGATGAGAGACTTTACATATCCAATGATACTCTCTACAATGAATCTTTGTGGAGTCTCTTGATGGGTCAATTCAGAGCTATCCGTTCTCTAACAGATCCACCCACGGCATCAGCTAAGGCATCACCATGCCTGTATTCCATGAGGTTCCTACTATCTCTATACAAGTAGATGATGTCATAGTAGTCTTATTGAGATCATCAATGTCCTTTCTTGGTGATTCAAGACTAGGAACAAGTTTTAGGTAATAAATACACAGTGTTCTCGAGTCCTCATGATCATGATCTCTATCATTGATCCTCGAGATTAACTCATATTCTATTGTTAGGGCTTTTATCTTCAAACACATATTTACTTTAAAATAAAGGCGAGACATAAATATGATAAAGATAAAATATGGTCATTTATCAATAATGAAATACTACAACGTAGAAAAAGGTGCTAATCTATCCTTACAGATTGTCTCTAGGACACCTAAATACTAACACTCCCACTTGGCCTAAAGAAAATCAGGTCGATGTGTCATACCTAAAGACTCATAATGACTATCATACTTTCTCTAAGAAACTCCCTTAGTCGAGAACCAGCCAAGTTACATCGGTGGGGATATAGTCCATCTTTATATCTTGTCTTTCAACAATTTCTCCGATGAGGTGATACTTGTGGACCACATGCTTGGATCTTTGATGAGACCTAGGTTCCTTGCCCTGAGCTATAGCTCCAGTGTTATCGCAATACAAACGTATTGGGTCAACAATGCTGGGAACCACTCCAAGCTCACTAATAAACTTTTTGATCCATACTGCCTCCTTAGTCGCTTCTGAAGCTGCTATGTATTCTGCCTTGGTTGCAGAGTCTATCGTCGCCTCTTGCTTAGAACTCTTCTAACAAATTGCTTCACCCTTAGGGTGTAGACGACGTCTGACTTGGATTTACAATTATCTTTATCATTCTAAAAACTGGCATCAGTGAACCCTTGCACTTTTAGCTCACTACTACCATTGTAAACCATATATAGATCCTTAGTCCTTCTTAAGTACTTTAGGATTGTCTTTACGGCTATCTAGTGACCCTCTCCAGGGTTAGGCTGGTATCGGCTTGTAATGCTTAAAGCATAAGAGACGTCTAGTCTCGTGCATAGCATGACATACATCATTGATCCAATTGCTGATGCATATGAAATCCCGTCCATGCATTCCCTTTCAACATCTTGGGACACGACCTTAGAAAGATGAAGGCCGTGGATCGACAAGAAGAAAACCCCTTTTTGACCCATCCACGCTAAACCTCTTTAGCATTTTTTCTATGTACGTGGAGATACACACCGATGTCATTTACCAATGCCCTTTTGTTGGAAATTATCATCAACAAAATGAAGGAGCTTTGTTGCATACACATCTAAGAGGAAAGTTGAAGGGAATCAACACAACAGGCCAAATACTGTAACTTGATATCCAAACGTATTAAAACCGTATATCACTAAGGCAAGCTGAAACAACGAAATCTAGAAAGTCTAGTTGAATGCTTTCCTTGTTACAGCATCCCGCGGATGTGTTAGTTTACCATTTGTGTTTTTGTGAACTTCATACCACCTTATGTGCTCAGTTGTCTTAGACGACATAAACAATGATTGAAAGCGAGGTTTTAAAGGAACGTACCAGAGAATCTTTGTTGGATTCTTCTTCTTCTTCTTTCCCTTCTGAATTGTCCTAAATCTCGAAGTGCGACATCGCTTATAAGTCTCCCTATGAGCATCATTTGACCAATATAGTATACAGTCGTTAAGGCATGCATCAATTTTTTCTTTGTTCAATCCTAATCTGTTAATAAGCTTCTTGGCCTTATAGAAGGTTGTGAGAATGTCTGCATTAGGGAATGCATCTTGTAGTAGTTCCAACAACATCGACATTATCTCATCAGTGATCCTACACAAGCATTTGATATGATATAATTTGATCAATAAAGATAATTTGGAGTATTTTCGACAACCTTGATATAATGGACGATTTGCTTCATCCATGAGGTTGAAGAAGTAACGAGCTACATCATTCCTCAAGAAAACAAGGTCTACACCCCAACTTCGCGGTGAAGTTGTCCTCTTGAAAACTAAATGCATCACAAAAAGCGTCATTAACGGGATCATCTTTGTTCTACTTGAACTCCTATTTGTGAACTTTGAGGAAGAATATCATCATATCTCATACAAGGTTTCTCACCATGAACTCCCCAGAACGTATATTCTTCCAGGAAAGGCTTCATAAGCAAATGTTCCTTAGCAACTTCTCGTGTATGTCACTTCTTAAACTTGCATTTACAACACAGACACATGTTCTTCTCGTTACAAACCGGCATAGAAAATGAGAAATCCAAGAAAGTATTCAATCTAGCCAAATATGCTAGAGAATTGAGCGACAACTTGATCCATGCCTTATCCATATGTATTGAACAAAGTTATGATAGAAGCTAGGTGAAGAGAAAATGTATTCAACAAATCGCTACCAAGACCGCTATAGAAAATAAACTACATCAACCGCTACAAAAATGAAGAACTGTTCAACTTTCAAATATTTTATATTTGTAGCGGTTATAATATTGTAACTCTACAAAGGTGTGACCGTTATTAGGATGGAAAGTGAAAATTGAAATTTCAAGGTCTATAGTAGTTTGAGTCGTAAACGCTACACAATTAGCGGAATCAAATATTGTTTACATTTTGTAGCGCTTACATAAGTTTAACTACTACAAAACATTCAAATTGTTTATTTAATATGTTGAATTTATTTTCAGAAATTTTAAGGTAATGAAGAAATAATGAAATTTAAAAAATGTTACAACTTACTATCTATTTTCAATAAACTATATCAAATATTTTAAATAACATGATCTGTATGTCCTAAAACAAAGACATAAACAAAACCTAACTAACTATCTGGAGCCTGATGATCAGGTCCTCTTTCAGTGGGGGAAAGATCAACGTGCTAACCAAAGGTAACATCACCATCATCATCATCTGTAACACCCCTACCGTTGTAACTCATGTATATGTAATTATTGTGGAATTAATGAGAATTTTTTATTATCGAGTTTATTATTATTATTTTCTGGAATATTCTAATTGGAGGAATAATTATAAAAGAGTTGTTAGAATAATGGAAGACAGTATGGTGAGCCCTAAAAGGTCCAAAATGTCGCCTAGTGTAGACAAAGAAAAGGAGATCGTGACGGTGTCCAGACTTGGAGGAGAAGCGAACCCAGGGCAAAACACCAGTGTAGAATAAGCCGGTAAATGAAGTGGGGCCCATGGATGAAGTCAAGACACAGACTCTTGCCTCTGGACTATAAGTCTGCGCCATCCATGGTCAGAGAAGGAAAAGAGACACTGAAAAGTCATAAGTCAAAAAGCAAGAGTCAGTGTAATGATTATATTAGGACACGTGTCACTTCAAGGGTAAAAGAGGAAAAGCAAGGGCGAAATAGTCAATTCCTTGCCCTATTAACATTTAATTTCAACCACCATGAGAGAAAGGGGAAAACCAGATGATTTTAGTCACATCCAGGTCCAAACACAAAAAGTGGGTCCCACAGGTGATTAACCGGTAGAAAAGGAACCGATAGGGACCAGTTAGGGGCTTCATTTGGACTAAATGAGATAAGTGTGGGGCCACTTTGGGAATTCAAGAAGGTGCCACATATGAATGTCCATTTAGGAGAGAATATCTCAAAAAGTTGAAGAAAAGTACAAAGGGAAGCACCTGTCAACCAAATAGACCCACGTGGACCGGTAGATGGAGATTGGACCGGATAAAGTGGAAAAGTCAAGGGAAAAGTAGGAGGGCAGATTTGGTGGGCCCAAAGTGGTGCCACCTAGCCCCCATAATTATTAAAAATAAGCTTGAGGAAAAAAAAAGAGAAAAATCAATCCAAAGGTCAAAGTGTAGGACCCACTTGGGAAAAAGGGGAATAAATCAGATAAATTGGGAAAAAATAAAATAAAATCATGAAATCTGATTTGTGGGGTCCTGGAGGCACCACCTAACCCTAGGAAGTGTCTAGAAAACTTGGGGAAAAAGAAAAGAATAATAAAGAAGTTCCAAGCCAAAATTGGTAATTTTCTTCAATTCCCGGCCAAAGTATGTAATTTTTCCCAAATGAAAAGTAAAAATCTATACATTTTTCATGGGGAGGCGCCACATTTCAGATCAGGAAGTCTCTGGATTTTTTTGGGGAAAAATTCAAAAAGTCGATGAATTTCTTTAATTAATGGACGGGTTTTACCACAATTTTTCAAAACTAATCAGTTACTTTTACCATTATTAAATACACATGTTCTCTCTCTCCTAAACCAAGGGAGCACTAAATTTTCAGAGGAAGGAGAGAGTGTTCAGCCAACCTCCATAGCCAAGATCAAGTCCCAAGCTCCTAAGATCATCAACCGAACTTCCGATTTAAGTAAACACCGAAAACCCGAACCTTTGAAACTTGAACTTGTGATTTTCGTTCAAGGGGTGAGGGCTTGGTGTTGCAATCTGATTTTGGATTTTTTGATGGTCTTAATGTGTTTAAAACATGATTTTGTATGGGGTTAACCTATGGTTTGATCTTCCAAACTCGAAAACACCGAAAAACCTCTAAGAACAAGTTTGTTGTTAATTCTGGAAATTCTGGCAGCGAACCTTCAACTGGGTCCTAAAAATAGTAAATGAACTTGGAATAATCTAAAATTTTACAGGTAGAAAGTAAACTTCCTGAGATTCACCGTGATGTAAATTTTGCATTATTTGGATTTTTCTACTAAGAGATAAAAATTGTTAAAGCTGGCTCGAAGCATCGAGTGAATCTAGACCGAGAGTGAAAAATTGGCTACATGCCAAAATATGTGTCCTTTTGGTCTCTAGAAATATTTTTCTGAAAACTAGACATTTTGATGGTTCAGATGGCATTTGTTTCATGCCAATATGATATGTCTAGAATTTAATAAAAATGTTTGAATTTGGACCAAGTTCACTAGATTTTCTGGAAAAGTAAGAAAGGGTTCGGTTTTGACCAAAAATGTAAGGGTATTTTTGGAAATACTCAAATAAATTCTTTTTGGTGTTATTTTGGGTCAAACAATATTTTGGAGAGCTAGTGGGCCCTTAAAATCATGAGACGGTAAATTTATCACCAGGTAGTAGCCACTTTACTCCGACACTTTTATGTGTGTTGTTGTATGTTTTGCTTGCCATATGTGTTTTGTATATGTTTTTGCCAAATATGCATAAAGAGCATGATTGTGATTGCGTTCCTAGTGCTAAGCATTCCTAGTCCGGGGTCTGTCATGTGTGTGGCAGCTCAACAGAGATAGGGTTGGCCTGGTACGGGCTTGCCTTGACGGTGGCTCAACGGAGACAACATTGTGATTCCAAGAAATCAGGGCCCGCCTTGGTAAGGCGGCTCGACGCATTTAAGACATGTTGTATATGTTTCTATTTGCATATGTGGTGTATTTGGCATACTGTTTGTGTTCACACTTATAATATGGTTGCATGCATACGCATCACACATTTAGTGCATGAGTATTGATAATTACTCGTGGCCATTGTCGGACAACGAAGCTTTTGGTGACACGGGGGACATGCGACTTGTAAAGGCCTTTTTTGAGAGGTAAGGATGGCGACAGTTGAAGGATAGGGCATGCCCATCTTATTTTGTACCTTACCTCTTTTGGATTACTGTATATTATTTTGGTATTTACATTGGATGACTATATCCTAACCCTCTAGGGACTTTACTTTCTGTTGATTTTACTTTTACCATTACGATAGTTTGTCCAAACCGATCATGTACTCTGTTGCGCGTGCTCTAACTTACAATTAAATAGACTAATAATAAAGGAAAGGTAAATTATAAAAGAAATCCCTCTAACCCGCCACCCGAAAGGGCAAGGCGATAGGGGTGTAACATCATCGCATGAGGGCGGATCGACGATGAAAACGAATGGAGCCGAGGGCGGTGGAACGTCCTCACCAGGAAATATTTGAGAATACACCTTCGTAATGAAATCCCAGGTATACCTATTCTGAGCGTACCCACTACTACAAATATGGTCTTTAACGTCCATTTTTAACCCATTCTATTCCCTTGTATAAAGGGATGTCTATACTAGGGACACATAGAAGGCATGACTTATAGCGTCCTTATAATTTTAGGACGTTGAAAGTATTTTTAAACACAATGCCGACACTATCTATCACCAACACTTCCCCTTCTCCCCATGCACCACCTCCTCATCCTCTGCCATTCTTCTCCAAAAGTGCCGCCCCTCGTCCTCCACCATTCACAGGGGACTTGGTGGTGCAGATTGAGTAGGAAGAAGTTGCTCATCCACGTTTTTCAATCAGAGAACTCAGATCGAACACTTAGGAAGACCGAGTTGCTCTGACCACCACCCTCGGAGAACTCAGAGAATCACAAAATGAAGTCACTGGAAAACCATTGAGAACAAGACAGATGAACTAGACAAAAAAATCAGAAAAATGAAATCACATAAAAACCATTGAGAACGAGATAGATGAACAAGTCAGAAAAATCTTCATTCGGCATTGGATCTTGAACTGGGAAAGACACGTTCAAATCTATTCTCACTAATCTGTTCGCATCAGCTTTATTCTCATCAACACTCATCGACAAGCACATATGGGAGTTCGGGTGGAGGAGGTGGAGCAGCGAAGGAGGACGAGCGACGGAGGAGCGAACCAGCATAGTAGGGGGAGCGGCCGAAACTTGGAACGAGAAGGTCAAAGTATCTGAGAGAGAAGAAAATGAAACTTGTAACTCTGACTCATGAGCGTGGCTTACCTTGTGCAGAGCTCTGAAACTTGTTGTGACAAGTGAGAGATGCGCTGGAAGTTGTGATGCCTTAATAGGCGTCCAAATGTAAATTTGGGACGCCTAAAATGTGACTTTAGGTGTTCCAATTCATATTTAGGACGATAAAAAAATTCCCTTAGCGCCAAAAATTTCACAAAATGTGTTAAATAATTAATTTTAAGCGTCTGAAAGATTTTTTGGGACTCATAAATTTATTTTAGGCATTCCAAAAATTATTTTAAGACGCCTAAGTATTAAAGTTCAAGCAAATAATTACGAGAATGCCACCGCCTTCGTTTTTACTTCCCTTTTATAATAAGAACATCCTTTAGGGAAGTCATATCCCCTTTTTGTAGTAGTAACCACTCCCAACCTAGTCCCGAAGCTACATGGCGACGTTCCTGGTAACATCTTCATAGATCGACTGAGCCATCGCCTGCGCCTTCTCCACAACTATCGCTTGAAGCATTTGTTCCGTTGGCCTTCTCACGTTGGAGGTTCCTACTTGAGAGGTTCCAGCCTCAGAGGCGGCACTCCTGCCATAGACCATGCTAGGCCCGGCACCTAGCCCAAAACCCCTACGGTGTTCGAGTGCTCAACTTGGCTCATACTAGCTTTCAAAGGGGCGAGGATCCATGACCCTTGTGTCTCCGGGTCCGGGACTGGCGCAGCCTGCCTAGCCCTATACAATCCACCCTTGGCGTACACATTTTATAAGACATTAATAAAACAATTGTGTGTATGTAAATTAATTACATAAATTATATATTTTTTACGTATATCACATACAATGGCTTCCTTTGCTTACTGAGAGGTTGGCATCCCATCTTGGTGTTTGTGGGTGTATATGTATAACTCCTCATAGTCCGTCTGGCAATTCTCCTCCTGAGCCTTACTCACCTATAAGAATTTAAAAAATATCAACTTAGTTGTATTTAGAAAACAATTAATAATTTAACTTAAAAAATTCCAGCTCACCGTAGGTAACAACAAAAGTCTTGGATCTGGGGCCGTAGTGGATCCTTTGTCGCTCCCGGATCCTAGTGTTCCCCTAAGAAAGAGCCTGTATATGAGACAGAATGTGAAAATATGTTTCAATAATATTTATAAAATTTCTAACTATTAAAAATTGTAGAATTAAGTTAAAATGTACCTGGCCCTCCGGGCCCAATCATTCGAAGGTACGCCGTCTTGGGGGCTCGCAATCACCGGGTCCAGAGGAATTGTCCCATCCTAATCCACCACGTGGTAGAGACGACTCATCGATTCTTCCACCATCCCCTATCTTCATGGATGAACTGTTATGTTTCAATTTCAAAGTGCTTGCTTTTACTTGGTGACATGAATGCGAGACACGATACCTAAAACTCTACTTCACTCTTCCGCTACATCTTAGCCCTACTTCGGCTCCTCCAATACAACAAACATTTATAATAAGGCAATAGATTGAGATGCAAATGTAAGTTAGATTTTTTAAAAAAAAAATCTAGTATTATTTTCTAAATAATGTAGATATTTTCATTGTAGGATAGAAATCCACATTCCTTCTCACTAGGGAATGCTCATCCCAAAATAAGTGTTTTTTTTATTTAAAAAAAAAAAACCATCAATTACTTTATTTATTTGAGTTAAGTTATATTTGATAGTCAAAATTATTTTTGGGTAAAGTTGCAAAAATACACATGTATTTTACTCGAGGAGCGTCCAACACCAAAAAAATTTTAGGTGCAAAAATACACATGAACTTTCAAAACTAGAGTAAATATACCATCTTCGCCAATTTAGCTAAGTTATTTGACTGTTACTTTGACTAAAAACGTTAACATGGAACCTGATTTGGCTATAATAGTATCTTAGTTGGCTGTGGAAAAAATAAATGTTGTTATCATTGCCACAGGAAGATGATCCTTCATGTGTTGTCTTGTGTGTGTATGACCCTGCTTGTTCTTACTCGAAGTTATTCTCAGTAATCACTCACAGACGTCAATGACAAAAAAACTTTTCAAGCATGGTCGAATTGCAAAAATTCACTTCGATTTCGTTGTCGGATTAGAAGGAAAAACCAAGTACCAATTTCCAATTGAAAATGACGGAGCGAGACAAAATTCAGATTTTCAACTCGAACGTTGTCTATTAGTGCCAAAGACTCCAATACCACTAATGATCCTGCTTATGATCCCGCCTTCTTCAATCCATGAGTCTTTCTCTCAGACTCCTTACTTTCTATGGTCTTCTTGGAAAAAATTTGATATTATTTACATATATTTATTGACAAAGTTATTTCACATTGTGTCATGCTCGAGTTTCTTGCTTATGTCCATTTTGTTTACACTTGAATGATTTGGATCGTCCTTTTCATCACCATTTTCTGAGCTACCATAGGCCAATCTCTCGATTATTTAGGGTTAAATTTCAACAGCTTTATCGGCCACGAGTGCCTTGGTTGGATTTCATTAGGTGATAAAGTTCCATGTGATTTGTGTGGCCGAGAATTTCTCGATCCCTCTCCCTTCCTCCATTTGTCTCCATTTTTTCCTCTCAAATCCCCCCCCAAATCTTATTCTCCTTCTCTGCCGCTCCCTCATGTGATTTGCGCAGCTCTTGGCTTACTTCATCCTCGCCGGCGACCTCTATTTTGCCTTCCCCTTACCTCTCCATCATCGGCGAGGTCGAGACTAGAAAAGGAAAAGGACAAGTAGGATCATTGAGTAAAAAAAAGAAAGAAAGAAACAAGGGCGACACGGTTCATCATCCTCCTTCTTGACCGACTGAACCAAAGGGAGCCACAAGCTTAAGAGATCGGTGAGGTGAGGCAAAGGTTAACTCTGACGCCACCATCGCCGGAGTGGACGAGAGAGTAGACATCACGGGGAGGTGGACCACTATTCATCTTTCCCTTTTTCGGACCGGCGAACATCTCGGACCCGGATAAAGAGAAGCTGCCGAGGACCATTGTTCCTCTTTTACGACCAATGGGAGCTTGAACTAGGGAGGAGACTCAAGTGAGCGATTGAAGAACCAGAGAAGTATGAACTTATTTGACATTTTTATTTCTTAAAATAATAACTTAATATTTTTGGTCTATAAGGAATATGCTTAATTTTATTTATTTTTTCATAGCCAACTAGGATATTATTATAGTTAAATAAGCTTCCATGTCAACGTTTTGGGTTGTTCAACGTAACTTGGATTAATGAAGATGATATATTTGCTTTAATTTTGAAAGTTCATGGGTATTTTTACACCTAAGAAAAGCATTTGGTGTTGGGCACTCCTTAGGGTAAAACACGTGCATTTTTGCACCCTCAATATATGTGATGAACTTGTTAATGACAACAATAAGTCATATTTAAATGTTTTCCTCTTGGTTTAATGATGTTTTTGGGTATTTTGTGCCCTTTTTACTACTTAAAAGTGAGAATTAATCAACATGCGGTAAAAGTTGTGTGGTTGGAACTCCTGATGTAGGAAGTCCTAATGAGTTGTTAGTAGGGGTAGCGATAATTGCTAATAAAGTGGTAAACTTGTTAATAACAACTATATTGTGCAAGTGGACAATGGTGATGGTTAGCATGTCTGGGAAGTTTCTACTATGTTTCCTTCATATAGGGGAAGGTTTGTAGTTATTGAAAATGGTGATATAACATATGTCGGGGAAATGATGGGACCAAGAACCATTAAAGAAGGCACAATGTAACATCCTCCATTTTACTTTACATAATAACTAAGGGTTTGATCATTAACTTAATAATGTTTCATCATTTATAAAAAAATCCAACTATAAACCAGAGTATGCAAAATGAGCCATAATGTGGCAATATACAGTAATCCAACATATACCAAAATGATGGAAGCACTACATCATCAATAGAAGTAGCCTAAGCTTCCGAAGTCTTCCTTGATGGACCCGTATGGGAACTATCACTTGAAAAATGGTGGTAATCATCAATCCAACTTATTACAAATACTAATATGTGCTTGTGAGGTGCCAAGTAAACAATATATATAATAAGGTATTAAAAACATAATTCACTAATACATCACAAATTTCATATCATGAATTATGCATCATAAATTATATATCCCGGTTTCCTTAACACAATTCCCAAGATGCCTCCCTTCAATCCAACTGAACCGCCTTATTTCTGCCAACTAGACCCATGAGCTAAGTTACTATCCATATTACTAGCTACTCAAAAGCTCACTGGTCATGTGATGAGGACCGGCCAAAATCCTCTAAGCACATGTCTCAGACCGTAGGTCTTTTCCCCTCGTTGAACTAGTGGGGTGTCGCAAGCCCTCATTGAAACAGTGGGGCAATCCCTCATTGAATTAGCAGGACGATATAGAGCCAACCATCGTGCACCAATTGAGGCTATACCACGTGGTGAAATAAACTACCCCAATTCAACCCTTACCATAATTATCACAATATGTAATTCAACAGGAATTTTTTTCAAGATTTTCATGTTCATTTCACGTTATTTAAATCATTCTCATATACATGTCATAATATCTCAAATCTCAATTCTCAATTCTTATACATATATATGTATATATTCACAATTCAAGTCATAAGGTTCTGCAAGGTAATTTCTATTAAGATATTCATAATAATTTTCACAAAATACTCACAAACAACATACTAATACACATAACAAGTGAAAAGTGGTTACCTCTCGCCAAAGTAAATTATTATTACATTGCTCCTAATCCAAGAGCTCAAATACACACACAAAATCAATCTACCACAATTAGTTTACTAACCATTAATAACTCTACAAAACTCCACATAATCAAAATTATAACTTATAATTCAAAATATATAAATTTTAATAATAATATATTATTATTATTATAAAAAAAAAAAAAAAAATAACAGTTTGGGGTTTACATTTAAAAAAATGACCGTTTAGTCCTACGAATTTTAGAAATGACAGTTTAGTCCCACGAATTTCAGAAATGACAATTTAGGCCATGAATTTCAAAAATGACAGTTTAGTCCCACGAATTTCAAAAATGACGGTTTAGTCCCACGAATTTCGAAATGGCAAGTTAGTCCCATGAATTTCAAAACTAAACCGATTAAAATTTCAATAATATCTCTATTAACCCAAATAAATTATCTATACAATATTCAATCGGTAAAAATATCCTATAGGAAATCCTAAACTTCTCAAATATAAAATAAATTTTAAAATTCCTACAACAAATCTAAACCGATTAAAATTAACTATTAATCATTATCTACATATATATAGTCATCTATTGACAAAACTCTCTCAGAATCATAACCCCCAACATTTTCACTAACCAACACAATATTACCCTCATCAGAAAGAGAAAAACATGTAGAATAACTTTCATGACGAAAGTTTGTTGAAAAGAAGATAGTTTAGTTACCAAAATAACCTTACAAGATAAATAACATACCTTAAAATAGCCTCTTCGTCTTCTCTTTTCCTCTCCTTCTTCCTCACACTCTTCTCTTGTCTCTCCCTCTTCACTAGACGTGTGTGTAAATGTCATTTGATAGAAATCTAGAGAATGTGAATTTTATGGACGGTCTGTGAATTTTTAACTAGCACCTTGTGAATGCATTTCAGATGTAAATGAAGGTTGGATATAATAGGGTATTATATACAAGTTTTGTTTATGAAAATTTCTATTATGATGTAATTTTAGTTGTCAATGTATGGAAATTAATTAGTCAGTGGACGCACATGGACTAGTCAACATAGGCACATTGCCTTGTCAATGGATGCCCAAAGGCTTGTCAACACAAGCACATGGATTTGTCAACACAGGTACATGGACATGTCAATGGACGCCTATTGACTTTTCAACATAGGCACATGGACTTGTCAATGAACGCCCATGGACTTGTCAATGTCAGCCCATGGAGTTGTGAGTGCAATCCCCTACTCTAGTCAATACAATCAGGCTTTAGTTAATAATTACAAAAAAAATGTCATAAATGCAATCACTCTGTACTTGATCATTACAAAAAACATGTTATATGTACAATCAGTTTGTATTTGATCACTGCAAAAAACATGCCATCATTACAATTTGTTTGTACTTGATCTTACTTCACCACTAATCCTAGCTACAATCCAAATTATTAGCCTATTTGGTTCTCTTCCTCTAACGGTTCCCTTGCACAAAAGACATAACTTTGTCTCCATGTATGTTATTAGGATGAGTGACAAGCCACCACAAGAACCCAACCTTAATTTCATTGAGTTCTTCTATCAACTAGTAAGGCATGGTGTAATCATAATGACCTTGGGTCAGTTCCATCCCATATCTGTAACCAGGACAATACATGCATCCCACAAGAGTCTCTGTAAATATAATTGTACTCAAATTAATAAGCAAATTAGGAAGCTGACGATGTAATAAAATTAACGAAAATCACGAAGTAAACTAACACGTGTGATGTACATGCACTTTTCCCCATGTAACTTCCTTCTCAATTATTTCCTCATTCTCAAACAACTATGGCTTCACTCTTTGAAGCATTTAGAAGAAGCAATTTCTCTGAAAAAAAAAACATAAATCATAATGTACTCAAATTAATAAGTGAATCAAGAAGCTGACGATGTAATAAAATTAACCAAAATCACGAAGTAAACTAACATGTGTGATTGTACATGCACTTTTGCCCATGTTACTTCCTTCTCAATTTTTTCCTCATTCTCAAACAACTCTGGCTTCACTCTTTGAGGCATTTAGAAGAAAAAATTTCTCTGAAAAAAACATAAATCATCTCAGTCACAAATATACATAACAAATTGACAACTAATACACAAGTAAATGCCAAGTGTGTGGTATGCCATTTCCCATTTATGTTCGCCTATAGCTGTACAGTACACACTACTACTACAACACCCAAACATGCTTTGCTTTTCTAAATAATACTATCTCATTCCTCACACGTTGAACAAAAAAAATACTCTCCTTCCAACCTCAAACGCCTCGTTCTAAACAGAGATATCATAAGCATTGTGTTAGAGTGAAATCTTAAAACGTTCAAAAAATTCTCAAAATGATGAAAATTCACAAGGAGAATCTCATATGAGTAAGGTAAACATGAAGTCTAGCAAGGAGACCACTAGCATAGCAAGCTGGGAAGTCCTTAGACCAAGATCTGCACCAAAATTATTCATTGTCCTTCTTGCACGGGATTTTCTCAAACAAAAGCAACAAAAGAAGTTGGAATTTTTGAAAAACTTGTAAAAGAAACTAAATAGAATGTCAATGCACAACAAATCCAACATTGCACCCCAAAAAAAAAAAAAACCAAAGCATATAAGCCACTAGTAATCAAAATGAAGAAGTACAGTAGCCAATTGCATACCATTTAAGCAAAAATTAGTAATATTGTTTTTTAAGAAAGGTAAACTCAATCTTTATTCAAAAGCATCAAATATTCAAACGATTACTTGACCATATTCAAAGACAAATTAAAATGAAAAATTTAAATGGAAATGGTGCGACGACGCCAACAAAGGATTAACAACAACGCATGAGCATATGATGCAAGGAACAACTTCAAATCAAGATTTTTTAAATTGGCTTATTTGTTTCGATTTTTTCAGTTGTCTTATTTGATCTTTAATGGCATCATGAACACTTGATTCAGTATACTCTAACTAATCTTACCATCGCAATTGAGCAACAAACCTTTCAAACAAAGTTCTAGGACTTGGATTTATACTAGAAGCTCATATGAACTTTGTAATCTATGACCTGTGATTTTTAGCAATTATTACAGCTTCGAACACAAGAGCAAAGAGAGAAGAAACAATAAAGATTGAAATCTCGAATCTAAGATGAACCAAGGTTGCAAGCCCTAGCAGTAGAGACATAAAGCATAAAATCGATAAATAGAGCGAACAAAGAGAGAGGGATAAAAAAATTGGTACCGGGAGAGGTGAGTTGCAAGTCGATCTAGAAATAGAGAGATGATGATGAGGCTAATAATTGAGAGGTGAGATTCGTTGCGAGTTGCGGTGAAAGGTGAGACTCTCACCGTTAAAGTGAGATGAGAGTCGAGCGTAAGACAGAAAGGCGACGGAAAGGCAGAATGAGATTTTTGGCTTTTTCGCCCGTTGGGTATCCTTCAGACACAACGAGATGAAGCATTTTCCTGTGCCATTAAATTTTATCGGGAAACCAATTTTGGTGGTTTCCTTTTGTCTATTTATTCAAGGGGTTATTTGTATAGTTTGACATTTGGAATATATTGAAAAAAGTCCCACAGATTCATTGCAAAAAAAACGATGGCTCGTAGCACTTAATTTGTAGCGGTCAAATAAAACCGCTGCAAATATTAAATTTTGTAGCAGCTTAAAACGTAATTGCTATAAATTTGCAATGGGACAACTCGTGCCAATACGTGTGCTAGTTAAGGAACGAACTTTGTAGTGGTTGTCACTAAATAACCTCTACAAATTATGGCACCAAGTTGGAGCCAATTTTGTAGCAAACATTTTGTAGCAGTTTAATTTAAGAGTAAATACCCTTTTTGGTCCCTGACAAAAAACACGAACCCCATTTTAGTCCCTTACAAAAAAAATTGACCATTATTCGTCCTTTTTAAGGGACTAAAAAGGACCTTTTTGGAAATTTGTGAGGGATCAAAATGTCAACCAATCGACCCTTATTTGTCATTTTTATGGACTAAAAAGGACCTTTTTTTGTAAGGGACCAAAATGGGGATCACATTTTTTGTCAAGGACCAGAAAGGGTATTTACTCTTAATTTAATTCACTACTACAAATGTAGCGCAAGCAAGGAGCGTTATGGCGCAAAAGATGTGGCGATTTTTTTGTGCGTTCGAAGTAAAAACCTCTACAAAAGTCAAAGAGTCTTATCTTTTGTAGTGGTTTTGTGTAAATAATTGGTAAATTTGTAGCAATTTCCTATAAAAACCGCTACACAGTTTGAAGCTATATAAGTAATTCCACGGAAATAATATTCTATGAAGAATTAGCAACAAGAAGCCAAATATTGGTTTCATAGTAGCTTGCCTGCAATGAAAATTTGCAAATGGGTGCTAGGTATCATGTTATACGTATCATGTTACCTAGCATCACATTTGCATATTTTTATCGTGGGGTAACTACTTTCAAACCAATGTTTAGCTTCTTGCTACTATTCTTCAAAAGTAACGAAAGTTTGTAGCGTTTATAATGCACCGCTACGAATGCAAAGAGTCTTAACATCGGTAACGGTTACCCACAAAAACCACTATAGAATGCAGAGAGTCTTCACATTGTTAGCATTTTTGTTGACTACTATACAAAATGTCTCGGGCAATGAGGAATATTGTAGCAGTTTTTTTAAAAAATTGTTACAAATGTTCATTTGTTTAAATGCAACAGTGACCCATGTGCATTTCACTCTCACCACACAAATTTCATTCTCACGCACTGTCATGCGACATTTAGGTATAGTATTTACAGAGTGATGGCTTTAGGAAGAGATTTACATAAGAGAAAGGAGGTAATAAGGGGCAGAGCACCTCGACAAAGTGGCAGTAGTAGAGGGTAGCACATGGTAGAAATATCCCTATGCCATTGCACATTAAACCTAACCTCGCAGTTGTTCCCATAGGAGGCAGCCCCACATATACAGGAGGTCACCCCACATGTACAGGAGGCAACCCTGCTGCCTCATGTTGAGGATGAGGAGCTTGAGCTTAGTTGGAGCAAATTTGAGCAAGGTAAGGAGTTTGAATTCAACATTCTGTTACATGATATGGAGCGGTTCCTTGATCGGGAGATCACCCAGGACCAAGGGAACCCCGATTGTCATCTTCGCGGTTGACTGGGTTTAACGTGGAAGTCTAAAGTTAACTATTGTTTTAATAAATTTAATATTTAATTTCCATACTTTTTATTAAAAGTATAATTATTTATAATAATAAATGTTGTCAATTGTGCAGATCCGCATGGCAACATCACCAAGAGGAAGCTGGACGTGTCCAGTGTGAATGCGATGAATGGGCTACATGTCATAGTTCCATGGAATGAGCACATAGACCAGTCGATCGAGAATGGTGGTCACCTCGTCAACTGCTAGCTGAATGACATGGAGTGGAAATTGGATGTGGTTCCTCATCCACTTCTAGAATTGGAAGCAAGTTCCGAAAGAGTAGAAGAAAAAAGCATGGGAACAAGTATTTGCGGTACTTAATTGCGTTTAATTATATTATAGATGTAAATAGTTATAATTTATGGTTTTTTTAATGAATTAATTAATTATTCAATTGTAATACAACTTAAGTTTGTCGTTCGTGACAACAGGAAGAGGTACTCACTGATCACTGATCATGATGACATTGAGACCTCTTTCTACTGACTGCCTCATGTAGACGATCGATTCTTTTGAACTTGAACACGAGCCATCATCAAGAGAGTTGTTAATCCCTCGTGTTCGTAAACCAGATAGACGAAGTAAGAGATTCAAATTGACGGCAATTGAGAAGTTCCAAGGACATGGACATGTCTTGATTAATTGTATTCAAGCTCAACCTTTCCTTCAGTAAGGATTGTACAGTCATATGTTATCCTAGGTATTTCCTTACATTTTATACTTACATTTCATGATCGCCAGCTCATGATTAATTACGGGGAATTCATAAGTCATGTGAAGTGTCAGCTCAGAATCCGTACATAGGCATCCTCCGAAATTGACAGAAAGGTTCATAGAGCTCTCGTACTCAGCCTTCTTGATCGTGCAGTCAAGTTTACGGCATATAATATCAATGGTTTCAAGTTTTACACAGTTTCACGAGATCAATGATTGCTAACCCAAAACTCGGGTGTTTATGGAACCTTTGGGAAAAGGAGTTAAGCGAGCAGCAATGACGGGAGCATGCAGTTTCGAGACGTCTCGTATTATGGAAAGCTTCTTGATGTCGTGGAAATAAATTACTAAGGCTGTTTCAGGGTGACGCTGTTCAAGTGTTTTTGGGCAAATACGACAACTTCCTAGGGACTCACAACTACGAATTAAACATCACATCCATAAATTTCTCCCACCCAATTCACACCGATCAGTCTCAAAATGATGAGCAATATATTGTTGCATCAAAGGCACACCAGGTTTATTATGTCAAGGATGAGAGGCACGTGGATTGGAATATGGTGGTACACTTAAAGCCTCGGGACCTTTACGACATGGGAGATAGTGATAACATCGCCTTCGAGAGTGAGCTGTGAAAGTGGAGCTATATACCCAAGAGGGGGGGTGAATTGGGTATTTTAAAAACTTTTGAAATTTGCTCTGTTTTTAGATAACAAAAACAAAGATGAACAGAGTAGAGAGAAGAATAGCTGAACACGAGAGAATTTATCTTGGTTCGGTCTTAACAACTTGACCTACATCCAAATCCCGGACTCTGGGTTTTTCACTATCACAAAGATTACACACTATGTACTCAAAGAGTAGTTCTCTCTCTAGAACTCACTCCCCCTTACAAGTTGTAATCAATGAACTCCTAAATCACCAAGTCCCCTTGACTTGTGATTCTTTTCAATAAATGATTTACAGATAAAAACTCTCTCAAAAAGTAGATGATAATAAACACTGAAGCTTATAATGTCAAAAGACATAATACAAGTGAAAACTGAAAGGTAGTTAAGAAAATTGAATGCTTGTGCATTTTCAGCTGTTGTAGTAGTTGAGAGGACTTGAATGCAGTCCTATTTATACTCAGAGATCATTAGATGACCGTTGCTATTTCAACGGATCCGTTGGAGAGACTCGCCAAGGTTAGGAAGTGAGTTTTGGCTTCTTCTCTCTCTAAACTCGCTTAATCTAGGCGGCCAAGTAGACTGTGTTGACCTTCGCAAATCAATCCGTTTGAAACACGATTGCTTGTTGTAGAAAACATTCTTTAATGTTTTGCAGCCGTGTGCAGATGGAATAGCCAAAGTAGTGCAACTCTCTCGTACGAGCATTTAATGTTCGAACCACTTTTTGCTTTTTGCTTTATCACTCCAAAATCATTCTTTAAATCACCCGAGACTCACTAATAAGATCATTAAACATAGCAAGGCATAGAGAGAATATTCCCGGAAAGTATTAGGATCAAACAAGGACACTTTGCAAAAACGTAAAAATCGAATTTCAAAATCGGCGTTAGAAACTCGAGTTTGTGTATCAAAACTCGAGTTTTCAACGTAAAGTCAAAACTCGAGTTTCAAAACTTAAACTCGATTTTTCATCTTCCAGAGAGCAAAGTCGTGTTTCGAGCTTTTGGACCAAAGTTTAAATGAATCTCAAAACTCGAGTTACCAAAACCAAACTCGAGTTTTGGATTGTTAGTGAAAATAGTATGTAGTAGTCCAAAACACCAAAACTTGAGTTTCAAAACAAAACTTGAGTTTTCAAAGATTCATAAAGTGAGTTGTTCTCTCGCTTGAACAAAACTCGAGTTTTTGAATCAAAACTCGAGTTTTCATATTATCATGAAAACTTTGAAAACTTGTAATGCTCTCGGGTTGGCCAAAACTCGAGTTTTAAAATAAAAACTCGAGTTTTCATTTTATCATGAAAACTTTGAAAACTTGTAATGCTCTCGGGTTGGCCAAAACTCGAGTTTTAAAATAAAAACTCGAGTTTTCATTTTATCATGAAAACTTTGAAAACTTGTAATGCTCTCGGGTTGGCCAAAACTTGAGTTTTGAAATCAAAACTCGAGTTTTCACTTTACTAAGTGAAAACAGAATAATTCAAATTTCGATGACAAGGCGCGAGACTCGAGTTTGAAAATTTAAAAGTCCTTGTTGTCAAAACTCGAGTTTCGCATGCTAAACTTGAGTTTTGAGTTGAGTGGAAGACTAGGAGCTCTGTAGGTCTCAAAACTTGAGTTTTCTACTCAAAACTCAAGTTTTGCTCGATCATTGAAATCGACCATTTCTTCGCCAAGACCAAAACTCGAGTTTTAAAAACAAAACTCGAGTTTTGTCTTGTTAGTAAGTTTTTCAACTTCCTACGACAAAACTCCTAGTTGGTTTACAATTGTCACTCATCATCAAAACACATAGAGAACTAACTAGCTGTTCTAGCCCGCCATTTTCAAAAACTTCTTTCTTAAAGGTAATGAAAATTTACCTATCTATCGGTGCATTTTTTTAAGTTATGCTTTATTATCACTTAATTTATGTTTAATTCTTGTTCAAACGTATTAAACTCACAATTAACACCGTCACACTAACCGCTACAAAAATAGTCACATCAATAGCTACAAATTTGACACAGATATCCCTATAAATACAACCACCACACCTCATTTCACACACTTCTTCATTTCTTCCTCTCAACTTCTCTCTCGTTTTCTTTAGGATAAAGGAGCAAAAATACACATGTGCTTTACCCTCGAAGTGCCCAAAGACCATATGCTTTTTTTGGGTGCAAAAATACACATGTGGTTACAATTTAGGAGCAAAAGTCACACCACATTAAAATCTAACTTAACGGTGTTAATGTTGGGGTGGGGCCCACACTATTTTTATGAAAATTTTAATTTTGGGGTGAGGGCCACACTATTTTTATGAAAATACCAAAATGCCCCTAATTTTTTTTTTAAAAAAAAAACCCAGCCCCAGCTCTCGATTTGACCGAGATTGCCTATCAACTGCTTTGCAAACTTCTAAGACCAATGCTCCTCCTCCTCCCCACTTTCTTCCTCATTGTGATTCTCCGCCACCTCTTTTGTCTTCTCACACTCGTTTCCTTTTTCTTTTCTTTCTATCTTTTGCTTCTTATTAATCGCCCGCAAATTAGCGCGAACCCATACAACTAATCAAGCCATCTAAATTCATAAACGCATAATGCTTCCTATTGTTAGTGTGATGGAGTAGGATTACATTTTAATTAATGAAAAAGGATATTCAAAATATAAACCAGAAACAAGGGAAGTAGAAAGTTACGCGAGAAAGCAAGGACAATAGTCCACTTTTCCCAAGCGTCTTCTTGTCCTCTTCTTGTTGTTTGGTGAAAATCTCTTGGAATCATTCCCTCATCAATCCTATGAATACAAGAATGTTCCCCACCCTGAATCAAAAAGAAAACAAAAACAATATCTGAGCAAAGACACAAAACTTGCTAGTAATACTACGAGTACAATATAAATAGTTGATTAAAGCAAAGAACAATTTATCTTCTTGTTTTATGTTTGATTTGAAAAATCTACTTATCTTCTTTTTTAAAAAAAAAATACAAACCGAGAGAGAGACGAATGGAGGAAAAAGCAGACAAAATAGCGCCGTGGAGAAAGAACTCGAATCATAGCAACTGGATTGGACCTTCCCTTTCTCTTCACCTTCCTTTTCCACCTCCATCGTCGCCTACGACGATGTCCATCATCACCTATCTTCGTCTTCTTGAGGTTCAGCGAGAGATGTGAAAGTCGCCACCGTCAAGACCAACGACGTAGATAATCTCATTATCTTCTTCAACTCTTTCATTTGCTTCGTCGTCCATTCATAATCGCCACCGCGCCGACCAAGGCGGAGGAGAAGAAGAGCACTTGGCTCATCCATTCACGGTCGCCGCCGCCGGTGTCCAGGGTGGAAGAGAAGAAGTGCAATTGATCGATAAACAGTGGAGTGTATGCGTCTCTATTTTTTTTTCCTCCAGCTGCTACCATGTCACCCTCCAAGTCAACATGGTTAGTCAAAATCTTTTTTTTTAACAAATCAACGTTTTCCTCCTAATAGAGAGTGTGACTTTTGCTCCTAAAACATAACCACATCTGTATTTTTGCTTCTAAAAAAGCATATAGTGCTGGGCACTCCCATGGGTAAAACACAAATGTATTTTTGCTCCTTTACCCTTTTCTTTTTCTTGTCAATGTTTTCCGGAGAGGTTAAGTCTTTGAGTAAGCTTATCAAATACGATAAATACTTTTTCACTTCTTTGCTTTTCATTTTCTCACTTTCTTATAATTTTCTAATATTAATTTTTTTAACCAAAATTTTAAGGACATGCCTCAACATTTCTTCTCTAATCATCAACATTCATTTCATAATCCAATATCCTATATTGGACATCATAATATAAGTTTATATTATCTATACATTCTCGTATTATACCTATATAATATTCATAATCAAATATCATCCACTAGTAATATTTTTTAAGATATTAAATTTTATCATATAAATTATCACTTAAATAATCACACTAAAATCATAAAATAATAATTAAAAAAAGGACTCAAATTATGTACTTTAAAAAAAGTAATAATTTTCTAGTTGTTTAATATAGCCGTTACAAATTTTGGAAAAAAAAATGGCGCACTTTTTAAATTTTCACCTAAATTTGTAACGGTTTTACAACCGCTCCAAAATCTTAATATCCTATAGCGACATCAAAACCGCCACAAATTTATTTCAAAATTTTGTCGCCAATTTTCCAATTTCATCCAATGTTGTAGCAGTTTTTAAACCGTTACAAAATTTTTCCACCAATTTTTAAAATATTTTTCCTCCATTCAAACTTTTGCCACTAATTTTTAAAAAATCATGGACGTAGTTAGTAGTGTAACACCCCATTTTTTAAAAGCGGAATAAATTTTTTTCATCAGAGTAGAGCATCGGAGCAAGTAAAAGAGTGAGTAATTAATATATCATTAATTGTGACGTATCATTTGTTCATAAAGAACAAGTACATTTACTAGGTAATATGACGGTACATGTCCTAAAAATCTTCTCGGGTCTTCACGCGTCTTGTTTACTCTGCTTACTCTTGTATTCGGTCCTTGGTTCTCCGGACCCTGAAGCTATAGTAAGAGCTGAGGTCCAATGCCCATCGGACCTCAGGTAACGATTAACCTCATGCTCATGTATAACAATGTATTTAGGACAGATATTCATGACATTACAGCAATAATCAACACATAAGCACACAGCCGATGTAAGATTAATATATTAACAGTACATATCACATGTAAAGTTACCCACGTTTGCACTAACCAGTGCCACGATAGCATGTCGTGTCCTCAGCGCTAGGAAAACAATCTTACGGCATTATCAAGACTATAACCCGTATATAGCTGAATGTGTAAACAGTGATTTAAGACAGAGTTTTAACCACAATGCATGACCCAAGACCAAGTCTTGTCCATGACTCTATGAAATAATCTATCATATATAAGCATACAATGAGCATCGAGTTAGTGTTACGATAAGCGTCCGTACCTTAGTCCGTTTGGATGGCGATACGCTTGCACCGGTCGGACGTCTCCCGATTTTTCCCGGATATCATATAATAGTATTATCGCATTATTACATCGTAAATAATATCTTAGGAGATATTTTAGCCACTACCAACCTTTTTACCCCTGGTGGATTTATTATTCCAATTACATACCATAATTTTCGTACGAAATGCTGTTCCAACATTTCTGGGCAGATTTTTTGATAAATTTGAAAATTCATAAATAAATCCACAAAAATCAAAACGAGGTTCCATAAAATTCCATGGAAATCTTAGCATGTCTATTTTTGTGGAAAAATAATGGGTTTCAACCAGAATTAGTGAATCAGTCCCAGTTTTACAATCTTCAACCTCTGCCCAGAATTTTTCTAGAAAAATGTGGCCTTATTTCCAGAATTTTTATCTCTCTCTACAGACCTCTATTTGATACATATTTTATATCAATGGAAATCTATACATGTCTACTATGACCATGAATTATTTCAGAATTTTTGAATATAAATTTACACATCAAATAATGCCCTCTAACTGACTGACTCCCATAGCCCAGCAAAACCCCCAATCTTTATCTTACGCTAACTTGTTTTATTAATCCTAAAAGTTACTTCTCAACATGTTCCCACCTTGTCAGGCATCTTTCGATGCAATAAGGCTTGAAAAAATTATGAGAAATTACTTTACCTATTTCCTAGATTAAACTAACATTTATACTAAGAACTACTAAGAACTAAAGACTAGAAACTAAAAACTAAAGACAAGCTTACCTCTTGAAGACTCTTGGTTTTCCTTCTTGCTTCTTAGAAATCACCACTTGGTGATTGATTTGGTGTGAAAAATTGTGAAGGGCAAGGCCCTTATTTATAGTAAAAGTCCAATGATTTCCACCTTTGGATCACTTTCCACAATCAATGGCTTAGGTGGATTTGTGTTTTCATGAAGGCTCAATTTAGGAAGAAAATGCTCTCATTGGTCAATTTTAATTACATAGGATTTAGCTAATTATTTTTATTTTCTTTTTTAATTCAACATGTGCTCTTGAAAAAAATTATATTTTAATCTCTCTCTCTCTCTCCCATGTGCAATCTAACACTTATTTCTTCTCCCATTGGTCTATTTCCTTTTTCACAAGGATTAAGCTCATTTCTTTGATTTTCCATTGGCTAATTCAATTACACAAGGATTAAGGTTAATTATAGAATTAATTAGGACCATTGGATTCCATTTGTGTTTGTTTTAAATTAAATCTTGGCCCTTTACTATAAAGCATGAGCTCTTGTGATGCCATCCTTGTGATGTCACTTTGATGACATAATCAAAGCTTAAGTGTCATTAGCAAAGTTTAATTAACTCTTAATTGTATTTGTTAGCTTTTCAAAGCTTGATTAAAGTTTAATTAACATCTTAATCAAGTTCTTTATTAGACAAGATTAATTCTTCATTAATTAAACTTTTGATTAATTATGAAGATTTACAATTATTTAATTAGTAAAGACTTAATTTTCCTTTTAATCCTTAATAATTCCCTTAATTTATTTAAGTGTTTCATAACATTATTTTGCTTCTTTTAAGAACCATGATTTAATATGATGATTATTTTGTATTCTATGATCCTTAGATGTGGTCCTAAATTTAATCTTTGGTTTATTAAATTCTAAGGAAAATTGCCCTAAAAATTAAAGTAAATAAATCTCTAAATTAGAGACAACATATTCTCTTTTATTCATCATGTATGATTTAACAAAATGTCGTATTTATAATAAATAGAAATTCTATGGTAGATGAGGATCCTATTTTACTTTTAGTCATCTTGAAGCTTTTTACTGCTAATCTCAATTAGTGCCAGCTAAATCATTCATTTATTGTTGCTAATTCCCCTAAGACACATATTCACCTTTGCATTTTAGTAAATATTGTTAAAATACCATAATTATATGAGTTATGAAAATTAGGGTATTACAAGTAGCGGTTCATAAACCGCTACAAAGTTGTCCAACTTCATCTTGTTAACTACTATAAAATGTTAACATAATATGTCCTTTGGATGTCATCTTGTAACGATAATACCAAACCGCTACAATTTCAATCGCAATTTCGGTAGGTGGGTCACGGTTTTTATACTGCTAAAAACAACTTGTCACAGTGCATTTTGTAGCGGTTTGGTTGACCGCTACGCATGTCATTAGTAGTGATTAAAACTGCTACCAAATCTACTTTTAACCTCTACAAAATGATCATTTTTTTTGTAGTGACTTCACCGCAAGTTTGAGAGAGACCATTTTGTCATATTTTTCCTTGTTTGGGACCTAGGTGCAATTTTTCCAAAATATAATTACTAGAAAATTATTAAATTATATAGGAGAACACCGGGCAATCGTCGTTTAAATCGATCATCGTCATCGGCGTTCCTTGACGTTGTGATCTGGAAAAAGTTTCATTTTTATACAAATTGCCGATTGAGCACCAACAAGAATTGCATTATATTTGCTAGTTTTTCTTCCACTACGAATTTTTCAGAATCGCTCAGGAGCCAAAATCAAAGAACAAAAAACCAAAACAAAAGAATCCCACAATAATAAATCACGCACCAGAATCAACGATTGCCCAGTGTTCTCTTTTATTAAAAAAAATAACAATAACCCTTTTCACCAATTTTTGGGTTTAATTGGTGGTAAGTTTCTGGTAAGGGGTAACTGCTGACATGGAAATCACTAATAGTCTAATACACGTAGCATGCTCTGATTGGATACTTGGTTATACTTAACCTAAGTAAATTTAAGTTTCGTCCTTTTTAAATTTATATTTTATTCCTTCAAAGCATAAGAATTTAATTATTAAATTAATAAAATTGATAAAGAGAGGTAATATATCTAAATCGGAATTTTTCCTTATATATTACGGCACAAAATCAAATTAAATTGATATTTACAATACTCATAAAATTTCAGGAATTAAGGATGAATCATCCAATATCTTTGCAACAGAAAAGAATGAAAGAAAACTGAAAAACAAGGTAAGAAAAGAAAAAAGAAAACTAAAAAACAAGATATTTTCTTGAATACGAATTCAAGAATTCACCGAACTTTTTTGTTCTTCTTGAGGAGGATAATCACTGTCAACATTGAGAATTTACAATACTCATAAAATTTCAGGAATTAAGGATGAATCATCCAATATCTTTGCAACAAAAAAGAATGAAAGAAAACTGAAAAACTAGGTAAAAAGAGAGGGAAAAAAAAACTGAAAAACAAGATATTTTCTTGAATACGAATTAAAGAAATACAGAAGAAGTTTGATGAGTTGATTAATCGAAGGAGCAACCTGGATGTTGTCTACGAAGTTGCTCTTGTTCTTCAGAAGACAAATCGTTCTTTATGTGAAAGATCTTCCGAATTTGTGAGACAGTCATTCCCTTCATCAAATCCGCCGCAGTTTGACAAGCCAAATCTAACAAGCCCTCAATATTCAAATAGTTGGCCGCCATTAATATATGAAATAGTATATCCTCCACGTCCATCTTCATGAACTCTATGTCCCATTTCTTCAGCTCCTCCGCATCGGAATCTGAGGCTCCGCTGTTGGCCCTGGGGGCGTGCTTTTCACAGTACTCAATCACTTTCACTAATGTTTTACCATTCACGTTATCTATTGGGACTTTGCAATCATCAGAGACGCAAACAACCTCCAGCATCAGATTTAATACCTTCGATAGCATCGCCGCACTGACCGTTATCTTGAACTTCGCCGCCGTCGCTGCTCACCACAGTAATTGCCTCCACAGATGACGACATTGTAATTGTTGTAAGGAATAGGGACCTCTTGATTATTAATTGCTCTGTCGAGGGAGGGATTATTCTAAAACGCAAAGCCATTAAGGCTAGGGATCCCTTATTTATAATGATAATTTGAATGGATTTTCATAGTTTTATTCAAGAAATATTTTCTTAAAATTAATATTTATATAAGAAATTAAATATATATGAGCCTCTCTTCTGTTCCATATAAAATACTGTTATACAAAATTAAACACACACTCACATATATATATGATATCCGTATGCAATCTTGTTAGCCATACATAATGACTAATTCTGGATAACATTCATGCAACGTCATTTAAATTAATACTTTAAATTGAAATTCCGCCATAAATATGAAGGATTTTAAATTAAAATTATTTAGATCACTACTAGAAAATACCAAGGGCGATCGAATTTATGAGGGAAAAAAATCCGTCACCATTTATAATGAAATTTGTGACAGCCGAAAAACTACGACAGTAAACAGGCTAAAATTCTGCCACGAAACTGCCATCACAGAGTTTGTGTCAAGTCTGTTGCTCGGAAAAAAAATATATGTAGCAAAAACGGGATTTTGTAAGGGATTTTGTGACGGGAAAAAGTGGTAATTTGCGACGGAATTTATTCCTGTCGTAAATAACCCTAACCTCTTTCTCTTACCTAACCGCTACACAATGTTGTTTGTAGCGGTTTTCCAACCACTACTAATGTTGTTTGTAATGGTGAAAACCACTAGAAATACACCATTTTAACTGCTACAAATATTTTTTTTTTTTTTTTAGTAGTGTCTTTGCAAAGTCCTACGCTCTGAATTTTGTGCACTTGTGAGCTGAACTTTGTGAAAGTCTGAGTACACAAGCTTGCTTTTGGAATTTGTCTTAATACAAAATGCTCTGAATTGTTATGAAGAGTTTCTGCAGGTAAATGTAATGCTTCTAAGCTTAATTGTTTTACATTTTTACTCCTTGGTCCATTTTTAAAAGTACAAAAAATAAACTTACGTCCTAATGATGTATTTGCAAATGATCTTAAAAGAATGAAGGCATTGGAGAAGCGGCTCGTTGCTACCACACAAAGAACTAGATGCTATGACACAACTAGTGAATCGGCTAGCGGAGATGATGAAGTAGATCTTTGGAACGACTCTAGGCCCTATTAAAGGACAATAAGGAAAACAACAAGGATAAGGGGTCGGTTCGGGTGATGATGATGAGGATGACTAGAGGTGCTAGTATATAGACCTTATTTATGATTTTTGTGATTTTTAATTCATTTTGTTAGCAACATTGTTGTTTATATCTTGTTTTGTTTATGTATAATTTTTTAAGATTGCTATTGTATATATTTCTTCATATACACTTTTCTTAATACATTAGTCATTATTGTTTATTTCGTAATATTTTTTTCTTTATTTGGTAATTCTTTGTGGAAAAACCCTAATAATTATAATATATATTTTTTGTAATTCCTCAATTTGCGACGGATTTTTTTTCATATTCCATCAAATTGTTACATCATTTACGATGAATTTTTTTCCATATTTTGTCGCAATTTGTGATGGATTTACACAATTGTTCAAATGTGGGTAGGTATGCATAGTTGTGATGGATTTACACAATTTTGTGTCCGAATATATCTATTGCAATTTGAAATGATTTTGGATGACACAAAATCTATTGCAAATTTCATTTGCAACGAGGGTTTTTGTCATGATCATTTTTTCCATGTAAATTTTGTCGCATGCCCGTTTTACAACGATTTTGTCTTTATGGCGACGACAAAAGGGTTTTTCCCCCTTAATGGATATATAAACTAAAGTTGTGATAAACCAGTCGTGCTATTAAAGATAAACTTGGCAATATGATAGGTTACAAATATAAAAGATACACTACTACAAAAATGTGATATTACTTCCCCCGAGACGTCCTAAATAAGAAATAGGTAGTAACAAATGAGGCCAATGGCAATCTTGTAATTATATACAAGGAAAATGAGCCTTCAACATCACGAATAATTGTTTAGGACTTCTAAAATTAATTTTTGACATCCTAAATTTTTTTAAGGACGCTTTAATTGCCTTTGGAGCCATGGTATGTACTTTTTTTTTTGAAAAAAAATCAATTTTGGCGACCTGATAATTTTTCAAGACGCCTGAAATCTGCTAAAAAATTTGGCGCCAGAGGAAATATGGAAGAATATTTTGTTTGCGCGCCATAAGTGTAAAAGTACGATAATAGGCGACTGAAACACATTTCGTGTCGCCTATAAATCTATTACAAAGAAGAAAATTTTCTTAAACCGAGAGACGGAGCATTGAAGGGACATAGGGTTTTTTTTATAAAAAAAATTGTTAAAAAATTTCTAAAATAGGCGACCTGATAATGTTTCAAGACGCATCGAAATATGCCAAAAAATATGGCGCCCGGAGGGATATTTTGTTTACGCGGAAAATTACCAAATATTGAAAAAAAAAATAGGCAACTGAAGAATAATTTGTCCAAAAACAAACGACTGATACATTTTCGGTCGCCTATCTATTTGACAATTAAAAAAAAAATTTTGCCATAAACCAAAACCGAGCATTGAAGGGACATGTTTTTTAAAAAAAAATTGTAAAAATTGTCAAAATAGGCGACCGGAATGCATTTCCGGTCGCCTATATTAGAAAATAGGCGACTTTGAAAATGGATCAAGTCGCCTATTTTCTAATATAGGCGGCCGGAAACGCATTCGTGTCGCCTATTTTCAATGCCAAGTTGTTTTTACAAAAAAAAAAAAAAATATTAAATTGTCAAATATAGGCGACTTGAATGGGTTTCGGTCGCCTATATTTGGAAAAAGCGACGATCCTTTTTCGTCGCCTATTATTGAAAAAAAAGGCGACTGAAATTGGATCAAGTCGCCTATTTTCTAATATAGGCGACTTGAAGCCTAATCGGAGTCGCCTCAAATCTCTCATAACCCTATTTTTCCAACCCGCGAATGTATTCTCTTTTGTTTTCGAAGTTGCGACTCCTCGGTTCCTCGTCGCCGTCAAAAACCCGAGTTGATATCTAGGTCAAGTTTCCGTCATCTTCCCTCATCGCCGCGAACCCTATCGACTCGATCGTGCGTGTCCGTCGTTTCCTCCGTCTTCTCTCTTCTCGGCGTCGTCGGGCCGTCGACCTCTGTCTCCGCCGCGTCCAGCCCACCTTCTCACGACTATCTCTACGGTAAGCTCGTAATGCTTTTCTTTTCTTTTTTTATTTTGCTGCTGTTGAACATTGTTAAATGGATCACTATATTGAATCAATCAAACCAAGCATGCGGTGTTAGCCTTATATAGGCACGGACCACACCTTCTCACGACTATCTCTACGGTAAGCTCGTAATGCTTTTCTTTTCTTTTTTTTTTTTTCTTTGTTGAACATTGTTAAATGGATCACTATATTGAATCAATCAAACCAAGCATGCGGTGTTAGCCTTATATAGGCACGAGACCACACACCTTCTCACGACTATCTCTACGGTAAGCTCGTAATGCTTTTCTTTTCTTTTTTTTTTTTTTATTTACTGTTGAACATTGTTAAATGGATCACTATATTGAATCAATCAAACCAACATACGATGTTAGCCTTATGTAGGCACGAGACCACACACACTCTCTTGTATACTTCTGTATGGGTTTAATACACAAAGACACAATACTACAATACTAATTACTTCACTTATTATTCACTCATACTAACACTCCCCCCCTCAAGTTAGGGCCGTATGTCATATGGCACCTAACTTGCTAGGCAAATACTTGTGAGCTTCTATTCCCAAGCCCTTTGTCGGTATGTCTACAAATTTGCACTTGAGAAGAATATATGGCAGTGATCTTCATACTAGTCTTGACTGACCGTCCATTAGATGCATTCCCTCTAGCTTGTTGAATCATCACTAGCGGCATTCACCTTTCACATTCGAAACGTATCATCATCGGGCAAACTTCACATGCCATGCTCAAATCACCATCAAGATCCTTTAGTAGACCAAGATCCTTATACGCTTGACCTCTTCGATAAAGAGCTTTAAGATTTTTAGCATCATAAGCCAAAACCTCGGAACCTTCTTTTACACATTCATCATACGCGCCTGTCTTCGAGGTAACAAGACATCAAATTAAGTGAGCATGCTAAAAGAAGCTTTCTACTTTGGGAGGATGGAATTTCTCCAAGGTTTTGCTTGGCAAGACAATACTTCTGCATAGCTTCATGGAATCTACCCTTAAATCTTCCCTCTTTTTCAAAACACACCAATTTTTCTTAAAAATAAAAAGGGTCATGAGTCTTGCAAAATTAGGGTAAGTCTACATAGTATTTAGTTTTATTTGTGTTCATGTTGCTTTTAGTTTCAAAACACACCACTTTAATTTGGTAGACTTGTTACTTCAATAATAGACTTGTTACTTCCTCACCATGCCATATCCATGCTTTCTTCTCATGCTTTTGTAATGGTTGTTTTATTGCAAGGAAATGGAACAAATCGGTGTTGGGGGATTTAGTTGATAAATATTGATCTTATACCGACTACTTGTTTGTGACTTGGCCACGACAACAACCCACAAGAGCTTGAGGGTCCTAGGGTAGGTATTTTTAATCATGTTGCTTTTGTCATACAATTATTCCCTCTCATATGTTATATCCTAAGTTCAATGTTAGTTTGAATAATTCTAATGTTGTCTTTATTGTTGTTGTCTTTAGGTTGACTAGAGCAAATAAATTTCAAGGAGAGGAATTTAAAGTTGAGGTAATTATAGTTAAATATTGTTTTGTTGTTGATGTGCATTGAACTAGGTAATCTTTGTAGTATGGATAATGATGCTTAGATGTCCATAATTTATAGTTTATGACTCGAGACAACTTAGATATATTTTAGTTTTTTGTATTGATGAAATTATTGGATTTAATAGCTGATATTTTCTAAATTGCCTTAGTTAGTAAGTTTTGTTGAATTAAGTTGAAATGGTTTGTTGTTGAAATTTTGGGATGTCTCACTTTGTTGAGGGGAAATCTTTCATAGAATTTTATTTTACAAGATTGAGAAAAAACCATGTCGTTATTGAAATTGTTATGAACTTGACTGTTGTTGGAAATGTCTTAGGTGATAAGAAAATGGTTCATAGTTGGATGAATGCTTTGAGAACTAGTGAAGAATATGAGAATGGGGTGGAAGAGTTTATTGAATTTGCTAGAAGGAATGTGGCTACAAAAAATGGGATGTACTATTGTCCATGTGTTAATTGTTTAAATGGGGTTCGAAGGGATATTCTTGATATAAGGGACCACCTAATTTGTGATGGAATAAACCTTCGATACACAACGTGGATATGGCATGGTGAGGAGGTAACTCCCGGTGCATCCTACGAAAATGAAGTTGAGGTAGATGATGATGGAATGGAGAGAATGATTCATGATGTTGAGGTCGAATCCTTTGCACAACCGCATGAATATGATAGCGTGCGGAGTGATGCGAGAGACACCTTTGTTCCACAGGTGTACTAAGTATACACGGTTGGATTGGGACCTTACATTTGGTCAACTTAAAGGCAACATGTGGGTGGACCGATAGCGGTTTCACGACGTTGCTTGAATTGTTGTGTGATATGTTGCCGAGATAATAATGTACTTCCAAATCGTATGTATGAGGCCAAGAAAATCTTATCTACGATGGGTATGGAGTATAAAAAGATACACGGTTGCCTAATGACGCATATTGTACAGAAATGAGTATGAAGGCCTTAGTAATTGTCCGAAGTGTAAAACTTCACGATACAAAGTGAAGAAAGGTGGTGGTTACGGAGATCACACAAAAAAAAGGCAACCTTTGAAGGCGTTGTGGTATCTTCCCATAATTCCTCGGTTTAAGCGTCTTTTTTACTAGTGAAGCAACAAAAAAGAAGTTGAGGTGGCATTCGATGAGAGAATATCCGATGGAAAATATCTACGGCACCCGGGTGACTCTGCAATGGAAGAAAATAGACGAAATGTTCCCTCAATTTGGCGGTGAGCCAAGAAACCTTCGTGCAGGGCTTTGTACGAGATGGCTTCAATCCGTATCGGACTCTTAGCGGCACCCATAGTGCATGGCCGGTTCTCCTTGTAATATACAACTTACCTCCACGGCTATGTATGAAACGCAAGTATGTGATGCTCTCTATGATGATTTACGGACCAAAACAGCCGGGAACAATATCGATGTGTACTTGGCGCCCTTGGTTGAGGATTTGAAGAAATTGTGGGAGGAAGGCGTAGATGTGTTTGATGCATATAAGAAGGAGTCCTTCAAGTTGCGTGCAATGATTTTTACCACGATCAACGACTTTCCATACGGAAATTTGTGCAGGTACGGTGTGAAGGGGCATAAAGCATGTCCAATATGTGAAGTGACACAAACTTCCGGCAATTAAAGCATGGAAAAAAATGGTCTACCTCGGTCACGGGAGGTTTCTTGATCGGTTCCACCCATATCGTAAGTTAAGAAAGCGTTTTAACGGCTTAGGAGCATAGAACGGCTCCAAAGGCATTAACCGGAGAGGAAGTCTATAGTCGGGTGATGCATATCAATGTCACATTGGGTAAACGAGAAAGGATTGCGGGTGAGAAGAATATATGGAAGAAGAGATCAATTTTCTTTGATCTTCCATATTGGCGTAGTCTTGATGTGAGACACGATCTTGATGTGATGCATGTGGAAAAAAATGTTTGCGATAGCCTTGTCGGTACTCTTTTGCACATACCGGGGAAGACTAAGGATGGAATTAGTGCGAGACTAGACCTGGTTGATATGGGAATAAGAGAACGGTTACATCCACGAGTAACGGAAGATGGTAAGAGGGCATACATGGAGCCGGCGGCTCATACACTATCAAAAGCGGAGAAAAAAGTTTGTGTGGGTGTCTATATGACATTAAGGTTCCACAAGGATATTCTTCAAATTTGAGAAGGTGTGTTTCAATGGACGATTTGAAGTTAGTGGGAATGAAGTCTCATGATTATCATGTGTTGATGCAACAACTATTACCGGTAGCTATTAGGGGCATTATGAAAGATGAAGTGCGGACCACTATAACAAAATTGTGTATTTTCTTTAATGCTATATGTAACAAAGTCATTGACATTGAAAAGTTGGATGAATTGGAAAACGAGAGTTATATTATTTTGTCCCAACTAGAGATGCATTTTCCTCCTGCATTTTTTGATGTAATGGTGCACCTGATAGCGCACTTGGTAAGGGAGGTAAGGCTCTGCGGTCCCAGGTTTACCTAAGGTGGATGTACCCTTTCGAGCGATACATGAAGATCTTAAAAGGGTATTCTAAAAATCCTTATCGGCCCGGAAGCCTCAATAGTTGAGAGATATGTAGTGGAAGAGGCTATGGAGTTACGTAAAGATTATCTATCGGGGCGACGTTACAATCTCGGCATGATAAGGGGATAAGTGAGGGAACTCGAGGAATCAAACTGAAGAATATGCTTCGTGCGAGAGGTGTTGCAAGCACACTGTACATCTTGAATAATACGGAAGAAGTTCAACCATACATTGATGAACACGAAAAGAGTTTGAAGAATATGAATCCAAGGAAGAATGACATGCGAGATAGCTAATGAGCAAAAGAAGACATTTATAAAGTGGTTCGAGGAGAAGGTATTGCACGAGACCGGTGTGTCGGCTACAATCGAGTGGTTAGCACTGGGGCCTTCTTATCGGGTCATCACTTGGACGGGTTATGATATCAACGGATATTCTTTCTACACAAAAGACCAAGATGACGGGAGTTACGTGCAAAACGTGGGGTGATGGTTGAAGTGAATCCATGCACTTTTCGAGTTCGAAAGACAAAAACCCGGTGTTAGCATCTATGACCTATTATGGAGTTATTGAAGAAATATGGGAGATGAGCTACACCAAGTTCAAAGTTGCTTTATTTAAATGCAAGTGGGTTAACAATAATCTTTGTTGTAATAGATCCTAAATTTGGATTTGTCTCGGTTGATCTTCAAAGACTTGGTCATAGAGACGAGCCATTCATTCTAGCAAGCCGGGCGAAACAAGTGTTTTATGTTACGAGACCACGCAAATAACAAAATGTCCATTGTACTTCAAAGTAAAAAAATGACGTATGGTGAAGAATCCTTGAACCTGGACGATACACTCCCTTTCACAACAAATCCACCTACAACACGTGAAGTAGAATTGGTAGATGATGAAGAATATGCTCCAAGGAAGGATCATTCGAAGGAATATGGGAAACCATATAAAGTAAGGTCTTAAGTTATGAAAAAGTCCTATGTTATTTTTGTACAGTTTAACATGTTAGTTCATTTTATTCATTTGTTTATTATTTAATAATAACCCTATCTAACATTATTCATTTGTCTTTGATGAACAGGAATATGTCTAGATCGACGAGTCATCGAGTGATGGTGGGAATGATGTACCGATGGGGAGAAAGGGTAGAGGTAGCACACATATGGGTGCGTTAATTGCACGTCGTGACGATCGAGAAAAAGAGGCTGCATGTGGAGTTCGATGCCAATATGAATCCAATTGGTCCGAGGAGGACAACTTCATTAGCTACGTAGGCTATCGCTCGAAGCAAAGTTCGCATTGTATTCTCTCATTGGAAGTTGGTTCCTACTAAAACGAAGGAGTTGATCTGGGCACAACTTTTGGTATCTCACTTTCGATATCTTATGCATTTGTATCTTTAGTTTTATCACTTGATTTCTTTCATATCTTCTCTTTTACCTTGCGACAAACGTATGATGTGCCTAACAATAAGGCCATGTACAAGCATTGGATGGGCGAGGTTCGTATACGTTGGAAAGACTTTAAGAACAAGCTCACTAGAAAGTATATTCGAGGGGCAAAGAGGGACAAGGACCCATCTCGGGACTATGATTACATTAGTCCGGAGGATGGAGGGAGTTTGTGGCGTCACGCCGAAATCCCGAATTTCTTGTAAAATTTCTTTCATATCTTATCTTTTATTTGAATCTATTTGACATTGAAGGCTCGGTTTTATTTGTTTTTCGTGTCACGGGAAAAAAGTCGAGGCCAATAGGGAGAGGCAAGCGAGAAATAAGTATCCGCATTGCATGTCTAGGGGTGGCTATAAGAAGCTTGAACGGAGGCGATGGAAGAAGAGTTGCGAGAGAATGAAGGAAGGCTGCGCAATCCGATCCTTCCACTGTTATCCAGGCCCCTGAGCGTCCTCCTCGCCACAAAAAATGGATAGGCTGCGAGGAAGAAGGGCGAGAAATACATAAATGAAGATGTGGGCGAGGTTGCTTCAAAGATTGTAAGTAGTTAAATTAGAAGTATTAAATAGCTTCGGTTGTTTCATATTTTAGAGTTTAATTAGTTAATATTTATGAAAAATCCTATGATACGGGATGTGCTTGAGCGGCAAAGCGGCCAAGGTTCATTCACGCCGGGTACACGGATGGACATTTTGTCCACGGCGATTAGGAAGCCTGATTACCTTGATGCTGTTCGTGGGGAGCCGAGGGGAGTTAGTGTCGCGAAATACTTTGGACGGCGTTCGAGTTGTTCGCATGACGATGACAACCCTAGTCCTCAGCTTGTAGCCAAAATTCGAGCGTCCCTCGTAGATGAGGTTATGGCACAACTACGGGGTGAAATGAGGGAGATGATACAAGGGAAGGTAACGCAACCTTCAAACGAGGAATCCCCGGCCTTCCCAAGCGGCAAGGAAAGTTTTCACGCTCCGGACGTACCTATTGGCGAACCTTCTCATCACTCTCCCGGATGTACATATTGACGAGCACGCGAGCCTTCTCACACTCCACGGGGGGACAACCACCCGCCTATATTTGGATGACCCACACCGGCGGATTGTTGCGGATGGTCTTGTTTACCCCGAACAAACCACACACCACCATATGCAAATTCCACAAGACCAACGTAGGGTGACTCGACAAGTGTGCGAGAGGGGAAGAAAAGACCGCCATCCCTATTGTTGATGAGGAGGTTCGCACGCTAGACGCTGCCACCACATCGTTCATCCTTTGGCCGCATCATCTTATTGAGGTGGGGACGACACCTCCAATGGTAAGAAATACATTATCGATTGACGATGAGTAGGGTTTAAGATTGATTTTCATTGCTAACCCACTCATAATTTGTTTATTATGTTTTCATAGCATGAACAAGCTGCGGGCAGATTTCCATACTTATCAACGCTAGCTGAGAGCTCTACCAGGACATCGTCTCTATCGGCTTCGAGATGCCTCCGGGCATTGTCGGTGCGAGACAAGACATATCCGATATCAATTGACGGAAAGATTTGACGAGTTTATGCATATGGACTGTTTAGATATACGGTGGCTTCAACTTGCAATCTTGTAAGTTTTTTACCCTTTAATTATGTCAATACTCTTTTTTTGTTTAATATATTCAACAACACTTATCATTTTATTTCGATCGTAGTGTACGCACGACATCCGCAAAAGGGAGACCTATTGGATTCGTATGGATTCTTATGTCCTGGATCCACGGCTTCGGCTCGCAATATCTTAGCCGGGAGGGCCATTTATGTTGGTTTAACAATGGGCGACATAAAATCGTCTTGTTATCTAGCGCCAATACATGAAGGGTGCGTATTTTTTTTGTCTATATAAGATTTTTAAGGAAAAAATACTTTTTTATCTTAGTTTAATATTAATATGTATATGTTGTAGTGCTCATTGGACCTGTGCGTTGTTTGTCCCGCCAAGAACGCATGTTATTGGTTCGATTCCATAGGTGGCGGCCAACGAGGATATCAAAACCATGTTTGCCGAGTAAGTAAATTTTTGTCTAAATCATTGATTCTTTTTTTAAATGAATTGTTTTCATGTTTGTTAATTTCCATTTTAATGATAGTGGTCTTAGGACATATAGGCAGTTATTGCTTTGGAGCACGGGGAGCGGGTGGACCGAAGTGGTTTTATCCTAAGGTAAGTAGTTTCAATTCAAGTTTTTTACGAGACACGGTAGCTTTACGTTTAACAATTTGTTTTTTATTTATAGTGCCATCACCAACCAGGCCACACCGAGTGCGGATACTACGTTATCAATTGGATGCAATCTATCGTTTCCGCCGGACGTACTACCGGCTTGCAAAATGTACGTAATGCTCCGTGATCCTCAAATGATGATATTTTTTGTTGTGGTACTTCAGTTGTTAATTATACCTTGTTTTCCAATTTACTGAGTTTTTCGTGCGAGGATCCGTACTCACGGGATGACATCGATTCGATTCGAGACATGATGGCTAGATATCTTCTTGAACATGGCTCAATGTGAATATATAGGCAAGTCATTACTTGTTAGGGTGATTGTCATTGTCAAACTTATTAAGCAAGTGATGACATCGGTTTACGTAAATTATTGGTGTTGCTCTTGAATTTGCCACTATAATTCTTTGTGAATATGAGGTTAGATCACTTGTTTAATTCTGGAAATAGATCACTGTCATATGAGGTTTGATTTTGCCATTACACCTTCTGCATTTGATTTTCCAATAACCAAGACTTGAGAATTTTGTTGAATCATACCATCATAACCGATTTGCTTTTGCAAGTTTTATGTGGGGTTTTTGCTTGGGAGGGTTTGATTCGCTTGTGTGGTCTTGTGATTTAAAGGTGGCTCTCATTCACTTTAGCTGAAACCTTGAAATTCTGTTAAGCTTCGTGTTCAAAAGTCATTTCTCGCTATATATATTTGCCTCTTGTCGCATATCGGTGTTATTTGCCAATTGAAGGGAATGTTGATGCTATCTAATTGCTGCATTAAATTGTGAAAGTGTTGTGAAATTTTGGAGATTAATTGCCTCCAAATGTGAGAAAAAATTGTTGTCATGGTGGTGCTTTGTTTGTTGTTTTTGGTCTAGTTTAGTAACCAAAATCTAGGTCATACATTCTTTCTTTTCTGTTGTTGAAGTTCTGTGAAAGTTTCTGACTGCCTTCTTAAGTGACTTTCCTGAACTTGCCTTCTTATATTCTGTTGTTGAAGTTCTTTGAAAGTTTCTCTTGTATGTGGAGCCAATTCTTTTGTTGAAGTCACTTTTACAATTTTCTTATTGAACCACGGTATTCTTGATGGAATGCACATACATAATATAATATGCGCTTAATTATTTTGTGAAGCATTTGCGCAAATTGGCCAAACAAAACAGCAAGCGCATTTTTTTAAAAAAAAAAATACATTAAGGCGACTGAAACGATTTCGGGCGTCTTTGGGTGATAATAAGGCGACTGAAATGATTTCGTGTCGCCCCATATGGGAAATAAGGCGACTGAAAAGGTTTCAAGTCGCCTCATATGAAAATGAGGCGACTGAAACCATTTCAGTCGCCTCATATGAGGCCACATATGAACCCAGTCGTGAAATAAGGCGACACGAAAGGTTTCAGTCGCCTCATATGAGAAATGAGGCGACTGAAAAAGGTTTCAGTCGCCTCATATGAGAAATGAGGCGACACGAAAAGGTTTCGGTCGCCTCATATGAGGCGACCTTAAACCATTTCGGTCGCCTCATACTCATATGAGGCGACCCTGAACTTCTTTCAGTCGCCTCATATGAGCGACATTTACCCGAACCCATTTCGAGTCTCCTCATATGGAAATATACTACTACACTCTCCCCAACGTCCCTAAGAATAAGGACGTTAATTGGGTCTTTTTTAGGTCGTCTTTTAAGTATTTTGTAGTAGTGATACATACATACATGAAAGATAAAATTTCAAGGATAATGATAGTTGACAAATATTTTAATTTAAAATAACAAGATTTTACTTATGAATTCACTAAGGGCTGTTTGGTATGGGAAAACTTTGAGAAGGGGAATGAACTTAGAGGAGAGAAAGGAAGGGAATGGGAAGGAAGATTTTAAGGGATGAGGGAAAATGGCTTGATGGAAGGTGAGTTGTTTGGTAGGAAGAACATGAAAGGGTGATATGTGGTAAGAAAATCATGAAATACTTATTTTACCTCAAAATTAATTAATTCAAAATGAAAAGGAAAAATATTTTTTCTGAAATATATATTTTAAAAATATCCTCTTATCAAGTTCGAATTTATCTAAAATATTGTCCCCTCAAGTTCGAATTTATCTAAAATATTCTCCCACCAAGTTCGAATTTATCTAAAATATTCTTGGCAAGTTCAAACTTATCGCATAAGTTCGAATTTAATCATATTTTCTTGCATTATAGAAAAATATTTTAGGAGAGGTAAATATATCTAAAAACGTTATTGTTCATGTGGGAACTTGGGTTCCCACTAATTTTGGTGAGATCTTATCTTATTACCTTTAAAGGAATATTGGTGGGCCCAAGTAGGCCTCGGAACTTGAGTTATTAGGAAGATAAAACACAAAAAGTGTATCAAACAAAAGAATTTACTCATTTTCTCTTCCCTTCCACTTATTCCGTATACCAAACATGTCCTATGGAAATAACTGGCTGAAAATTTATATCGAAAAAGATAAACTTTTTACAGATAATTATAGTTTGCAAATATTTTAATTTAAAATAACAAAAAAAAATATTTTCCCGTGACTAGTCGGTTTGTTTATATTTTATTTTGTTTGCTTGTGGCTATAATTAATTTCAAGAAATATATTTTTACAATGAATATAATAAATTAACTATACGTTTATGTTCTGTTCCATATATAATACCTCTATAAAGAATTAATAAAAATTTATGATATCCATATGCAATCTTGTTAGCCATACAATGTGATGATAATTTTGTATAACACTAATGCAACGTAATTTAAATTAACCTTTGAATTTATTCTAATGTAGAACACAGATGTCTAACCCGATGGACTAGTATATTGATATTGGATCAAGTAGATACCTCAAGATATCTATTAGACAAATTCCAAAAGGAAGATGATTGCTCAAGGATATCTATAAGGCAGATAGCAAGTAGAATAATGGATCACTGTGCACGTATATGGCGTTTAGGCCTTTAGCCAAAAAGGGGTGGTATGTGTGCACAGTGAGGCTGAATAGTAAATAGAATGAATAGAGAATGTGTACTTTTTATATTAACCTCCTATTTATAGAGATTACCTTTAGGGGTTGGGTCCTTGGGCTTCGTGCGTCTTCTGGCCCATGCTTCAGTCGCCTCCCCTGAAACTGCCATCCCTGATTAGGGTTGTTCCTTGATTAAAGCATTGATTATAGGCCGATTAGGATCCTCCTTCATTATAGGCCAATCCCGGTGTACTTTGCCCTTGTTGGGCCTCGTGGTGCATGGCCTCTTATACAAGTCCATACCAGAATTTAAGTTCGGCCAAAAATCTAAAGGATATCTATCTTAAAATTAACCAACATTTTATCATAGCTTTTAACAATTTTAGAAATGTCAAAATATACTTTTGGCCCTACAATTTTAACACCTAACTTTACTAATGAAAAATGTTGACTCAGCGATCTTAAGTGAGGATTGTGCAACTAACAAAACTAATTTAAGTTTTAATATTTTCTTTAAATTAGAGATGCCATGGGCAAAGTATAGGTCTCGCAGGAGGAAGTCCTAAAGGTTTGTTTTAGTTTTAAAATCTAAAAATATTATAGGACAAAAAAATATACTTTATAAATTTAATGGACTTAAAGTATATTTTAGCCAATTTAAAATGCTTCTTTAAATATTTTAAATTACTTAATTTAATTTATCTAAAAATAATATTTTGTCCCCATAATCTAATTTTCCACACTCTATCCATCTAATTGTCCCTGTATTAGGCCAAGCTCATTTTTTAATTTTATTTTAATTATGTTTATTCATGAAATATTTTGTTACATTGAATATTTATATAAGAAATCAATTACGCGTTCATTTTCTGTTCCATTATATAATACCTATATACAGAATTAATAAAAATTTACGATATTATCCATACGCAATCTTGTCAGCCATACAATTACAATTTTGTATAACATTGATGGAACGTAATTTAAATAAATTAATATTTTAAATTTAAATTCGGTCAAAAATGTAAAGGAATTTAAATTAAAAAAATTATATTTCCTTAAAATCAACATTTTATCATAATTTTTAACAAGAAAAACACTCCTTTAAAGATTCTAAATTACTTAATTTAATTCATTTAAAAGTCGAGTATTTATATATACTAGTTTAGAACCCTTCACAATGCTCGTGTACAAAGCAAATATATATATATATATATATATATATATATATATAATCGTTGAAATTGAAAAAAAAGACCAAAATCCCATGGTAAAAAGAAGACAATACTCATAACATCTCATTTCTGAATAACCTTTTTCCACCCATACAAATATTAAAAAACGATTAGGAACGGTTTAGTTGTCCAACTCCATCTTGTATATGGCTAGTGACCGCTATAAATGTTAACACAATATGTCATTTAGATGTCATCTTGCAATGGTAATACCAAACCACTACAGTTTCGGTATGTCAATTGTGATTTTTATAAACCGCTACAAAACAACTTGTCACGGTGCATTTTGTAGCGGTTTGTTTAATTGTATACATGTCATTAGTAGAGGTTAAAACTTCTACCAATACCCACTTTTAACCACTACAAAATGATCCTTTTCTTTGTAGTGGCTTCAGCGCAAATTTGAGGTTGAAATGTACCATTTTGTCATGTTTTCCCTTGCTCAGGATCTAGATGCAATTTTTCCAAAATAATAATTACTCGAAAATTATTAGATTATATAGGATGCCACATAGGTTGCCATGTGTTCCATATTAATATGACATGGCAATTTTCATAAAAAAAGTTAACGGCAAACTAATTGCAAGGGGTGGTTAAATTTCAAGTTTAAAATATTAGAGGTTATATACAACTGACTTATAGTTGAGGAGGTTTTGTATAATTTAGTCTAATTCTAAATATTGAAGAGAATGTATGAGGTTGTGTTACGGTAATTTAGTATTTTTAAATTAAATGAACCAAACTTATATGTAGTTACTGTACAACTGAATACCCAATCAGAGCGTGCCACATGTATTATTGGTTTCCATGTCAACAGTTAACCCCTAATAGCAACTTGACCACAGTTAAGCTAAAAATTGCTAAATAAGGTTTTTCTTTTTTTTTTTTTTTAAGAAAAAACAATAATAGAGAACCCTAGGCAATTGTCGTTTCGTCGATCATCGTCGTCGGCATTCCTTGACGTTGTGATCTAGAAAAAGTTTCATTTTTATACAAATTGTCGATTGAGAAACAACGAGATCCATACATATGCATGAGAAGGGGGCACTTTTTTCTCTTCCAAAAAAAAAAAAATTGTTAAAGATATATTTTATATCATTGATAATAAGGCAATTATAATGGAATTCCAAAAAATAAAGCCTAGAAAGATGACATTGTAATTTTTTTTTATTGTAATATACTTTTTTTATTAAAATATATGTACTTAAACTTATTGAGTGCTCACCCTTCATTGTAATTTATGTAAATTTGTATTTTTAATAGCACTTAGTCTTGCTTTTCTAAATGACAGTTTAGTAGAATAACTGCCTCTCTTATTATATCATCAATATTTACTTGATTTCATGAATATTTTTTTGATATTCTTTTCTTTTCTTGTTTATATTATTTTTTTTAATGTATTTAAAACTTTCCTTTAAAAAAAAAAAAAAAAAAAAAAAAAACCCAAATCTGCCACTAGTATTCCCTTCATTATTTTTTTGGAGTTCCTCACCTACCACAATTTACAACATCTATTGATTTCAGAAACCATTAATTTCCAAATTTTCATCCGTACTTCACCTGGCTTTACAATCCTTTATTTTATACGTATATCATAAGTTCTTCCTTACTGAATAAAGCAACCAAATCCAAAGCAAGATGCTTTTAAGAAAATGACGTAATACTTCCCAAAAACCATAAGAAACAGAAAAAGCTTCTCTCACTAGAAGTCTCGAATAGGTACTAAAATCTAAAGGTCGAGTTATATTCTGTGTTTGTCAAAGAATTGCATTATATTTGCTAGTTTTTCTTCCACTACGAATTTTCCAGAATCACTCTAGAAACAAAATTAAAGAAGCACAAAAAACCAAAACAAAAGAATCCCACAATAATAAATCACGGATTGCCCAGTGCTCTCTATTATTAAAAAAAAAAAAAAAATCACCAATTTTTGGGTTTAATTGTCGTTAAGTTGCTGTTAGGGGTTAACAGCTGACATGGAAACCAATAATAGTCTGATTGCACGATCTGATTGGATACTTAGTTGTAAGTAAATATAAGTTTCGTCCTTTTTAAATTTATATTTTTGAATTTATTCTTTCAAGACGTAAGAATTTAATTATTAAATTAATTATATAATAAAATTGATTAAGAGAGGGAACATATCTAAATCGGAATCTTTCCTTATATATTACGGCAAAAAATCAAATTAAATTGATATTTACAATACTCATAAAATTTCAGGAATTAAGGAAGAATCATCAAATATTTTTGCAACGGAAAAGAATGAAAGAAAACTGAAAAACAAGGTAAAAAGAAAAAGAAAACTAAAAAGCGAGATATTTTCTTGAATACGAATTCAAGAATTCACCGTACTTTTTTGTTCTTCTTCCGGAGGATAATCACTGTCAAAATTGAGAATTTACAATACTCATAAAATTTCAGGAATTAAGGATGAATCATCCAATATCATAATTTGCAACAGAAAAGAATGAAAGAAAACTGAAAAACAAGATATTTTCTTGAATACGAATTCAAGAATTCACCGAACTTTTCTGTTCTTCTTGAGGAGGATAATCACCGTCGACGTTGAGAATTTACGATACTCATAAAATTTCAGGAATTAAGGGTGAATCATCCAATATATTTGCAACAGAAAAGAATGAAAGAAAACTGAAAAACTAGGTAAAAAGAAAAAAGAAAACTGAAAAACAAGATATTTTCTTGAATACGAATTCAAGAAAATACAGAAGAAGTTTGATGAGTTGATTAATCAAAGCAGCAACCTGGAAGTTGTCTGCGAAATTGCTCTTGTTCTTCAGAAGAGAAGTCGTTCTTTATGTGAAAGATCTTTCGAATTTGTGAGAGAGTCTTTCCCTTCATCAAATCCGCCACAGTTTGACAAGCCAAATCTAACAAGCCCTCAATATCTAAATAGTTGGCCGCCATTAATATATCAAATAGTGTATCCTCCACGTCCACCTTCATGAACTCTATGTCCCATTTCTTCAGCTCCTCCGCATCGGAATCTGAGGATACGCTGTTGGCCCTGGGGGCGTGCTTTTCACAGTACTCAATCACTTTCACTAATGTTTTACTATCCACTTCAATTATTGGGACTTTGCAATCATCAGAGACGCAAACAACCTCCAGCATCAGATTTAATACCTTCGATAGCATCGCCACACTGACGGGTATCTTGAACTCGTCGCCGTCACTGCTCACCACAGTAAAAGCCTCCACAGATGACGACATTGTAATTGTTGTAGGGAATAGGGCCCTCTTGATTATTAATTGCTCTGTCGAGGAAGGGATTATTCTAAAACACAAAGCCATTAAGGCTAGGGATGCCTTATTTATAATGATAATTTGAATGGATTTTCATAGTTTTATTCAAGAACTATTTTCTTGAAATAAATATTTATATAAAAAATTAAATATATATGAGTCTCTCTTCTGTTCCATATAAAATACTGTTATACAAAATTACGCACACATAAATATATGATATCGGTATGCAATCTTGTTAGCCATACATAATGACTAATTCGGGATAATATTCATGCAACGTCATTCAAATTAAGATTTTAAATTGAAATTCCGCCATAAATCTGAAGAATTTTAAATTAAAATTATTTGGATCACTACTAGAAAATGCCACAAGGGCGACAGAATTTGTGAGAGGAAAGATATTCATTGCCATTTGCAAGAGAATCTGTAGCCGTCAAAAAACTATGACGGAAAATAGGCTAAAATTCCAACACGAAACTACCGTCTTAGAGTCCATGGCAAGTCTGTTGCTAGACCATCGCTAATTGTGACGGAAAAAAATCCGTTGCAAAAATAGGATTTTGTAAGGGATTTGTGAGAGAGAAAAGTGGTAATTTGCGATGGAATTTATTTTCATTGCAAATAACCCTAATGTCTTCCTCTCACCCATTCGGTCCCCTTCTTTCTCATTTTTCTCCATGACCAAACCCTAAATTCTTTCCACCATTATCTATTGACTCACTTTCACCCACATACCGATCGCACAAAGTGCCGCAAGTTTGAAGTGACGACCTTCTTCTTCCATGCTTAATCTTCTCTGTCGCTCAATCTTCACAACCCTCTTCTATTTTCTGTTAGTTCTCGAATTATAAGTTTTGATGATAATAAACACTTGCAATGAATATAGATTTGATTATTCAAGTCACTCAAGTGTGTATTAAAAAGCACTCAGTATACAATAGTTATTGAAACCAAAACTTGAATAAAAAAGTAATTTCAAAGTGTTTTGGTATGGACACACTCGAGTGTTACTCTAAACACTCAGGTGGTGGCTTGATACTCACAGAAAAGTGCCCGACGATCAATCAAAACTGTATATTTGTAGCGGTTATGACCGCTACTAAAGATAGTAGGAGCGATTATACAAACTGCTACAACAAGCACTGTTGCAAGCTATTTTGTAAGGGTTGAAAGAATCTGCTACTCAAGTAACTTCACCGCTACTGATAGTGTAGCGGGTATAGGTCACCGCTACTAAATGACAGCTAGAGGACATATTATTATGTTGTCAACTAGATGATATTTGATTATAAAATGAATTTTGATGATTATGGACAGAATGTTGAGGGAACGCTGTTCTGGAAATAAAAAATAGTTAGTATGACATAATAATACGAAAATAAAAAAAATTAAAATGAAACACAAAAAATATTTACCAAATATGATAAGCTTGATCAGCAATTAAGCTTCGTAAAAACATTGATAAGAAAAAATAAAATGAGAGAGAAATTGGGGAGGAAGAAGTGGGAAAATGTGTGAAATGAGGTGTTGTGGTGGTATTTATAGAGATATCTATGTAGAACGTGTAGCAGTTTATGTGACAGTTGTTGTAGTAGTTGTTATTTGTACCGGTTAATATAATGTATTTGTGGCGGTTTTGAGATAGCTACAAAAAATACAACATTTTTTTTAAAAGGAAAAAAAAAAAGCATAGATGGATTACAGTAAGATAAGCATTTTTTTTAATTCAATCTTCATCACCATCGCTACAAAAAAAGATGGGGAGAAAATGTTAGAGTTGATTTTAATACGTTTGAACACAAATGAAACTTAAATTAATTGATTAGAAAGCGTAACTTAAAAAAACTGACCAAACGATAGGTAAACTCACATAGCCTTCAGGGAGGAAGTCTTTGAAATTGGCAGTCTAGAATGACTCACTCTCGTAGACGATATTATCACCATCGCCCATGTTGTAAAGGTCCTGAGGCTTTAAGTGAACCACCATATTCCAATCTCCATGTCTCTCGTCCTTGAAATAATAAACCTGGTGTCCCTCTGAGGTAAGAATATATAGCTCACTATCTTCGAGCTAACTGGTGTGAATTGGCCAGAAGAAATTAACTGATGTGATGCCTAAGTCATTAGTTGTGAGTCCTCGGGAAGTTGTCGTATTTGCCCACAAACACTTGAAAAGCGTCACGCGGAAATGGCCTTGGTAATTTATTTCAACGACATCCAGAAGCTTTCCATAATACGGGACGTCTCCGAACTGCATGTTGCCATCATTACTACTCAAATAACTCTTGTCCCAAAGGTGCCATAAACACCCGAATTTTGGGTTAGCAATCCTTGATCCCGTGAAACTGTGCAGAACTTGAAACCATTGACGTTTGATGCCATAAACCTGGTTGTATGGTCACGAAGGCCAAGTGTGAGAGCTCTGAAATCAAGTGAGTACAAGTTGTGGTCATTTAATATTCTCCACGCAAACTATCCTGGGAACTCTTCCTGAACATTTCTGTCAATTTCGGATGATGTTTGTGTATGGATCCTAAGTTAACACTTCACATGACTTCTGAATTCCCTACAATAATCATGAGATGACGATAATGAAATGTGAATATAAAATGTAAGAAAATATATAGCATAACATATTAGTGTACAATGCTAACTAAAGGAAGGGTTTAACTCTAGTGCAATTAATCAAGACATGTCTATATGCTTGCAACTTCTCAATTGCTGTCGATTTAAATCTCTCATTTCCTCCAACTGGTTTATCAACATGAGGGATTAACAATGCTCTTGTTGATGGCTCAAGTTCGAGTTTGGGACAATTGTCTACACGAGGCGGTCGGTTGAAAGACGTCTCAATGTCATCGAAGTACCTTGAAAAGAAATAAAGGATCTCATCCCCTATATAGCCTTCAGCTCTACAATCTTTTGGCCACATCTTATTCCTGACGTAAGATTTTAATTTCCCAAGAAACCTATAAAATTATAAGAAGGAAAAATATCCATAAATGCTTAAATGTACAACTAGAAAATTTAAAGAGTAAAGCTGATGTGTGAAGGTGGAGCTAAATCACCAAGAGGGGGGTGAATTGGGGATTTTGAAACTTTTTCGTTTTGCTCTGTTTTTGTACAACAAAACAGAGGTGAACAGATGATGAAGAGAAGAATAGCTAGACACAAAGATTTATACTGGTTCGGTCTAACTCCTTGACCTACGTCCAGTCCCCAGACACTCTGGGATTTCCACTATGTCAATTTGATTACACACTCTGTACTCAAGAGAAATTCTCTCTCTAGAATTTACTTCCCCTTACAAGCTGTAATCAATGAACCCAATCACCAAGTTCCCTTGACTTGTGATTCTTTACAATAAATGATTTGCAGATAAAAACTCTCTCTAAGAGTGAGTGATGATAAACACTCGAAGCTTATAATGTCAAAAGACGAATACAAGTGAAAACCGAAAGGTAGTTGAGAGACTTGAATGCTTGTGTGTTTTCGATGTTCTAGTTGTTGAAGAGACTTGAATGCAGTCCTATTTATACTCGAGATCATTAAATGACCGTTGCTATCCCAATAAATCCGTTGGAGAAGTTCACCAAGATTAGCGAGATGGTTTAGGCATAATCTCTCTCCAATCTTCACTTAACCCACTGGCTAGATGATCGAGTTGACTCTCTCGCGAATTTGTCCGTTGGAATAGCAGTTGCTTATTGTAGAAATTATTCTTTAATGCTTTGCAACCGTGTGCGAGTGGATTAAGCAAAAGTATGCAAGTTTCGCTTTCGCATTTAATGTTCGACATCACCTTTTGCTTTTGCTTTTAACCTTCAATAATCATTCTTTAAGCGATCAAACTCACTAAACAAATGGTTAAACATAGCGAGGAATAGTAGAGAATAATCCTGGAAGATATTATGATCAAAGATTAAGGATTCACAAATTCGTCGATTTGATTTTCAAACTTAGCATTCAATACTCGAGTGTGTTCATCAATACTCGAGTTTGTCACTTGTGCACTTAAGTCAATACTTGAGTATTCATTCGATACTTGAGTATTCTTTTTCCGAGAGAGGAATCATCGAGTTTTGACTTTGGACCTTATCATTGAAATAAGGTCAATACTCGAGTGTCCAAATCAATACTCGAGTTTTGAACTTTTGATATGAAAATAAGTTTAAGTTCAAAACCTCAATACTTGAGTATTGACTTCAATACTTGAGTGTTCAAATCATTGACAAATGGCAAAGCTTTCTGTATGCCCAATACTCGAGTTTTCAACTCAATACTCGAGTATTCATTCATCTTGAAAAACTTTGTGAAGTCTTTCCCAAGTCAATACTTGAGTATTGAAATGAATACTTGAGTGTTCAAATTGTTGTCAAAGATGAAAGCTCTCTCGTAAGTCCAATACTCGAGTTTCCAACTCAATACTCGAGTGTGCATTTGTTTTAGAAAAGCTTTGTGAAATCTTTGCCAAGCCAACACCTGAGTATTGAAGTGAATACTTGAGTATTCAATATATGTATAAAACTTGTAGTCTTTCTTGTCGGTCCAATACTCGAGTGTGGATACCAATACTCGAGTATTCTAGGTGCTTGAAAACTTTGATAAATTGATGACAATTCAATACTTGAGTTTTCAAAAGAATACTTGAGTATTCATAAACACATGTCAAATATGAAAGCTTTGTGAAAGTCCAATACTCGAGTGTGCAAAACCAAAACTCGAGTGTCCATAAGATGAACAACTTGATATCTCTCGTATGGCCAATACTTGAGTATTCAATGGAATACTTGAGTATTGAAAGCTAAAGTCATCATTGAAATTGTCTCTGTGTGTTCAATACTTGAGTATGCATATCAATACTCGAGTTTGACTCGGGGTTGAAAAACTTGGAGTGCTCTTCGTAAGTCCAATACTCGAGTGTTTGGTCCGACACTTGAGTATTGCTTTGTGTAATGGTTTTTGAGCAACTCTCTGTCAAGTCAATACTCGAGTTTCGAAACCGATACTCGAGTGTGGCTTTTACAGTAAGTTTTCCAACTTGCCAAAGACCAATCTTCAATGAATGTTTACAATTGTTAATTATCATCAAAACACATAGAGAACTAACAATGTGCATATGTAAAATGAGTACCTCTCAATCAAATACATCCATATCAGTATTTCACTAGGCCAGCTAGCTTTGTTTCATGAATAAAGTGTACTATTAGGTGAACCATCACCGTGAAAAAAGACGAGGGAAAGATCATCTCCAAATGACATAGGGTGAGAATGATTTCCTGTTGCAGCTGATCGAGCTCCTCAACGATCAAAACCTTAGAACCCAACTTCCGAAAGAAAGAACACAGCTCCACCATAACAATTGACACATTGGAGGCAACGTATGTTTGATTGTCAACGGAAGTAACTGTTGTATAACAACATTGAGTCATGACTCTTCAACCTACAACATTTTGAGCCTACATGTCAATACATTGTGAAATGTTACTTGAATACCCATTAGAAACTTTTATTTTCTTCAACGTCCCGAGGAAGATTTCTTTATTCAGTTTCGTGAGGATGAATTTTGTTTGTTTGTTTGTGGCTAGATTTTTTTTTCAAGAAACATATTTTTACAATGAATATTTATATAAGAAAATAAATGATAATTTCTATACACTTTCTCTTTCTTGATTTCTCTCATCATTTATCTCTTGTTCTTTAATCCTATATTCCTTTCAGTTTTATAACACGTTATCAGCACGATAGCATTCTCCTGTCTCATCCCTCCTCGCCGAGGGCACGGCACTTTTCTCGCATTCAGTGCTCACAATCGTCGTGTGATATCTCTCCAGGTATGCTTCACCACGATCTATTAAAGAGGCACAAGGGATGAGAAAATTGCAGTGAATGAGGAGAAAGAGTGAACAGTTGAGAGAATGAGCTTGTTTGGAGGAAAACAAAACCTAGGTTTTGTCACAAGTCTGCTAAACACCCTTCTTTTTTTCAAAAGCTATTCGCATGAAACCTAGATTTTGCAAAAGTTTTCCAAACACTCATTTTTCTCCAAAAGCTATTTTCCAAAAATCATTTTTACCTCGTAAATCCCAAAAGCTATTCTTCAAAAGCTTTTTACCTTATAAATTGTGAAAATCATTTTTTTAGTACCAGTCAATACCTTGAAATATTTCATGAACTTAAAAATTTATTTTAAGATATTAAAAAAATATTTTAAGGCAACAATGGATTTTGAAAAAATATTTCGGGTACCAACGGTACTAAAAAGACACTTAATATTGACTCGGTAATCTAAAAGTTACTTCTCTTGGTTTTAAAAATTTATTTTAGGATATTGAAAAAATATTTCAGGATACTGACGGTACTAAAAAGATACTTAATACTGACTGGTACTGGAAAGATGCTTCTCTTGATCTTAAAAATTTATTTTAGGATCTTAAAAAAGTATTTCAAGGTACCAACGAGTAGTAAAAAGATACTTAATATTGATTGGTACTGAAAAGATACTTCTCTTGATCTAAAAAATTTATTTCAAGATCTTGAAAAAATATTTCAGGGTACCAACTGATCTTGAAAAAATATTTCAGGGTACTAACGGGTACTAAAAAGATACTTTTAAAGATACTAAGAAAAATATTTCCTGATCTTGAAAAAAAAATTAGTATATTGAAAAAATATTTCAGAGTAATGACTAATCTTGAAAAAATATTTCAGGGTATAGATAGTACTAAAAAATATCTTAAGGATAATGACCGATATCGAAAAAATAATGATGATGGCATCAAACAGAAAAAAGCGAAAAAAAGTTGCTTTTGACAAGACCTAGGTTTTGATTCAAAATAGCTTTTGGAAAAAAAAAAGGGGGTGTTTGAAAGGTTATGACAAAACCTAGGTTTTGATGCCCGAAAAAATAGGGGTGTTTAGCAAACTTTTCTCAACTCGAAAAGTTATTTTCTAAAAATCATTTTTACCTCAAAAATCCCAAAAGTCATTCTCTAAAAGTTATATTTACCTCGTAAATTGTGAAAATCATTTTCCAAAAGCTACTCCTAAACAGTTCTCGATTTCAAGTTATTTTAAAACTACATTTTCATTATCTCTTTATTTTTAATATGTTTATTTTAAAAATATTTTATGTTATATTTTAATATTTCAAAATATTTTAATTTGTCATTTGTAACTATCTGTCGGATATCTCTTTTTATTTTTTATCTTTATTTTAGTTATTACGATATTCATGACAAGAGGAAGGAATGGCTCTCAACATAAATTATTTTATTTATAATTTTATATTTCAAAATATTTTGTAATATGTAACTATCTCCTACATAGATCTCTTTATTTTTTCAGCATAATTTATTTTGTATCTTTATTTTAATTATTACGGTATTCACAGTAGAAGGAGGGCATGCTAGATGGCAGGAGGAGAGATTCTTAATGTGCCTCCTTTTATAGAGATCATTTGCGTCTAAGGACTCACATGGTTGTGACTTGTAGGCATGGGAGTTTCAGTTTACGGACTATAATTAAGACTCAACATTTATTAATTTCCAACCAGTTCCTAATTTTTAGATTTAGTTGACTTTTTTGAAGAAATTAAAGAAGTAATTAAATTACTTTAGAGGATTTTTATTTTTCTTCAAACCAATTAGTTTAACTAATAAACTAATATATAATCTAAAGATACACAACATATGATATGATTAAGTAACTTATTTAGCTTCCTTAATCTCTCCCAAAAAGTTAACTAGGTCTTATAATTAGGACCGGAGGTAATATTAAAACTGTGACTATATATATATATATATATATATATATTGACTATATAAAAGGAGCGACAATTAGAGTCCCTCCTCCTATCATTAATATCATAACAACTACTCCCTCTCATCCTTATTATAAAGCACAAACTACCAATTCTTACAAACCAATAATAACAATTAAAAACATTGAAGTTGTCCTAAAATTCATGTGATTTTCCATATTGCCCTTACTAACTACACTAAACTCAAATATCATATTAATTATTACTCTCTTCCACTACCCTTATTTAAAATGGGCAAACATGGAAAGATAAATTAAATGTTACTTGAAAACTTGTAAGTGCCTTATAAAAAAAACTAAGAATACTTGTTAGTTGGTGCCTTATATAATAAGGACAAAAGGGAGTAAAATAAAGATACAACATAAATTATGCTCAAAAAATAAAGAGACTTAAGGGGTAATTACAGATCACAAAATATTTTGAAATATAAAATTATAAAATAAAATATTTTATGTTGAGAGTCACTCCCTCCTTTTGCCATGAATATCATAACGACTAAAATAAAGAAAATAAAATAAAATAAACTTAAAAAAAGAGATATCCGAACATTAGTTATAAATTACAAAATATTTTGAAATATTAAAACATAACATAAAATAATTTTAAAATAGATATATTAAAAATAAAGAGATAATGAAAAAGTAGTTTCAAAATATTTTGAAATCTTATCATATTGCATTACTCTCAATCCCACTATAATGCTTTTTATAAATTAAGTCGACTAACGGTGTTAACATTAAGGGACCAAACGTGTACTTTACAAACTTAAGGGACTAAAATGATACAAGGGCAAACATAAAAGATCAAACGTATAGTTTAGTCTAATTTTTTAGAATAACAATAGGAAGAGATCAAAGAATGAGCACACATATCTTGCATAAAATCTTGCTCTCTTGCCTCTTTTTAAAGTCAATAAGACAAACCGTAACTTTCCTTTCCAATATTCCACAGTACAGCTAACCATATCTTGAGAAATGAACACATTGTTGTCAAAATCAATAATTCATATACAACTTGAACAACAATACTCTTTCCACTCCTTAAGTTGGACCTAATTAGAAAGTTGATCTTATTTTTAAATATGAGATTTATTTCTCATATTTGTCATTTTTTTTTTCTTCATTTACCCCTATTGATGTTTCCTCAACAATAATTAAGTAAGAGAAATAGAGAGAATTAAGGAAGATGATAAAGGAAATTTAAGAAAAAAAAAACATTTCATATTAACTAACTTAAATACTACCCCTGGTCCTAATAATAAGACCTAGTTGATTTTCTTTGGAGAAATTAAGAAAGCTAAATAAGCTACTTAATCATTTCATATGTTGTGTATCCGTGGATTATATATTAGTTTATTAGTTAAACTAATTAGTTTGAAGAAAAAAATAAAAATAAAAATACTTTAAAGTAATTTAATTACCTTCCTTAATCTCTCCAAAAAAGTCAATTAGGTCTTATAATTAGAACCGGAGGGAGTATGGCTTATATTAAGAACTGGAGATAGTATATAGAAACAAATGATGAAGAAAGAACAATTCGTTGAGAAGGATTAATTAACTGCAGGGGAATTTGATGGAGGAAAGGGTTGGTGCACTCGTCAAGTAGACGCTCTCAGGCTTCACCTTCCTCACTATATATAAATAAACTCATTAGAATTAGAGCCTTTAACGAACTAACAAAACCTAAACAATAATTGTAAATCGGATTATGCTACTTTTGATCAAACGGTGCACAAGGCTTGTCTGTTATTTACATTATTTTGGTGTGTACTCTAAGTCGTTGCTTTCTCTTTTAAACCCATTCCTCCCTCATATGGTAGTGAAAACATAGATTTTACCTGGAAACAAAAGAAGAATGAAAATCGTAAAACGTAATATCGTAACGTAGTAAAATCGTAAAAAAATCGTAAAAACGTAAAATCGCAGTAATAAATCGAGTTTTTAACTACCATGCTCCCTCGTCTGGATCCAAAATACTAGACCTACATTCACACGTACACATGCATGCATGTATATCAAACTTTTCTCATATATTTTGAAGTGTTACCAAGTTACGATCAAACTTTGATTCAATTATTGCAAGATATATGTGTAGGAACAAAAGAACTTTTAACTCATTTATAACTAAGTTCATGAACTATTGAATCATTTCGAATTAAGTCCTTATTTTTTTTACTTTGTTTTAGAAAGTTGTCCTTGTCAGCCCTGCCAACGCAAAACTGAGTTCGGCGACGAGGTTTGATGTTCATAGTTTGAAAATGATGATGATGAAGAAATAGAGGCATCTGGGGTGCATAATCTTTATAATTACTGGATGATTTATATAGTTTATGGTAGAGCTGTCAATCAGGACCGGCCCGTGAAGGGTCAGGGCCTGGAGTAAGAAAAACACCTGTTTTTCAAAGCTCGGTCTGAGAGCACCAGGGTCAGGGCCGGCTCGCAGGGCCCGGAAATTACTATTCCAAATTTTAATTATTTTTCCTCAACTTTTTTTTAAGAAAATATAATTAGTAAATTACAACACGAATCATCTAATAAATAAGTACAGTCACTAATTCATAATCAAAAGCAAACTATGTTCACAAATAACTCATATAAAACATAAAAAGCATATCACTTAGCGACATTAGTACGATGACTATTATTGTCGTCATCTTCGTCACTATCATCAATTTTAACGACATTTGATTGTTCTTCACTTTGAGTAGTAGCGATGATTGAATATTATTACACTTATTTGTATCTCTTGGTGAATAAATTTAGGATTGTTTAGTTAATAAATAATGGATTTTATTACTTAATTGGGCTTTGAGCTTTTAATTGAATTTGATTCATTCTTTATGATTAAATTCCAGATTTACAGTGATTTAGTATTTTCGCCATAACTTTTGATTTAGATATCCGATTAGCCTGATTCTTCTTTCTTTTTTTGGATGATTCAGAGAGCTACAATTGTTATGAAGACTAGGAAGGCTGATTCGGACAAGAAGATGGAGGAAATTGGAGCTAAATATAGACTCATTTTTCTGGATTTTTATTTTGCTCGAATTTTGTAATAAAAGACCATTTATTAGAGGTTTCCTATTCTTAGAGGTTTCCTATTTTTGGGCCAATCTTGTAGCCCTAGTGTTTCCTATTTATAGGTTATATTAGATGACTAAAAACATATCCTCAATTACGTTGAATAGGATTTCTTTTTGGTTTTCTTCTTCATCTTTTCTTACGTGTTTTGCTTAGCCATGCTTGGCTAAGCTTCGTGGTTAACCCAATGTGAGTCCGAGAACTTGTGCTTTATCGTGATTTAACTCGTTTCTATTTTCATCTTATCGGATCCGATTTTTGGAAATAGTTCGAATATTAGATTTAATATTCGGTTTGGTTTATCCCAAGGACCGAGTTTGAACTAGGTTTTAAGTTTTGCTTTGTGCGATCGCACGGTGGGCGCTTGTTCGGACATATTCTAGGCGATCGTCTAGTCGAGGGATTTTAAGGGCGAATGCGAGATCTCGGTTCGTCCGAGCCAAACGTGGGTTATTTATATTTTGTTTAATGATGGAAGTCTCCGGAATCCGAATGTCGGGTTGATCGATTTTAATCTCGCTTCTTCTCATTTTCTCGCTTCATTAAATTGTATTTCTATTTTAGTTTATTAATTTAAAAATCCAAAACCCAATCCCCCTTGTTTTCATTGCATTTGCATGACATTTCGATTACTTAGGATTCAATAAAAGGCTCCTCGAGAAGAGAGAACGATCCTAGGTTTGCCTATACGCAATCCTTGGTTAATTGTTGATTGTGGACCCCAAGGCTAATGACAAAAGGTCTTCATCATAGCCTCTGGCTCATGAGTAAGAATATCATGAAATTCTTCTCCCGCATCATGAATACATCCATAATCTTTATTTGCAATAAATAATAAATCAAATCATAAAATTAGAGTATAGTTATTATGTATTTGTAGTTAAATGGATAAATAATTCTATAGCAAATACAATATATATATATATAAATTAATAAATTTAAAAAGGAAAAAGAGAAAAAACTACGACCCGAGGCCCTCCAGTGGCCCGCCTTTTAAGCCCGAGGCCCATCAGGGCCGACCCTCCAGGGCTAATTTCAAATATCTTGTCCATTTTTTAAGCCCGACCCTTAAAGGGCTAGGGCTTAAACGGGCCGGCCCGATAGGTTTGGCCCGTTTTGACGGCTCTAATTTATGGTTGTGAAAATTAATCTTCTAATACTTCAACTTTTAACTCATTTATGACTTAATTCCTACACTATTCACTCACCTAAACTCTGACCTTATCTTTTTAGTTTTTCTTTAGAAAATTGTCCTTGTCAGCCCAAAACTCAGAACGGAGTCATCCTACGTGTAAACTGTAAGTGGTGATGTGGCTACCAAATTGCCATCTTTGTCATCATCAACCTCCCTACCTTCCCACAAGGAAGCTCGCGACTGCTCTTTGGGCCTGTTTGGTTGACAAAACTTGGAGGAGGGAAAGGGAACTTAATACGTTCTTATGCAGAAAGACCGTTTGGTGCGCCAAGTGCCCGGAACCCAACTTCTCGGGCCCACCACTTTTCCCTCATATGTGGGAACTTGAGATCCCACCAAAATTGGTGGGATCTCGCCTTCTCTGGTCACTATTCACATTTTTAGACAGATTTACCTCCGAAATTGAAATTTGGCGGGAAGTTCGAACTTGGCGGGAAAGTTCAAATTTGGCGAAAAGTTCGAACTTTGCGAAAAAAATTTTGGATCACAAATTCGAACTTAACAGGGACTTTTTAAAAAAAATATACTTTAGCAAAAAAAATATTTTTCTTTTTTATTTTAAATTAGTTTCTTTTGAGGGTAAAATAGACATTTCTTAATTCTTTACCAACTACCACCCCTTCATTTTCTTCCTACCAAACAACTCAAACCATCTTCTCTCATCTTTTAAATCTTCCTTTCTCTTCCTTTAAGTTCCTTTCCCTCCACAAAGTTCATTTCCCTCCCCCAAAATTCTTTAAACCAAACGGCCCTATGTGAGTTCCCACTTCCCACTACTCCTACTTGTCTATTCATCAATCCCTCTTTCTTTCTGCGTCTCAGTCCCAAGCCAAACGTACCTTGTTCTTTTTGGACTGCATTGTTCTTTTTGGACTGCATCTTCCATAAACCTTCAATTCTTCAGTCGAATCAGACATACGGTTTCTTCAATCCAAATCTTCTCGAAAGCGCAATCACAGATCCAATCAATTTCGCGTATTAAAATCCAAATCAGAAAGCAAGGACAAGAAGAATGAGAAGGCGAAGATTGAAATGATTAAAGTTATGCAGAAACAGGGTGGGAGTTTTGAGGAGGAACAGGAGGAGTAATGTGTCTGCGCGGGTGTAGGAACCTGATCAGTCATGGTGTTTAGTCAAACGACTGCTACCAAATGCTCTGAAACTGAACAAATTCACTGGACAAAAATGAAGTGAGATGGTTGAATAGATAATAAACTGATTCGAAGGAGGGAGAGAGAGTGACTGTGAGACGCAGAAAGATAAAAAGAGAGAGACTGATGAAACATTTTGAAATGAAGAACCTTTTTGGGTTTGTTCTCTTTTTTATAACTTGTTCCGATTTAAGATAAAGAAGAGAGTGCAGAAATTGGGGAAGCAGAGAGCACACAAACGAGGGCATAGTATAATTCACACACATTATTTAAGAAGAGGAGGCAGGTTTGGCTGGTAATTGTGAGACACATAAAGAGAGAGATTGATGAATAGAAAAGTAGGAGAGGAGTAGTGGATCTGTCAAAGAACAGCCGCGAGCTTCATTATGGGAACTGGAGATTGATGATGGTGGAGATGGTGACTTGGCAGCCAAATCACCACTTACCATTGACACAGAGGATGACTCAGTCATATGTGGGCTGACCAGGACAATTTTCTTTAAAAAAAGGGGGGGGGTAAAAATATAAGTACTGACTTTTAATCGAATAAAAAATTTAGGGAGTTAGCAACTGAGTTAAACTTAAAGTAAAAATGAAACATTAACAACTTGTTTTTGGTTTGAGGGGAGGAATGGGAGGATGAATATTGATCAAATTATTTCATTTGGTCTTAATTATAAGACATATTTAATCTATTTTGGGGAGATTAATGAAAGGAGTTAAATAAGTTAATTTTACTCATTTTTTGAAAATACCTTTATATAAATTTAAAATGATATAAGTAAAAGTGAATCAACAACCCCTATCACATACCTCTACGATCTAAAATTTTCTTTTCCACATGTTTTCTAATTAAAATGATGGTCTTGCTATATATATACACACATATACATGCACATACACACACATATATATGCATACACACACATATATACATACATATATGCACAGATACATATATATAGACACGCAAATATACATACGTACATGTTTGTGTGTGTAGACACACACACATATATATAGATACACTATGCGCACACACACACCCATATATATATATAGACACACACATACATTTATATATATATATATATATGTGTGTGTGTGTTATATATTGGCAAATTAATGTCAACTCATCGATAAATAAATTAAAATCAAACAATTTAAAAGTTTTACTGACTATAAGAGTCTACGTACCCTCATACATATACTCACAAAAAACCAAACACATCTGAAAGAATAAAATAAAAGTATTTTATGAAGAAATTAACAAAAATTAGAATATTGTCTTATAATTAGGACCAAAACAAACTTTCAAATGTTGTCTTATAATTAAGGCAGGAGGGATTAATGAGAAAAATATTTTTCTTTTGTTGAGAGTGTATTTTTGTAATATTAAAAAAAAAATTGGGGAATTTAGCTAATACGAGGTAAAAAATTTCTCTCCCCTCTTTTCATTTTCCCTCCCCTTCCTTTAAACCAAACACAGCAAAAAGATTGATTTTCCCAATATCATTTTTAAAATTCTTACAGGAGTAATTTCTTTTGGGACTGAAATTACCTTCACCCTCGTTTTCCGAAGTTTAGAGGACGACACCAAGGCCGCAAAATTTCCTCATTTTGCCTCTAATCGCCGAACAATAGCTTTTGATTTTGTACGATTTGCAGAAGAGTTCGCCCATACCCAGAGCCAGAGGTAATAATCTGCTTTCCCAGATTCTCAGTTTTCCTATTGGATTCCTCTTCCTCTGAAATCCTTTTATGTTTCTACTTTTTCTGTAAATCGTCTCTGATTCATTAGATATTTGCTTTTCAGCGATCTCCTGTTTAGTTGGTGGGAATCGATGGGGAAAAAAACTTGAAAACCTACTTGAATTTTAGATTTAATTGATGTCTATACGCGCCGTATTTTGTTTGACTTGATTTTTTACATACTCATTTCGGAAGCGCAATAGTGTTAGCTGAGCCGTGTGCCATTTTTATTCTTTTTGATAAGTTATTTGAGCATCATATGTAGTTATAACGTAGATTTAAACGAGCGAAAATTTTTGTTGTTTTTGTTTTCCGTTGTCTCGTTCCTGTTTTGTCCTGTAAGAACGAAACACTTAGTTCGTAATACATGTGTGAATATTTCAGTGCTCATTGAAATTGTTAGATTGATTCCTTTATCTGACATATCATGCGATGAGTTATATTATAAAAGCCCCAAAACTTTTCTGTTGTTTCGACTTTTTCCTCTGGTGGCCAGTGGGTAAATGAGTAACTTTATATGCACACGCACAAGATTTTAATTGAAAACCACAAATATTGGAGAAGTTAGTGGATAATATAAAGGAATGAGTGAAAGAGATCAGAGTATAACCACAAAGATTGTAGAAGTGCTAATCATCCAGGATAGAGTACTGGACTTAACTGTAGAATCTGTACCCATTTTCTTTTACTATTCCAATGGGAAATAGGGTGGCAGTGTATGGAAGGCACAAATTGATAGATCTGGTGAAGGATCTAATCTGTGGCCTTGCGCTGAATATAGAGAAGGTAGTGTTCTCTTTCACGCATACACACAGCACCACTAGTATGAGCCTCGGCCTCAGAAGAGGGGATGCATACATAAATATTTTCCTACCTTGATAAGAATTGAATTTGCGTATTCATAATAACTACCTTTCAAAAGACGAGGAAATTAAGATAAATTGCAATACGTACTACCGTTGTCGCTTACCTGATTGTTTCTTTCTTAGTTTCTCTTGCATCAGAAAGTCATTGATTTTAGACCGAATTGCAAGTTTCTATAGAATCTATTTTTTTCCCACACCATAATGCCTCTTACTCATTTCCTTTTATTCCTAATAATAGCTGTAGCAAGTAAAAGACAATGAATCTGTTCAAGGTTTATGTGGGGCATACATGAATAATGAAATTGTTCATAATTTTAACGTTTACAAGATTGTTTCTGTTGAAATTTGTACCAAAAGTGCCTCAAGATAGTTTAGTAGTAACAGATTGAACACAAGGAGAATTGAATGAGATGCTTTAATGATGGGGACAAATTGATTTTCAAGTTGAAAGTTTAATTTACCTGGAAGTCGAAGAAATCATATTTTCTTTATGTTTATAATGTGGTGTTTTATAAGATGGAACATTATGCTCCATTTAGAATTAGAAGATATACCAATCATGAATAAGTAACATGATTGTCTGACCATTTGTTGAATAATTCAGTTTTCTATTTTGTATATGCCTAGTTTGACATGTGTGCAGTATAAGACATGTTAGATCTAAACTTTTATTAACTCTTGCTTTTGAGAAAAATGAAAACATAATACAAATTATAAGAATATGCAGTATAATTTTTTGTATGACATTTTATTACTATTTTGTCGTGGACTGTAGTCTATTAAATCTCTATCTGGAATTATCGACAGTGTTTACAATTGTTACTTCATATTTCAAGTTCACATGTGCTCACTGCAGCCAAAATATATTTCATATAGTATAATTACATGATGAATTAAAGTTAGCACTTCAATGATGGATGGTTTTGTTGGATGTGGAATATGATAAATGGTTTGGATACTATTCTATTAAATGATTGATCAATTAATCATATTATCTATCAAAGAAATTAATTAAACGGTTTCCAAGAACGTCACTCTTATCAGCTCCTTACACTCAACTGATAAGCCACCCAATCCCCCATTCTCCAGAAGACTATCTCATGATGTTCTGTGAAGTTTGTATTTTAGTCACATGGAATGCTTATAAGATACTCAATAGAGGTGGAGGGATAATATTCAATGAATTAATGTATTAACGTGCAAAAGATCGTCCCATCCCATATTGGAGGATCTGTAATGTACTTTTTACCTGCCCTTAGATAATTCTTCTCCTTTCAGTTGTCTAGTGTTATATTTTCTCATAGTCTGCTTAAAGTAGGATATGATGATTTTTTTATATGTTACAAATTTTATAGAAAAAATGTAGTTTCTTAATTATGGGTACAGCAATGAATGTGCCATGATCAGATTGCTCTTTCTTAACTTCAGGTGTCAAAGTATAAACAGCACAAGAACTTCAGAGTTGTTACAGACATATATAGAGGAATGACATCATTAGCTCAACCTCTTTTTAAAATACAAACTTTCACTTTTGGGAGAGCTCGTCCTAGAAGCCTCGGATTATTAAAATCTGGAAAAGTATTCCAAGGACTCACATTTCCTCGCATTTACAAGAAACAATCCTGCATATGCTGCACAAAGTTGACTCCATGGGAACCATCTCCTGTCACATATTCTTCTACTGATGATCAGAGTGATAAGTTCTTGCAGACTGGCGCCAATATATTCGACACCCTTGATGCTAGTAAAAGTGATGAGCCAGCAATAAACAATGCTGATGCGCCTGGAGAGACAAAATTTCAGTCTGATGTTTTGTTTCAGTTTCTCAAATGGCCTATGTGGATTCTGGGCCCTTCTGTTCTTCTCATAACAGGCATGGTTCCAACATTGTGGTTACCTATATCTTCAATATTTGTTGGCTCTAACATAGCGAGCTTGCTTTCTTTGATTGGACTTGATTGTATCTATAACCTTGGTGCGACCCTTTTTCTCCTCATGGCTGATTCTAGTGCAAGACCAAAGTCCCCAACAGAAGATTGCAAAAGCAACGCCCCCTTTAGTTACCAATTCTGGAACATTGTTGCAACTGTTACTGGATTTATTGTTCCACTATTGATGATATTTGGATCTAAGAAGGGTTTTCTCCAACCTCAACTTCCTTGGATCTCTTTTGCAATCTTACTGGGTCCTTACCTTCTTCTTTTGTCAGTACAAATTCTCACTGAGGCTCTCACTTGGCATTGGCAGTCACCAGTCTGGCTCATAACCCCGATCATTTACGAGTCTTACCGTGTCTTGCAGCTTATGAGAGGTTTGAGACTCGGGGATGAACTCAGCACTCCGGCATGGATGGCACATACAATTAAGGGGCTGGTTTGCTGGTGGGTATTGATTCTCGGTTTGCAGATCATGAGGGTTGCTTGGTTTGCCGGGGTATCCGCCCAAGCTCGTCGTGAGCAGTCTACATCCGCTACTTCTGTTGCTGCAATCAGTGAATAATACTACTAGTGATGACTTTTTGCAAATGCACTTTATGATTTGAAATCTGCATATACAGTCTGAATACGTCTGGGACTTGTCTCCATGCTCTGCTTCTTGACATACTAATATCAATTCATGTATCTTCAGTCTGTCAGCCAGACAACAATTCGGTTGATGATCTGGTTTTATACCTCAGGAGTCAGGATATCAAATAGCGAGTTGCACACTTGTTTTGGTGTTGACTCGAGAAAAGTCTTCAAAATCATGGAATTATACTTTCTTAGTCTGTAAGTATTAGGATAAGTTATATTAGTTTCATTCCTGTACTTTGCAAGTGACTTCCCAAAATCCACATAGCATATGTATGTCTATAGTACTTGAATGATGGGGAAAATGAATTTTCCTACTTATGTTCTCTCTCTCTCTCTCTCTAGACACACACACACACACACATAAATCTCGCGCAGCACAGAGAGAATGATAGTAGGAGAACAAAGGTGAACTTCCTGGCTGATTCAATACCTAACAAAATGAAGTGTTTGGTATGTTGGAACAAGAAGGTGATGGAATCAAAAAGGCTATGTAGATGAGAGGGGGGAGGAAATGTTTGGTGGGGATGATTTGGGAAACTTGGAAGGAATCCAGACTCCAGAGGTGATGTTTTTGTTGCATTTTATTGCATCTAGATTTAATAGGAAATTTATCCTTAAAAAATCCCCACCGACGTTGAGATGTTAAATATGAGTAGACATAATCAAAAAATTATCCGTAGGTTTATTGTGTGCTTGGAGTAGATGTCAGATAATGAATTTTGAAAATAATAATAATAATAATAATAATAGATTTTGCCCAAATCTGAACTAGTGTGCTTATTTGAAACCATAGGTGAGTTTTAAAATGGATCTTCAGTTTTAATGGGTGTTTTAGTTTGTGTTAGCTGTTGAAGGATAATTTTTACGATTTACGAGATAAGCATGTGAGAAGAATTTTATCTCAACTTACGGAAAATGACTTCTAAATTGTGGTTTGGGTGTCATAGTTGAGATGAAAAGAGAAGTGCTTTTGACATCTAATCCAAAAATGTAAGATATTAGGAGAAGTTGCATGTGAGATAAATTTATGTTAAAAAAAAAATAAGTTAAAGTACAATTTTAGTCATTTAAGTTTTATAAAAAGTATAACTCTGCTCCTTAACTTTTATAAAATATACTTTTGATTTTATATTTTTAACACTCTTAATATTACTATCGAAAAATGTTGATGTAACAAATTCAAGTGATAACAAGATGCAAATTTGAAAAAGCATGTTTAAGTTTTAATTTTTTAATATAATATATTTTGATTATTAAACTAAAATAAACTTATAGATCGCCACAAATGAAAAAGAAATTTTTCTATTTAGATTATTAAACTACATTTTTTAATAAACTAATATATTTAGATTATGAAACTATAATTTTTATGACAATCGAGGTTTTGATATTGTTTGCTTCATTTGGTTTTATGATAATTTTAATTTGCACATATTTTAAATTTAAGATTAATAACATTTGGATAATCTATAAGTGATATATCTTAGGATTGTAACGGGTGTAATGCGTTGTTAGGTATTAGGCGAGGTGTTTCAATTGTATCTAAAAAAGATTAATAGCATTTAATTATATGGTCATCATTTGAGTTTGTTGCGTTAGTGCTTTTTGTTAGCAATATTAATCGGTGTTTGAATTATAGACCAAAAGTATACCTTATAAAATTAATGAATCAAAAGTATACCTCATAAATTTAAAAGAATAAAAGTATGTTTTAGCCAATAAATATTTAAAAGTAAATTGACCCGAAAATTGAAATTTTAAGGTCAGGCCCCTCAACACATGCAAATTAGCCCAGTCATATGAATTGACAGTTTGACGCACAGGATGATTTAATACAAAAAAAGAATAAGTGATTATTTTATCTTGTTTGAAACTTACGAGTTAAGCGCCGAATTATTCACATTTTAAAATAGAAAAAAAAAAAAAAACACTTAAACAAGTGTTCCAGCCAACAACCAAAAAATAATTTTTTTAATCAATTTTATATATTATATTATTTGACATTGATTAAAAAATATCATATAGTTTGAACTTTCTAGAGTTTTTTTATTTTCTTTTCAACCTTATTCTTTTTTTAGGGAAAAAGTGGTTAATGTTATACTGGTATTTAAATATCTTTAGATTAAATTTCAAGAATAACTTTTATAATTTATAAAATAAATATGTGAGAAGATTTTTATTCCAAGTAATAATAAAAACTTTTGAAACGGTTATACGATTTACAAAACATAGCAATGCGAGTATGATTCCCTCATAAATTCAAATCGCTTTTATTTATTTCCCCGCCACTTTTTATCTATCATCTCACTTCAAAAGATTTATTCTCACGTTCTTTCCCGTTTTGAATTTAAACTGTCAATTTTCAGGTTAATTATTAATTATTGATACAAATAAAAGCCTAGACGCTTTTTAATCAATTTTATATTATTATTTATTATTTATTATTTATTAGCATTAATATTGACATATTTTTAATTTCATTGTTATTATTAAAGTAAAGTTTCGCAAAATGAATTTTGCTTTTACGAACAAATTTTAGAACAAGAGAAGCCAACAAAAAAGAGAGGCATAAAATAAGGGGAAAGGATATCGCTTTAGTTCTAGAAGATTTTGTGGAGAAGAAAAAGACGAAACTGTCCTTCTATCAAATGCCACACGCAGCAAAGCCTTCTCCAAAGACCGGAGAGAGACAAAACAGTCTGTCCCACGTTGCGGTTCCTTTGCTCGCTGTTCTCTCTGGAATTCGAAAATCGTCTCCTTCTGTTTGACGGGAACGGTCAATTCTTCTGGTCTCCGGTGATCCACTCCGGCATGAGTACCGGCGAGCTCCTCAATATTCACCCGCAGGACCTTCAATTTCCCTGTAAGACTGGAATTGCAAAAGTAGAATAATAGTATAATCTGGCTTTCTTTCTTTCTTTACTTTTGGGTTTTTTGTGTTTCTCTTTCGATTCTTGGCTTTTTCATGGTTTTTCTTCAATTTTTTTCCCCAAATAGTTGAGTTGCGCAAGTAGATCTCCTGCTCATTGCAGTTGTCTAACAAGACAGATGACTATGTGGCGTTTAAGGTTCGAATTTTACTTCAGTATCTTTCTTATGGTTTTTTCCTCTTTTTGTTTTGTTCTTTTGTCATCAATTCGAGTTTTGAAATTATAAATTTGTGGCTTTTATATGTCGTATAGTTTTAAATTTTTAATTTGCGTTGAAATTGGTTATTTGTAGGTCAAGACAACGAAACCCTAGGAAATACTGTGTTAGAGCTAACATTGGAATTGTGTTGCCGAGGTCTGCTCGTGATATTATAGGTTTTCCTCTCCCTATTTTCCTTCATCACTGTCTTATATGCAAACAAAAAAATCGTATTGAGGCGCATGAAAAGAGAAACTAATCTTTTGTTAATAGTTGGTATAGATGTTTGTATGCTTAAATTGGTGTTAACCTGTTTTATTTGGTAATTATTTTGAGCTTATGTTCTTAACAAATTTTTTTGGTTTAATCTTTTGGATGAACTTCGCAACAGATTTATTAGAGTCAGTCTTTGTATCTGAATTTTTAGTCATCCTCTGTAATGACCTATTGACCGTCATTTCATCCATACGATTCAGTGACAATGCAAGCGCAAAAGGAGGCACCTCCAGACATGCAATGCAAGGATAAGTTTCTCCTTCAGAGTGTGGTGGCAAGTCCTGGAGCTACCAATAAAGATATTTTTCCTGACATGGTAACTGTTTGACCATTTAAGTTATTGTGCCTCAGTAAAATAAAGAAAATTTGCAATCATTTTGCTTTATATAATTGGTTTTTCTGTGCTCATTACATATAGTTCAATAAAGAGTCAGGCCATCATGTTGAAGAGTTCAAATTGAGAGTTTTATATGTTGCTCCTCCGCGACCGCCTTCCCCAGTTCGGGAAGGATCAGAGGAAGATTCTTCTCCTCGGCCGTCAGTATCAGAAAATGGACATTTAAATGCTTCTGAATTTACATTTGTGAGTAATTAGTTTGTTATACTCAACACAAGTCTTCACTGTTTTTCATCTTCATTAACTATGGTTAATTATGAACATGCAATATAGGCTTCAAATGCTTTCAATGAGCGGGTTGAACCTCAAGAAACTTCATCTGAGGTACAGATTTGTCTGATTTATAGATTCTGCATGTTAAGGGCCTGGAGCCCAAGTTGATGCTTTGAGTTTCGACTCATTTATCTATGTGGATGTGTGTTTTTATTTTCATTGTTTATGCCTAATTTGAGTTCTATATTTATGAGACACTGTCTTCCATTAGTTGCTTTCTTGACTCTTGATCCCAAGAATGCTTATATTCCTGAAGATTCACGTCTAAATTTATCTTGCCCCTGCTGCGTTTAGCATAATATTCTGTTGAAATGCTGGCATTAATGATATATTGACAATTATAGTTGAATATAATATCAGAAATAAGGGGCTTTATTTTTTCTCAACCAGGTTTTCTTTCAATGGTTGAGCCATGCATACTTTCTTAAACCATTTCACTTTCATGCTTGGTTTTGACTAGATGACCTTCTGTCTCTCTGTTCCGCTGCATGCTGTCTTTCAAAGTCCATCTTTTTCTGATGGCTATCAAGCTGAACTGAAAGATTTAAAATTTCTGTTCATGTTATGTTCTTGACTTAAAGAAACAATGGGTAGACGAGAGAGAGTGTGTGTGTCTTCTTCTGTTGGTTATCAGGCTGACTATATAGATTGAAACGTTCATGTTTTGTTCTTGACCTAAAGAAACAGTGGGTAAAACGAGATAGAGAGAGAGAGAATTCTTGTTAAAGGTCTTTTTTAAATGGCTGTGAGAGAGATGGATTAAAAGAAAATTGTACTTAGTGCAGCCAAAGGGGCTCACCTCAGCAACTGTCAAGAATCCTCAATGCTTCTTGCTGGCACAGTGGAGGGCCCTTCATCGTGGCACTCACTTGGTAGTGTCTTTGTCACCTTTTAACAAAAATAAGGCTCTTGCTTTAGTCTCCTTGCATGCACTAGGTTCATTTTACAAAGATATAGACCTAAATGCCCATAAAATGACTCGTAACTATTTTGTTGAGCTTTAGCATTTCAAAACAATATTTTGAACATGGAAAACCCACATGAGCCAGCCAGTCATAAGTAATAGGGGAGAATAGTCATTCGTTCTTAAAGTTAAAGGTCTTTAGTTATTAGCATTTCTTAACCAAAGCAGCAAGATCATGAGAGACAACACAAGTGCACAACATCCTTCCCTCTAGGAGTTATTGCTTCCCACTACTTTAAAAAACTTAGGGCTTGTTTGGATGGGCTTTTTTGACAAATTTTTTTAATGAGAAAAAAATGCTTTTTTAATTAATTTGTGTGTTTAGATGATATTTTTTTTAAAAAGCAAAAATCACAAAAAAAAAAAAAAAAAAAAAAAAAAATGCTACTTTTTTTAAAAGCCCATCCAAACGGGCCTTAGTCTTGTACACTTTTTTGCCTTGACACTTTTCTTTGTCGTCTTTGTTTACTCTATTAACCACCTAAATGCAGTAGGCTTTTAGAATTTCCAATACGTCTCTTTCTTACACTGTTCAGCGTTTTGAGCTTTTCTTTGTATGATTTTTGACTCATTGTGGCTAAATAGTTAATTTATATGTCAATAGTTATCATAGTTGTTCATACTTATCTATTGTCAACTTTTTTCTCCTCAATTTTAGTGTCTTGCTTCAACTGGTGAGCTCTTTTTTAGCCCCACACCTCAAGGTGCTAGAAGGCTTTAGCACCCTAAAGGTGTGGTTTGCAGTTGACTTAACGTTTGACTAACTTAAACTTGCTTCTGCTGGAATGCGTAAGTTCTGGGAGCATCATTTTTCCTATCTGAGTAAAGAGTAGGAGTATCTCACTATTGATTTCAACTCCAACTTTTCTGTTGTTTAGATAGAGATGACTGACCACATTGCAGCTCCCTGTTTTCCCTTCCCATTCTGCTTTTTGTGATTTATTGAGTTTACAATTTTCATTTTTTGCATGGGGACTCATTGGAATAAAGACTTATTACAGTCATAGTTAAAATATACTGTTGAGTGTTGACTATACTATGCTTGTGCATGCTCAACCAGCTTCAATTTTCTTCTGAAGCAGTTGGTACTAACTACTGGCTGAAGTGGTCATCTAATTGATATAAAATCAACATAGCTTAGTTCACCCAAAAAAAAAGTAGCTCAGTTTAGCATGTGCTTATTAGCTATGAAGCACATATACCTTTCAAAAATATGCTTGTCCGTCGAGGACACGATCCGACATGGGTGTCGGACGTGGTCGTGATCACCAACATGTTGACCAATCTAACACGCGTTTTTGACCATGTCGGATACGGTCGAGGGGTAAATCAAGGCATAAAAAACGTTTTTTTATTAAATAAAAAATAAAAACTAAAAACTAAAAAGCCCCGAAAAAAACGAAACGGAGAAGAGATAGATCGTCTTCTCTATTTCGCACGTCCCTTTTCTCTCCTCAAATCTGAACCCGAGCTTCGCCCAAGTCCGCCACCTTTGCCTCGTTCTCGTGCCGTTGTTGTCGATCTTCGATCTGCATTTTTGATATGCTTATTGAACAAGAATTGAGAAATAGAGTAGAAGAGACACAAGAAATGGGAAATAGAAGAGAGATAGAGGAGAGAGCTACTAGAGTAGAATAGCTAATGTTGACTAGTCTAACACGCATTTTTGACCATGTCGGATACGGTCGAGGGGTAAACCGGGCATAAAAAACGTTTTTTATTAAATAAAAAATAAAAATAAAACTAAAAAGCCCCGAGAAAAAACGTAAAAACAAAGAAGAGATAGATCGTCTTCTCTATTTCGCACGTCCCTTTCTCTCCTCAAATCTGAACCCGAGCTTCGCCCAAGTCGCCACCTTTGCCTCTATTCTCATGTCATTGTTGTCGATCTTCGATCTGCATTTTTGATATGCTTTTTGAACAAGAATTGAGAAATAGAGTAGAAGAGACACAAGAAATGGGAAATAGAAGAGAGATAGAGGAGAGAGCTACTGTTGCTCTCCCAAATAAGTATCCATAGTCATCATATCTAATCTGATAACACTATAGCCTCCCTCAAATCCTAATGGGTTAATGACTAATTACCCTACTACTTATCTAGTTTACGCTTATATATCAATTTTCTTCATCTTCTTTCTTCGTTTGCCTTCGATCTTCACCTTCCAAAGTCTTCGCCGTCGCGACGAACCTTTGTGTCTCTCTTGCTTCTCCGTGGTAGTCCATGTAATTTTTTGGAAGTTCTAGAACATGGATCTTGAAGATGAATGGTTGAACTTGAATGTTTGCATTTTGGATTAAGAATTGCAAAATGGTTGAACTCTCCTTGCCGTCGCTCCCTTGCTTCTCTGTGGTTGAATGTTGAACTTGAACATGGATTAGTTAGTATTTAGTGATGTATGTGTAGTGTGTAATTAGTTGAGTAAAAAAAATATATTTATATTAGGACTAGGAGGTAGAGAGCTTCATAATTTTTTTGATTAATTTTGCTTTTGTTGGACTTATTAATAGTAGGGATCTCTACCAAAGTGCTTACATTTAGTCCCGCTCCCTACTCCCGATTGCTTCTAGTTCTACTAGTGCCACCGCTTTGGGTGAATTACTACCAAATTAGATGTTGTGGAAGTAGGAGGGGATTTGTCTTGGACATGCAACTTCGTAAAAAAGATTATAAAAGTTCGTATACTATAATGAGGGCTCATTTGTTGAAATTATTAGGCAAAAGAATTGCAAAATGTTTATTAGTGCAAAATGGAGACCTGTTAGAGATGGAGAAATTGGAACAAGAAGTTGCTCAAAGAATGTAATCTAATAAACCCAGAAACGTACCTTTAGCCCCCTTCTCTTATAGCTTTTCCGCTCACTCAAAAAAAACAACCGAGTCTTCTTGAGATGGCATTCAATGTTGGCGAGCGAGAAGAATTAAATCATCTAATTGCTAGAATGTTTTATTCAGCAGGATTGCCATTCAATTTGGTGAAGAACCCATACTTCCAAGCTTCGTATATGTATGCAACAAATCATAATATTGCAGGTTATTTGCCACCAAGCTATAACACATTGCGAACCTATTTGAGAGGATTAGACTCATAAGGGGTAAGTATTGTAGGTGATGGGTGGAGTGATTCACAAAGGAGGCCTCTCCTTAATTTCATGGCAGTATCTGATGGTAGATCAATGTTTTTAAAATCAGTTGATTGCTCAAGGGATCTTTAAGGATAAAAATCTCATTTTCATGTTGCTAAAGGAAGTTATTCAAGTAGTAGGGAAGACGAATGTGGTTCAAGTAATCACGGATAATACTACAAATTGTAAAGGAGCGGGGCAACTAACGAGTAGGAATTTCCATCTATTATCTCGTGGTGTCCAGGTAATAGATGGAAATTCAATGTGTGAACAACACGTGTCCGGTAGTAGATGGAAATTCCTACTCAATCGGTTGCCTTGCTCCCTTACAATTTGCGTATTATCCACAGATTACTTGAACTACATTTGCCTCTCCCGCTTCTTGAATAACTTCCTTTAGCAACATGAAAATGAAATTTTTATCCTTAATCTCCCCAAGCAATCAACCGATTTTAAAAACATTGTTCTACCATCGACATCGCCATGAAATTAATGAGTGGCCTCCTTTGTGGATCACTCCACCCATCACTTACAATACTCACGTCGGTATGAGTCCAATCCTCTTGAATATGTTCACACAACCTATCAACATTTTCTTTCTCCTTTTGCAACAGGGTGGTTGGCAACGTGTTATAGCCTGGTGGCAAATGTCCTACAATATTATGATTTGCTGCATAAGTACAAAGCTTGGAAGTATGGGTTGTTCACCAAATTGAATGACAATCTTGCTGAATAAAACATTCTAGCAATCAGATGATTTAATTCTTCTCACTCTCCAACATTGGATGCCATCTCAAGAGGACTCTTAGTTCTTCCTTTTTTTGACTCAACGGAAAGCTAGAAGAGGAGGGGTAAAGTACGTGATATGTAAGGTGTAGAAAAGATTAGAGTTAGTGAGGGAATTAGGAATTGGTTAATAAGGAGTTAGTTAGTTGTTATTAACATGTGGGAATTAGTTAGGAACTGCTTATGGAAGTCTAAGGCCATATCCTATCTTAAATAAGGAAAGCCTAGACTAATGTAAAAGGTGTGTTGAATATGTGAATGAATGAATTACATAGTGATCTGTAGCTTCCGGTCTCTCCTCTCTTCTCTTTCTCTTCCCAAACCCTCCAATCTTCTACAACCTATCTAACAAAGGTATTAGAGCTGCTCGATCCTTGGCATGCTTCCGATCAATCTTGAAATCAAGCCGAACCTTCTTTTCCTCTCACGGTTCAGACCTGCTATCAAGAAATCAATCCAAAAACTCAAAAAGACACTCAAGACCGTCAAGAAACCCAAGAAGGTTAAGACTTCAATGCTGGTTATTTCCTTTTGGCGCTTCAACATTACGAACGTCGACGACGGTAGCAAATTCGGGATTTTGCATGACTCTGTGTGCGTCGGAATTCATTATGGATTCGATTGTGTCATGGGATTCTAAGTAGCATTTTGCCTCGTGGATTCTCGTTAGTCACCAATCCTCGACTCTAAGATGATTTTTTATCAAGATGAGCTACACAAGATTGCTCAAGAATTAAGACGGATCTCACTGTCCTCGAAAAAACCTACTTGTACCGCAAAGGTAGCCTTGCGTGACGAGATAAATGCCGAAGAAGAAACACTTCGCGATCAAGAAGCTTCGGGTCTTCCCAAGAAGAATGTGTCATGATGCAAGAATCCATAGGAGTCGATGAAAACTCCAAGAACAAACTCTCCATGTTTTCTTGGGGACAAGCCGACAACGACCTCTACCCAAGAAGAAGAAGCCGATCACAAAGACACGAAACTTCGTGGCGTTTGAAGATGACGATGAACAAGAAACTGAAGTTTCAGTTCTTGAACCAGATTTGGTTGGCCTAGAAGCAATGTGGCTATATTTTTCTCATTTTGAAAAGTCAACAGACAAACCTGTCCCCAATTTTCAATGGTGGTCAGAAATATTTTGAAGATGCATGTATCAATAGCCAAATGGGCTTTGATCGTAGCAAGAAAAGTAAGGGCCCAAGGTGGTTTCTCCCATGGATCAATTTCAAATGGCCTGCTTTTGTTCAAATATGTCCTATTCCTACACAAAGTTTGCTGCACACTTGGTTCAAAGGCAAGTTACTTATAATGCTCTTTGGGAGGATCTGTATTCGGAGTGGAAAAGCGAAGGAAAAAAGAAAAAGGGTGCAGCAGATATTGAAAGCCCAATACGGGAGCAATATATTTGGGGTACAAGATTTCAAGTCACCAGAACCAGCAGAAGTTTCAAAGTTCAAGTCTATGTTTTTTGTTTTAGCTTTGTATTTTCAAGGGTCAGTTTGTGTCAACCATCCTTGAGGGCAAGGATGTCTTGGGGAGGGAGTATTGATATGTAAGGTGTAGAAAATATTAGAGTTAGTGAGGGAATTAGGAATTGGTTAATAAGGAGTTAGTTAGTAGTTAGTTGTTATTACTATTGGGAATTAGTTAGGAACTATGGAAGTCTAAGGCCATATCCTATCTTATATAAGGAAAGCCTAGACTAATGTAAAAGGTGTGTTGAATATGTGAATGAATGAATTACACAGTGATCTGTGCTTCGGTCTCTCCTCTCTTCTCTTTCTCTTCCCAAACCCTCTAATCTTCTACAACCTATCTAACAAGATACGATTCTGGTTTATTAGATTGCATTCTTTGAGTAACTTCTTGTTCCAATTCTATCTCTTTTACAAAAAGAGTTGCATATCCAAGACAAATTCCCTCCTGCTTCCTCTCCAACATCGGATTTGGTAACATATTTCCATAATAGTTTACTCGGTAATTCACCACCAGTGGCACTAGTAGAACTAGAAGCACTGGAAGTGGGAGCAGCAGAAGCATTGGCAGAACTTGAATGATCCATACATTAAATAAGTCCAACAAAAACAAAATTAATCAAAAAACTTTGAAGCTCTCTGCCTCCCAGTCCTTTTTTTTTTTCGACTCAATAATTACAAACTAAGCATAAATTACTAAATACTAACTAATCCATGTTCAAGTTCAACCATTGAGAAGCAAGAGAGCAACGACACGGAGAGTTCAACCATTTTGTTTTTTACGGGGCTTTTTCTTTTTTATTTAATAAAAATTATTTTTTATGCCCAGTTTACCCCTTGATCGTGTCTATCACGGTGAAAGACGCATGTCGACTAGTCAACATGTCGGTGACCGTTGACCACGTTTGACACGCATGTCGCATCGTGTCAAAAATATGCGTGTCCGTGCTTCATAGGTTGAAACGCTGTTGTGTTTTTTTAAACTGCCAGGGGATAAGAAAAGGTCCCCAAAAAAAAAAACTTGTTGATCTACAATTGACAATTTAAACCCTCTTTGATTAGAAGTGCAGCAGAATTTGTGGATTAGATTTTTCTTTTCCCATCCTTAAATCATTGTGTCCGTGAGGCAAGATCTATTGACAGAGGTCTGTGCAGCCAGGCACTTGTTGGTAGCCCCGTTGTAAGCATCTCTTATGATGCACTTACTGATTTATAGTTTGAAGTGGTTTTGATAGGGTCAGCTAGTTTTAAGGTCTGTATCCTCTAAAACTGCTGGCAAATGTAGAGAATGCAATTCCTAAGGCTTCCTCTAGCCTTGAGAAAGCTAAAGCACACTTAAAAATGAAAGAAACAAGAGAAAACAATTCCTTCCTAGTCTGGTATTCAAGAGACCAGATCCCCTCTCCTTACAATACTCAATCTGCTTCAAACACACTAAAACCCTCTGCACAAATATATACATCTCACAGCTCTCTGTCTCTCTCACATACACAAACAACATATGACCTAGCCTTGGCCCCATGGATAAGAGCCGATACCATGACCTGGCCTTGGCCCAATAGATAAGATCTCATCAGTATCGGGTCCATCAGGTTTCATTTATGCCATTTACGTTATTTTTGGAAGAAATTTTGGTGGTAGATTATATTGCCTCTCACAGTATCTACTTATGAGAAGAACTTGGACTTGTTCTTGCTGAGATTTGGATAAAAGCTCTTGGTCATTGATGTTTTAATATTGATTCAGGCTAGGACCCTTATTTCAAAGGTGACTGAGGAGAAAAATTACACAATGGAGCAAAATAAAAAGCTGCAGCAAGAATTGGTATGTAATTATACAGACAACCTTTTACAGCTTTCTGGCATGCTTTTAAAGTTTCTATAGGTTTATTAATACTTCATCCCATCTCATCATTCTACTACAGCCTGCTGGAAAACAAAGTAATATCCTTACCATGACATTTCCATTCAACTGTTTTGGATAATTGTAGCTAAGTTAGAAGTATGTGGGGAGCCATTTTACTATATTGCTATTAACGTAGGAGAACCTTTTTTTTCATACGAGGATTGATGGGAAACATGAGCACAACTGGCATACATTGTATGGAAGCATGATCTGATTTGTGTTTGCTTCTTAGAGTTGATTTGTCAATGTATTCATTCTGATATAGCTTGGTAGCGTGCATCTGGGAAATATATGATTGTGATTAAAATGGTGATTAAGTTCATTACTTCTTTTTCTTTGCTAATTTTCCAATATCCTGGGATTGTGGCAAAGTAACAAGCTGAATGTCAATTAAAAATGAGAAATGTTTGCTTTTGCAAAACAGACTGGTTTAGTTTTTTCTGTATCCAGGTTTCGTCTGTTCTTCTTTTTACAGAACTAATTATATTGATTTGGTAGGTAAGTAGTCCCAAAACCATGCTGAACTGATCATCACCCCTGTAAATATCCACCAAACCTTACAAGTCCTTTGTGTCATCTGGTGTTTTATAGCCTCCTGAATTCCTTGATTTTTACCTAGCTGATGTAATATGACACAACATGAAAAGGAAAATATCTATCTTGAAGGAACGTAGTGCCTGTTTGGAAAAAGGTTGGGGGCTTTGAAAACCATGGGTTTGAAGCCAAAATCATGTTTTGTCAAGAGTGGTTACCAAAATTCCCAAAGCTACATTTAGGAACTTGAAAATGAAGCATAGCAATTTTCTTCCAATACACGTTTAAGGCCAAAACCATGGTTAGGAAAGAAGCAACATGTACCTGATTTTTGGCCAACCTCAATTTTGCCTAAAACCAAGTCTGCAGAGTCAATTCTACCCAAACGACAAATTGGCAAACACAAAATAGAGCAGGCCCTTAATGCTTCTTGCTCATTGTCTAGTTTGGCTTTTAGTATTGATCATCAACATTGATTCAGTAGCACTGTGAAGTGTAGCCTTTGCTTTCGTTATTTTTTAACTTTGGGTGCAGAAGTTAATGGTTTTAGCAATGTGATTGATGGTTCCCATGAAAAATATCATCACCTTGAATCCTTCACATTGCAGGATTTCTTGAGGCGTGAAGTCAGCAGAAACCGTAGCCACAGCGGCATTCCATTTATTTATGTACTTCTGGTTGGCATTATTGGCATCATTCTGGGGTACCTTTTGAAGAGGGACATGACCACTTGAACTCCAACAAGACGAAAAATGTAGAAAGCAATGAGATTGTGAGTGATCCACAGAAACTCATTTTTATTGTATCAACCAATTGTTAGCTGTTTGAAAGGGGCAAAAAAATCTGGATTTGTGTAAGTAGTTGATGGCTTTATTAGCAAAATCATAGATGCTGGGCAAGTTGGTGACATTTATACATTTGGGAATTTGGGTATTTTATTTCGTGTGCCAACTCTTTGAATAATCCTTTTGGGCAGCTTCTTAATCTGCTTCACTATTTATAGACTCTGAAATGCATAGGAGATGTGGCTAGTAAGTTGTTAGTTGGCCTTGGAGACCTCCAAAGTTAGCCACTGTGGCTTGCAAGAGTTTTGTTTTTTCTTTCTTTTTTATTCCTCTCAATCACAAGTGGTAGCATGCGGGATGGAACATGCGATCTATGGCCGGCGAGGTCAAATGGCGTGCCAAGAGTATCAGCAATATTTTTTATTTTTTATTTTTAACTTCAGAGAGAACTATTTGTACAAGTTACAGGGTATTTATTCCTAGAGTATCAGCAATATTTTTGTTCCCCAATGATCAAATTTTCCATTGAAGGTGCCTTTGGGCGGACTGATGTAGGTTTTAGTATCAGTTAGGGTCTGATTGATGTTGAGCACTAATGGATTTCATGTCCCAACTTAACCTGCATATACTTTTTAACTTTCTATTCAGAAAGAGTTTAGTCTATTTTGCGCTTAGAAGCTTGATGTGTTAATACCATTCTCTTTTATATTTTATATGTTGATAAATACTGATATATTGATTGATTTGTATTCTTATTTTAGAAAATCATTTAAAAAAAATTTGAATAATAAGGGAAAAAACAAATTACTTTCATCTTCAAAGTGGGTAAACAGCACTGGTTGTTTAATTGAGATTTGTCACACTTTCGAAAGGCAAATCTATTGTTGATGTTGTACAAGTACGAGACAAAATCTAGTTTATAACAACTTCAAAAATGTAGTTACGTTCGTGGCACTCTTCAAAATTTCAAATTTCCTTCAATTACCCTTACATTGATAGGACCTGTATTATGTAAAAATAAGAATTAGAAACTGATTGTAGATATTAAAGAAATTATTTATTTGTAAAATAAAATGTGTGTTGCCTTCCTAGAATATCCTCTTCAATTTGCATTTGAACTATCTAGGATGAAAATCCAATTAATATGTGCAATTAATGAGATAAGTAATATATGTGTGTGTGTGTAAAAGGTAAAGTATATTGAAGTCTTGTATTGATGATTTATGATTGAAGCTAGCTTTTACGTTTAAAATTAGAGGAAGTATTCTTGACAAGCAACCTAAAATAATATCGGACCCAAATGATTTATTAAGGGGAGGAGCCACAGCAAACCAGGTTCATTTTTTGCTCATAAAGAACAGTAGTACTTGGAATGCCGAATAGAACAAAACATTTGGTTTTGAGTCATGAGTATTACAAGGAGTGAAAGAGTTGAAGTTGCACTATTTGCCCTTGTATGAATTGCATGGCTTCTAATAAAATTTTAATTTTAGCATGAGAATAAATCTAAGGGTAATTGTGTAACAAAAAATTCAGTTAGTTCCGTTCGATTAGTTTAATAAAATCAAATAAGTTAGAAATTATTAGAAATAATCAAATCAATCAAGAACCTGTCAAACTAGTAAAATCAACCTAGGTTTTTTTATTTTTATTTTTATTTTTTAATAAAGGAAAATCAACCTAGTTAACATTGGTTTGAATGGATTCTTTTCAATTAAAGAAAAAAATTTTCATATCTTTATAACTACTTGACTATTTTTCTTCATTAAGACATGGATCATATGCATTCCATAAAACCCCCAAGAAAAAAAAAAAAAAAAAAAAAAAAAAAAAAAAAAACTTTATTACTAATAATTTCATGGTTCAAAAGGTTACATGTGACCCTGTTCACCAACTACCAAAGATGGGCCTACTAGTTTCAACTCGTTCATTGGAAATTGGTGCACAATTTGTCCAATCCATTTATTCGTTTAATAATAATCTAATGGGGAAAAATCCATCAATGATGGGAATGATAGGAAAGTTACCTGTCTCTTTAATTATTAATTGGTGTTACTCATGAATTGTGAAATTTTCTTTCTAATTGTACTTGTTTTAAAAAAAAAAAAAAAAAAAAGTAAAAATCAATATTTCATATATTGCATAAGTAAGTAATACATATAATATGAGGTTATTTCCACATTAGGATAATTTTAATGTTGATATATGCCCATTTTATATTATGTGCACTTCCAATCCTTACTTGATTAATAATGTAATTAAATCATTTACTTAATTTTATTATATTAGGATAATAGAATTTCACGCTTTGACCATATGTAATTATTAATGAAGACCCCACCATTCATTCATAATTTTGGTTGTTATGATAGTGACCCCAATTTGCAAGACATATAGGCCCATCAACATGCTAAATTCAACCAATAATTAAACCTTTTTTCCCTATAAAGTTAAGAATACCCTTTTAAAAGGGAAAACAAATTTGCATTGATCTTACAAAATATGAATGATTTACTTAATTATTTATTCGTTGATATAATCATACCATTCATTGAAAATCATTGTTTCAAACATGTGAAACTTTTATTTTTTGCTAGGCACAGGTATCATTTTATTAGAGACAATCATATTCAAGACACTGACGGACACAAAATGTGGACACCTCTCCTAATAGAAATTCAAATCTTTATTCATCATGGTACGAGAGAATACCTCTTTTCTCTAGACCCAACCCGTTGGTTAACATGTGAACCTTAATAATATAGACAAACACATAGGACCACAAGGACCATTGAGGCCCATAGAGTTCTACAAATGCAAAACGCATTTGGGTCGGTCTTAATAAATTACTAACTTTTATTGCGTGAAAAATAAACAATATGAGTGGTAGAGCCGTCAATCGGGGCGTCCGGCCCGTCGAGAACCGCGGCCCGTGATGGGCCTGGGCCCATCGGGCCGGCCCTCCAGGGCTCGGAGTAAGAAAAACGCGCATTTTTCAAAGCCCTACCGAGAGCAGACCAGGCAGCCGTGACATACTGGGACAGGCCCGGAAATTATTATTTCAAATTTTAACTATTTTTCCTCTGTTTTTTTCTCAAAGAAATATAATTAGTAAATTACAACAATTAAAGCTCTAATTTATCAAATAAATGTTGTCAACATTTATATCCAAAAACACAATTATCCAACAAATAAGTTAGATCGAATTCATAATCAAAAACAAATTATGTTCTCAAATAACTTACATAAAATATAAAAAGCATCTAAGTTCTTAATTGTTGTAATTTACTATCAAAAACAAATTATGTTCTTAATTCTTATGGATTACTATCCTCATGATTTTTGGAGAATGCATTCAAAATTCAACATTAAAAGAAAAAATATATATATAACGGGCTAAACGCCGCCAGAAAAATCGTGATGGGCCGGCCCGTAAAAAGCCCGTGGCCTGCGGGCCGGCCCTACGAGGCCTCGAAGTCACCTCTCTTCAATTTTGAGGCCGGCCGAATCTGCTAGGGTTAAACGGGACCGACGGCTTGACCCGTTTGGACGGCTTAATGAGTGGCCATGGCAAAAATGCCCACTCGATTTTCTAATTTTATATAATATTTAATTTGATCATTTAATTTTATAAAATATCTTTTTAATTCTCTAACTCTATCATCATTAATATCTATTTATGATTTTTTATACCAATCATCTGTTAAGGAGCAATTTGGCCAACGAATTATTACCTTATGAGCGCCCAACATAAATAACTTTTGAGTGGATCAAAAATACTAAAAAACTTTTTAAAAAGTGCGGTCGCCTGACAAAAAATAAGCAAAATGTTTTTTGTGTTGGGTACTCACGAGTAAAACTTTTTTGTCTTTGAGCACTTTCGAGTAAAACTTTTTTTTGTCTTTTTGGATATTTTTTAAATTTTTTTGGTATTTTTAGTCAACTTAAAAGTTATTTTTGCTAGATGCTTCGAGGTAATAGTTTGTTGGCCAAATTGCCTCTTAACCCTTTTATCAATTACCACTAACGGTTGTTAAAACAAAAAATATTGATATTAAAATTTTGAATGTTGAGAAAATATTATAAAGTGCTAACATATAAAGTTTAATTTTCAAAATAATAATGATTGTTATTAAAAAAAACATTATTTGAGATCAACGGTGTTAAAGTTAAAAGACTAAAAAGACTAAAGGACATTTTTTAAGTTAAGAGAAAAAATTTAAATATTGCATATAGCTAAAGGAGTAAATATATATTTTTCACTTAAAATTCAAAACAAAAAACAAAAAGGAGAAGGAAGCTTTTCTAGGGAGAGATGAATGGAGTAACATAAAGAAGAAGAAGCTTTTATATGTTTGTTAATGGATTATGGGACCTACTAGACCATATTGTCCTTTGACAATATTGATAATGATATATTATGTGTGTGTATGTGATTTATTGACTTTTTTCTTTTTGTCTGTTTTAGGATAATATTAAATTCGTGGCATGACATGAATGCGTTGTTTCTAAGCTGACTATAAGAAATTTAAGATTGAAACCATTTATTTTTCTTTTCAGAAAAGTGTTGGAGGAGATGTATGTGGGTGGGTAAGAATCCAAAAAGAAGTTGGAAGCAGAAATGGAAATGTAAAGGATATTGATGTATCATTATAAAATCAGTTACATTTTTCATTTTAAATGGGAAAAATGGAAATTAATGTAATTAAATTAGAGTGTCTAATTGATTTAGAGGAAAGAGATCCTCTGATTATCCATTTTTTTATGAGCCCATTTATCATCGTGGTTGAAGATAAGAGAAAAATCTAAAGAATATAACTTGATGATGTGATCTTTTAGATTAATTGACGAATATGATTTAGAGATTATGAGGGATGATGAGAAAATGAATGTTGCGATAAACATGACCCTTAATTTAGATAGTTGTGTACATATTATAAATAAATTTTTACTTTTGATTTAAAATCTAGACTATCTAACTGATTTATTAGGTTATTTATTTTTAACCAACATGGAGTTAGTCTAACGGTATAAAGCCTCATTAGATCCCTTTGGCCTCGAGTTTGAATCCTAGAGGAGACACTTGTATTATAAGGGGAAGTCACAAACCCCTAACCGAATACCGTATATAATACTATTTAAAAAAATATTATTCATTTGTATACTATATAATTTTATATCTTCAATCGAAAATTCAAACTATTATACAATGAAATTTTTATATGTTATATATTGATGATATTGGTCAAGATTCAATAATAATTTTGGTTATTATTAGATTATTAAATTTAGCTTTACATATACATGATTTGATCATACAATAAAGGAAAATATTCCCTTGAGCTTATAACATAAACTTCTAGGGTTTACTTCCCAACTAAGGATATGTCGTGTTCACTTCAGCGCAGAGCGTTCTAGGAACAAAGATTCTTTCTTGTTGCTCTTAGCTGTATGGTGGTGTTAATAGTGATCACAAAGTCTAATAATGATTCTTTAAAATTGCTTAATTTTTATGAAATCTTAAGGTAATATTTTGGAATTAAGTTTTTGAGGGATGACTTAATTGCCTTCAATAAAATACTAAAATTAGATATCAATATTTTAGTTGTTGTTGTCATTTAATAAGTTAAAATTATTGCTTGTTAAATTGGGGAAAATCCTCTTAAGGGACCTTTTTGGTAAAAAAAACCCAAAAAAGGACCTAAGAATCTGACCATCCCAGAAAGGTCCCTTGGTCCTTTTTTGGGTTTGTCAGAATTTTGGTGAGTTGTAAATGAGACTGATATAGTTGTTAACCGGACCGATATTGTTGTAAATGAGACTGATTTAGTTGTAAAAAAATTGTTGTAAATGAGACTGATTTAGTTGTAAATGAGTAAAAAAATTGTTGTAAATGAGACTGATTTAGTTGTAAATTTTTAATGAATTTATCCCAGAAAAGGACCAAGGGGGCTTTCTGGGATTGTCAGATTTTTAGGTCCCTTTTTGGGTTTTTTTACCAAAATGGTCCTTTAAGAGGATTTTCCCGTTAAATTGTTGTTATTAATGATATTCAACAAGAAATTTCAGTTTTCTTAAAATTTTTATTTTCTTAAAATTTTTATTTTTTTATTAAAATAATGATGGGGAATGATTTTCTGTCTACTAACTATTAAACTAACCTATAATATATTATCAATCTAATATATAATAAGACTAAAACATACTACTACTTCTTGGAGTCGGTTTCTATCATTATCATTTTCCATTATTTCTCATAATATTTAAATCATGTCCATTTAATCAATCAAAAATCACAATACTACTTTAATTTTTTTCTCCACGAGCCAAGGGACAGTTTCAGGTAAACAGTCTCATTATCCCTCATTATTCTTTTCTTATCATTCCTTATAATATTTAAATCATGTCCATCTAATTAATCATTAAATTATATATTTTGAATCAAAATATCCTCTCTAATGTAAATATTATTCAGAACCATTAAAGACTATAATTATTAAGGTCCCATCTCACTTATCACCCAAAAATATTTTCCCATATGGCAGAGACATGACAACTAACTTGAGAAGAAAAGGCTGCAAAATGTGTGGTGGATCGAGTCTTTATAGCTTATATTTTTATTTTAGTACTAATAATATATAATTTATAACTAAGTCCCTTACTCCTAGGATGAATGTCGTTCTAGACAAACAAAAGTGCATTGCTTACTTCACATAATAAAAAAGGTACTCATCATTATACTTTCCAAGCAAGGCCACAATTTCTTAGGGCTATCAATCAATAATAAAAGTAAAAGTAGACAGAGACTCTGTAGTTTCAATATCAATTCAAATATTAAAATTATTCCTTGCACTTTTCAAAATTATTATTTATTGTTTCTAAAGTTATTATTCATATTTTCTAAAATTATCAGAAACCTAAAAATATTATTATACTACCAGGTTATGATTTTTAAGAAATATTCAATCTAAAAATATGAATAATAACGCTAATACATAAGAATTTATTATTTTTAAATATTCTTGAATTTATATGCTGGTTTTTAAGAGGAATTTTTTTGCCCTTACAATCTTACTTTTTATGGGCTCCAATATCTATAATGTAAGATGCTTTGGATTGTTTTTTGTCTATCGTCTCTTTTTATCAACCCTCTTTGTGCGAGAATCTGCTTTGAACAAGTGAGATGACTAAAGGCAACAATATTGAATTTGTTTAATAATTGTGAAAATGATAAAAAGAAATTCCTCTTTTTCTTCTCTTTTGTTTGTGTAACGACCTCTCCCTTTCTCTTCCCACTTTGGCCACTTTAAGCTCAAACGTTATTCCGAAAAGACCACAGCCATATCCATCTATGAAATTTTTTTTTTTTTTTTTTTATGTTATAATTAATATTATATATATACTTGGTTCATGTATTTATATTTCTTTACTAAGATCTTAAGTTTAAGTATAGTGTACTTCTTCTGTTCATCTTGATCAAAATGATAACAATGTAATTGTAACAATGATGACACTTGAATTAGTCAATATGATCATTGGAAAAGAAAATGAATTTTTCAAATATGACCCAAATACCATAGACTTCAATTTTTAATTATTACTTTTTGAAGTTAATAGTTTGAAAATATCTTTGCATCATATTTTCTTTAAATAATAAGATTTTAAAATGATTTAAGAAATTAAAATCTTATAAACAAGCCATCTAAATATGATTATATATAATTGGTTAGAAATGAAGGGATGAGTATTATGCAATCAATATATATAAACCCAACAAGAGAACTAAATCCAAAAGACTAACACAATAAGAGAGAGCCACTGACTTACAAATCACACTATTACTTGTAAGATGTACCAATATGAAATATTTTTGCTGGTCAAAATTCTCTGTGGGTAACCCTCTTCGTGAACATCGACCCTCAACGAAATTACCAATGTAATGAACATAAACCTAAAGTGAGAGTCTAATCTTGAAAGATTAGTCTATTAAGATGGATAGTTCCTTGATGTTAATTGACTTTTTGGAGAGATTGATGATTCTAAGTAAGTTACTTTAAAATATTTATATTTGTTTTTTTTTTTCAAAACTAGTTTGTCTATTTTAAAAACTGATATATAATTTTATTATACATAATCATATTACGATTAAGTAATTTATTTTCTTTCTTAATCTCTCCAAAAAAGCTAACGGGTCTTATATTAACGACCGGATAAGTATTATTTACTCATTTTTTAGATGAAAAAATAATTTAAATTGAATATGTCTCCAATACATTAATAATAGGTCCTTGGTAGTTAATCATTGCTGAATGAAAGCCAGTTCTTCATTTGTGGGTCAAGGATCCAGGATCCAGGTATATCACTTGGGGGCACGTGCCCCCTTAAAAGACGTTTTTTTTTAAAAAATTTTAATTTTAATTATTATTATTTAAATTTAGGGTTAAGTCTAAATACCAAAGAATCCTTTTGCATCGCAAAATCAAACTTCTTCTTCCTAGAGTCAAATAGCCTTTCTTCTCTGAATCAAACTTCCGCAATTATTTAATGCTTTATATTGAGAAGGATGTATTTAATAGCATTGATAATAAGGTAATTATGATGGAATTCTAAAAAATAAGGTCTAGAAGGATGACATTATAATTATTTTTATTGTAATATACTTTTTTATTAAAATATATGTTTTTCAACTTATTTAGTGCTCAACCTTACTATTTCTAATGTAAAGACTTATTTTTTTTTTCTTATATATTCTTTTGTTTTTTAATATATTTAAAATTTTCTTTAAAAAAAAATTTAGGGTAATTGCTGAACCCCCAAATCACCCCACAAATTGTGCCCCTTCTATAAATTTCTGGTCCGCCCCCTGTTTGTGGGGATGGTCCCAAAATTTGGTAGAGGGCAAGTGATCCCCCACTTCCAAAAGTATAACAAAAACGTTGTTCCTTAACTGAGAATGACATTACCAAAATCCAAATTCGTTTTGTTCCACTATTTTTTTTTTATTCTTTGCTTCTTTAATAATTATATGTATAGTAGTTGGAGAATTTTCTTATAATATATTTGCATTCAATCTTCAATATTTACATATACCCACCATTTGTTTATGAGGGACAAGATCTCTAGCTATGCAACTCTTGAACTGCACAGCAGCAGCAGCAAAAACCTTTACAAGTTTATGACATAAGTTTTAACTTCATTTGAGAAGGGGGGGGAATTGAAGTGACTTTTTAGGTTTGATGGATTTGAAGTGTTCATAACCCTGTCTAATGCATGCATGTAACGACTTAAAAGCTTAGTAGCTTCATCTAAAGCTGGGTGGAGGAAAATTTCGTGTTTGGGACTTCTGGCCGAAAAGTGACTTCTCAAGAGAAGCCAGTATTTGTAGCTTTTGGAAAAAAAAAAAAAAAAAAAAAAAAAAAAAAAAAAAAGTCACTTCTACCACGTATCTCAAACACAAATCATATCTACAATCTGATTTATTTATTTATTTTAAAAAAAGCCCATTTGAAAAAGCCTATCAAGAAAAAAGTCATTTTTACCACCGCTATCCCAAACGAACCCATAAAATTTGTTGAGAAATTTGAAGGGCGTATTAGGCACATGACAAACTAGGTTAGGCCTCACCCTAAACCTGGGCTAAAGCACATAGCCTACAAAATGTGGGAAAGAACACATGCACATATATATTACCCTGTTTGGGTGCTCATCGTTGTAGTGATCTATGCACCATCCAAAATCATTTCCTTTAAAAACTGACAATTAAGAAAATTTATCTTTCTTTTTAATTCTATGCACATTAAAATATTTTTTTTTAAAAGAATAAAAGTAAAATAATAAAAAAGTAGATATAGATTATCCTAGAGTTTGCAATCGTGGCGGCCCCTCAGGCGGAGTAAGAAAAACACATGTTTTTCAAAGTCCGCCTCGAGAGCACTAGGGTCGTGGGTCGACATGCGAAAAAATTATTATTCCAAATTTTAACTATTTTTCCTCCACTTTTTTTTTTTTAAAAAATATAATTAGTAAATTACAACATGAATCATCCAATAAATAAGCACAGTCACTAATTCATAATCAAAAGCAAACTATATTCACAAATAACTCACATAAAACATAAAAAGCATATCACTAAGCGACATTAGTATGATAATTATTATTGTCGTCATCTTCGTCACTATCATCAATTTTAATGACATTTTATTGTTCTTCACTTTGAGTAGTAGTCTCTGGCTCATGTGTAAGAATATCATGAAATTCTTCTCCCGCATCATGAATACATCCATAATCTTTATTTACAACAAATAATAAATCAAATCATAAAATTAGAGTATAGTTATTATGTATTTGTAGTTAAATGGATAAATAACTCTATAACAAATACAATATATATATAAATTAATAAATTTAAAAAGGAAAAAAAAAAAAAATCTATCTCGTGAAAAGGGCTCGGGGTTGGCCCGAGGCCCTCTAGGGCCGCCGTTCCGGAGGCCCTGCTGTCGGGCCCTCCAGGGCTAATTTCAAATATCTCGTTCATTTTTCAAGCCCGACCCTTAAAGGGCCAGGACTTAAACGGGCCGGGCCCATCGTTTTGCCGGCTCTAGATTATCCTGATCTAATCTAGACAATTCAGATTCAAGTGATGAGCTCCCAAACTCATTCTTATATTGAACTGGGTTGAAGTGAGTTTGACCCCATCCAAATGCTGACTCAAATAGATAGGATCAAATTTTCCCGAGCCACCAATAATCTTCTTACTCAGCCTCTGTGGTATTATTGATAGATTGACATATCCTCAATAATGCTGTCAAAAACTTGATCGATTTGAATGGATCTCGGCTATTTACTGCTTCTTCTTCTTTTTCCTTTTTTTTTTTTTTCTGTCAAAAGAATCCATTTTATTGATATCATAAAAATATTACGACCCCTAATATATCCTATAAAGGAAAACAAAACTCAGATACACACACACACACACTAACAAGAAACCTAACCAAACTAATGTTGTCATGTGATTTTATATATATATAAAGGGTTTAAATCTAACCGCCATCATTATTTAGGGTTATCTAGGGTTGATCAATAAGAAACGCAAACTCTTAATGAGAGAGTAGAAGAAGGTGATTATTATTAAACACCAATAACACAAGAATCTATGACTCTGTTGATATATACTTAAACCAATAAGCCTACCCTTATGGGTAGGATTTTGTATCCATTACGATACCTCCTAATTAACTTTTGTTTGCCCATTTTCAAAAAAAAGAGTTTGAAGCTTGTATTAAAATCCTTTAATAGCATTTCCCCACCATTTTTTTAAATAGGTCATAACTATCTTTTTAAGACGATCATCAAGTTTTTCTATACACATTCAGTGAATCTCATATGGAAGTGCCATTTTGTGCCTTTCCCTAAGCTATTGCGTCGCCGTAATCGAATTGATGTCTTGATTTGATATATATATATATATATATATAGACACACATACACTCACATCTGAATTACGTTTATTTAAGATTAATACTATCACTCAAAGATGCATGAATTATGACAGCTCATTCTTATCAAATGTATTTCTCATACCAGCTTGGTTTAGTGCGGCATGATATCTGTAATAAAAAGCAATAATATATTAATATCAGATGTAATTTAATATTTTGGATTTAGGAGTTTGTCCCAATTTGTTGACAAAATGCTAGAAGATTGCTTGCTTTCTCATGAAGTTAAATGGTATTATATTATTTTAATTTTCATATAAGAGCTAGATAACTAATATATATATATTTTAAAAAAACTAATTAAGTTAATTATCTATAATAAATAGATATTGTTTTCACTTAAATATTTTATTTAATCATGTATATTTAAACTACCCTAAGAACTAAAGTAAAGTACTTGTCAAGTTCATGTATCAAGGGCAAGAGAGAGTACTTATATTTTCATATTCAAATAATAATAAAAAAAAAAATTTAAGGAAAAAATAACTAGAAAAATATCTTATTCACTTCTTTTTTTTTTTCACTTTGTATTGATCAGAGTAGAATCTTAGGAGGAAAATGTTAATACATGCAATTCTCATTTATTCTAAAATATTATAACAGGAGGATACTTTTATTTAAGTTAGATAGAAATCGAGTTTATATTTTTTGCCAACAATTATCCAATTTATATTACTTTTTTATTTTTAAATAATAAATTAAAAAATTAAAATTATAAATTTAATTTTCCTTTATATTTTTTCTCCATTTTCATAAAAATATTTAATAAATAAATAAAATCCAGCCGATTCAAATTTACTGTAGAAGATGCAAATTAATTTATATTTATGGTTTGGCCCTTAGCACCACTGATCTGGTAGTGTCCCAGCACATGTATTGTCATAGTCGAAGCGAACAACATCCGTACACGTGGCGCAGAATGAGATTATGACCTTGAAAAAAGTGGGCCCATTCCCAAATTTTCATGCAATTTGGACGCCGTGGAGTATAAATCATGTCCTGCCTCTCTGTCAGCTGCCTACTGTTTAATGTTTCTAACGGATAAACATTAATCATTAATATAAAATATAAATATTACTCGTATGATAGTAAATATTAATCATGTTATTTTACAATTTGATTTTGTTTTAAAATTTTCATACATTGCATGAGAATTAATAGAAGTTTTTAGATAATAACCACAAGATGACGCGGACGTGACAACTTACAACCTAGGACGAAAACGATGTTGCTGTTTGGGAAGACAAAGACATTCAATTTGTTTTAATTAATTTTTTTCCTTTAAAAACGTAGTCAAACTTGTAAACAATACTCTTTTTCAATTATTGAGGATGGGCGATTCATTGAACTTGCCGACATTCCAGTTAGATCATATCACTTGATTTTATTTATACGTTTATTTTGATTAAAAATTTTATATCTAGTTTAGAGGAATAAATACATTTTTTATATCTTTGTCTCTATCAATTGTAATAGACAAAAATAATTTATTCATGTTAACTTTTAAAACCAATGGATAAAATTGAAATTTAACTCATAATTAATGAGTTAACTAATTTTTATTGGTATGTTAGAGTTAGTTAAAGTTAATTTGGACATATAAATAAAAGGGTTAAATACCATTTTTATACGAAGTATTGGTAAAGGGCACTTTCAATTGACTTAAGTTTTTTGGTATCATTTTTGCCCTAAGTTTACAAAAGGAGTAAATATGCCCTAAAAGTTTTTTTTATGAGCAAATTTTCCCCGAAAGTTTACAGAAACAATGATCTAACAGTCAAGATCAACCGATCGGTAAGATTACAAGTTTTTAAACTTTCGAGGCAAAAATGATACCAAAAACTTCCGGTGTTGAGTCTCCTACCAATACTTCCATGACAAAATTGGTATTTAACCTTAAATAAAATCAGGGTGGTGGTAACATGCCCACCATTAATCACCAACGGTTTGAATTAGCTCTAGAAACTATTTTTCCAATTTGATTTGGAGTATACGAAGTAAATTTGTTAGATGATTTTTGCCTCAACTTGTGAACATGTTTTTCGAGTACTAATTCAAACATACTCAATTATACGACAAAATTTATACTACAATTTGAGTATCGTGTACCGTACATTCTCCAACGGCTCAACTAATATTCATAAAAAAGAGTATCTTTTTTTTTTTAAAAAATTTTATTTTAATGTGGAATGCAATTGCCATTTTGTTAAAAACACAGTCACATCAGATTAGTCACATTAAATGAGACGTTCATTAATAAATAACAATTGATGAATGTTAGTTGAGACGTTGGAGAATGTACAATATTACTCTGTTAACTCCAATGAATCTCTACGTTGGGAATAATTAATGTGCCCTTCAGTTTCTTAACATTTCGATTTTTTTGTCGTTTAAGACAGGAAACCAAAATCAATCAGTTAGTGTACAATAAATTCAAAGTGTTCACATTGACTCTCAATTATCACAGTGGATTTGACAATTGGGACGCGTTGAAATGTGCCTCATCCACATCAATTGGCAGTGACTTTAATTGACTAATCATTCCAATAATTGAAGTTGGATTAAGGAATGTCGTGACAGTAAGCAGTTAGTAAGTTTTTAAATTGTAATGTTCGAATGGTTAGGTGAAAAAATTGACTAATACTCTGTCACTTCTACATATAAAAACTATATAATTCCTTCTCTAAACCTAGATATATATACGATAGAGAGAGAGAGAGAGGGAGAGAGAAATTTGTCCTTTATACAGGGCACAAAAAAAAAAAAAAAAATGAGAGAGATATGATAATAAAATTTAAAAGGTACCTATTTATAAATGAGGGTAAAGTTGGAAATTTATTCCATAATCATTGAGATACTTACCTCTCCTTGGTATGTAAGATTTGGTTAAAATAGATTTATAAATATGACCAGAGTGGTAAGTGCAAACATAAATTTTTTTATCCATTTAATGCTTTTCTTGGTTTAAGAGAATGAGTTAAAGTGACTTATATATAGTACTAAGTGTTACTGAATTTGTTCTCATAAGGTACTATGATATATTCCATCTGATTTTTATTATAAGACATTAACTAACAAGTGTTGCTTTTGGTCCTTTCTTATAAGGCTCTTGTTAGTTTCTAGGGAGTGTTAAATATATATTTTTTCATGTATACCCATATTTAATAAGGGTAGTTGGAAAGAGTAATAATTAATATGATATTAGAGTATAATTAGTAAGGGTAATATTGTAAAGCAATTGAATTTTGGGACAAATTTAATGATTTTAAGCATTTTTATTAGTTTGTGAAAATTGTTAGTTGGTACTTTACAATAACAAGCATATAGAGTACCACTCTAGTCCTATTTATAAATCCTTTGACCAAAAATTTGGTCTTATTTATAAGTCAGCTTTCATATAATAAATGAGGTTGTAACAATTACACCCATATTAATTATAGGGTGAAGGTGCATATTTGCCAACCAACTATTACGCGAGGAGCTTCTAGCACAAATAACTATTGAGGGGACCAAAATTGCCAATCAACAATTAAAAAGTGAAAAAAAAAAACACCAAATAACTATTTTTAAAAAAAACAACTATCACAATTAAGTTAAAATATGAGGCACTGGCGTAGGACGGTAGCGAAAACGTTGGAGAAAAGAGCATTTAAGCCTTCTTATTGGAAAAGGAAAACACCAATAGAGATGAGACCTATGGAAGGCGAGGCATTGTGGCGTGCGCTGATTCTTCTTTTTGGCATCGAGGGATGGAACGCGGATGTAAAGTGCGTGCGGTCGAACATTGTGGGCTCTTGGATGAGTTTAAGAGGGTGAGTGGAACACCCAAAGAACAATAGAAGCTTTGAAAATGCCGACCCGTCGGGCACCGCGACGATCAATGGAAGACAGACACCAAGATAGTGACGGGGTAATAGTTCGTTAAGCGAATCTGCTCCAAATTATGTTTTTTTTTTTCACTTTTTAATTGTTGATTGGCAATTTTGGTCCCCTCAATAGTTATTTGTGCCAGACGCTCCTCGGGTAATAGTTGGTTGGCAAATCTCCACCTTGACCCTTAATTGTACCCATAAAGATAGAGAGAAAAGAAACAGTTTAAAAATACGCAATCATAAATGAGGGCAAATTAAAGTTGAAAATTTACCTTCATAATCAATAAGTTAACTACCTCTCCTTAGTATGTGAGATTTAATCAAAATGGATTTATAAATAGAACCAGAGTGATATATTAAATAAGGGTAAAGTTGAAAAATTGTTAAGTTTTATAAGAGTTCATGAAGCTTGAGGTTTTTTTTTTTTTTTTTTTTTTTTTTAATCATTGTGAAACATGCTTGAACTTCCTTATAAATAGGATTAGGAAATACTCCAGATTGGGTTCTATTTATACGAACTTAAAATTTAATTTGTCTTGGTCTTTTTTATAAGAACTCGACAAAAGTTATTTGAACATTTAATGAGTTCTTTTTTTTTTCATTTTTTCTCTTCATTAATTATATGTATTGCATTAATTAAAATGTTGGTAATACTCATATTTACTTTATTTTTCTCTCTTACTTGCCTCTCATAAATAAATATATACTTGAAATACAAAATTTATTTCAGATATACTTATTATTTTTAACTAACTTTAACCACCTAATTTAAACCATGTAATTTAGTTATAAAGCTCTCATAAATAGGATTGGAGGAAGTAATTTGCATATATTAATAAAAATAGTTTAGTTATTAAAATTGCGTTTGTTTCTTGACCCTCTTTAATTATTTGCAATAGAACTACTATTTATGAAAACTTCTTGACATATAGTATAGCCAATAACTTGAAAAAATCTAAACAATTTAAAAACGTTGTGAATTCTGGCAACAACAAAAAAAGGTTGTGAATTGAAGCCTTGTATTTAAAAAGCACAATAAATCCTCAAATTACCTCCTCCATTTAGAATAAGACGGTACTTGTTGGAAGCTTAGACGCAATATATCAAACCAAAACGACAGAGCCATAAAAGAAAATTTTGAAATGTAAAGATTCCATTGAAAATACACGGTAAATCATAATAGTACCTTTTTTTAATAACATATTAATTTTAACTTTTAATTGGACATATTCTTTGTGCTTTACAAGGTCCAAGAAAATAGCCACACTATTAGTGGTTTATAAGCAATTTAATTTATTATTGTCGTATTATACTTAGACTCATTGGGATGGAATTCAATATTAACTATTTGAGTTTCCCATTTTTATGTTATAGTCTACAAAATATATCAACAACTTTTAAACTCATACTTGTTACTAATTCAATTTAACTCCGTGAGTTCACACTATGAATTTATTATTTTTGCGCTTCTATTTTTCAAAATCGTGTCAATCTATTTTTAAACTCGTATTAATTTTTAGGATTTAGTAATTACTTTGTAAAGTATAAATTTAGATTTAAAATATATTAAACCTAAATTGTTGCTATTTTTATATTTTAATTATTTATTTATATATTCTTAATAAATTTTTATTATTAAAAATAAATTCTTATGAATTTATAACAAGTTTATTTGAACTGAGCTTGACAATCGTATTCACATGTTTTCTCAGACATCACATAAAATTTGTAGAATATATAGTACTATCAATTACAAGGAAAAATTAATTTAGAGGTCCTTATAATTATCACAATTTTAAACTATGCCTCTATGGTTGATTTAGTCTAAATTAATCCCTTAATTTTGATTTAATTTGTTATAGGCATTTATCCTTGTATATACAAATTGTTAGGATTAATTTACCATTTCATGGACTTCATGAAATTTCCTTTGTCTATACAATTTCCTTTGTTAGGATTTAATTTGATTTAAAACATATTTTTATAAAAAAAATTTCCTAAAATTTATAAATTAAAATATCAAACAATAAGAACTCAATCCAAGCAAAATAAACTACAATGGACTAATTCATAAGTGAGATAAATTATAAGCACTTTTGGACTAGTTTTCTCTAATTACATTTTGTAAATACTATGACGTACCATATATCTTATTATGTAGACACATTTTTATGAAGTATGCAAAATTTAAAGGGAAAATCCCTTATAAAGAACCAAAAAAATACTCAAGGACAGAGAGATATTTACAATATTCAAAATATCAGAGGAGTGCAAGCCTTGATTTTCCCTTTTTGAAATTAAAATGAAATTAAACAAATGCCATTAAAGATATATCTATAAAAAAATCCTTGTCCGCGTAGACGACATAGCCCTCCCAACACTGGAGCCACTACTGCAGAATCTTACATATATGACACTTAATAAATAACAATTTTAGCAAATACCGGTCATGTATATTGAGTAGGAGTTCGTGCAAGAATATATAATGCTAAAAATTAATGGTTAAATATGTGCATTGTCATGTATTGAGAGGCGATCGGAATTTGCAAAAACAAAAATATAACGGTTATAATTATTAACTGTCATGTATTTATTGACAAAAATGACGGTTTTTATAAAACAATGTTATGATAATAACTAATCATGAAGTACAATTCCTAAGTACTTGTTTCTTAAAAAAATATTTAACATTAAAAATGATAACCATCATATATAAGATGGAAGGATTCTAAAAAAAAAAAAAAAAAAAAAAAAAAAAAAAAAACCTTATTTGATAATATTTGTTAGTTCTTCACCAAGAATTATTATACATTCTTCAAGAATACTTAATGGTTAAAAATGATATATCATATAAAAGATGTCTGGAATATGAAAAATGTCAAATATAAGAGGGGACATTCTGAACAATAAAATTATTTGACAACACATTATGGTTATTCACAAAGAACCGTTAAGTATTATTTAATATAAATAAAGGTAGAATTCGAAAACAATCATATAAGGAGATACGATCCGAAAAATATAATTTGACGATACATTCACTAGTGCAAAAAGGGCTTTAAGACCGCCTCGTTTTAATGGACAATCCACACCCTGTCTTAAAAGAATGACCTGTGTCGATTAAAGTAAATATAAAAAACTTCTTGCACCGACCAATTTTTCACCGCTCTTAAAAACATTATTGAGACCGACTAAAAAACAACTAGGTCTTAAAAATTGAATTGAAATTTCAATTACTTTATAAATATATCTCATATAGCCGTATTTATATTTTCTCGGTAAAACATAATAAGGAAAAATTTAGATATAAAAAGTCTAAAGTTTTAAGACCGAACTTATTAACAAGACGGTCTTAAAGTTTTCTTTTATGACCGGACATATGATACTTCCGGTTTAAAAAGTTCATTAATATTAAGACCGGCGTTTACAAGGAACGGTCTTAAAGGTTAAACTTTTAAGATCGGACTTTTAATATGACCGGGATTAATGTAAATATTAAGACCGTCTCTTTTGCGTCCGGTCTTAAAAATCCACGCAAGATATACATTTCTTCACGCGAAAGCTTTTGTTACTCGTGGAGAACCTCATTCACGTTCCGAAACCCTTCCTGTTGCATTACCTCTCTTCCTCGCCCACGTACCATCGCCCCTACTTACTCTCTCATTTGCTCGGGCATTCCTCTCTTCTGTCTCGAAAATGGACGGTGAAAACGATTCTATTGTGTTCCGGAACGCCAGTTCCTAGTGTGACCGGTATGAGTGAGAATGAACCCTCTTCATCTCACAATGAGGCTCGTAATCGCCCCGCACGCCGTGGTAGAAGAGGCACACGAATGATGGATGTGACCACTAAGTCGGACTTAAAGGTCAAAGCTCGAGATTCGTTTGATGAAAGGTTGGAACACATCGGTCCTAATAAAAGCAAATATAATAGTTTTGTCGGCTGTCTAGCACGCAAGAAGGTTAGCATCTTGACGGATGAGTGGAAAAGTGTGGACTCTAAGAATGTAAAGGATCCTATTTGGGAGACTATCCTGTTACATACACTCGTCCCCTCGATCGAGAAGTTGAAAGACAAGACATTGTCTTATTGTGCTGATCGGTGGAGGAAGTTTAAGACCTTTCTCGCTTAACACGTATATTTTCTCCGAGGTTCCGCCTCGCCAAACATCCTTGGGAAGTTTACACATTTATTGATGAACGACTTTGGCGACAATTTGTTCTTCAACGGACCACTCACAAGCTCTGTGAGTTTATATTCAGTTTTGTTTTCCCTTTTGTTTGCTTATTAACCCATGGATATGTGAATGTTATTGTGTTCATCTAATCCCGTTAGTTATATAATGGTTCGGTGTGTGAATAGAAGTATACATTTCCCCGCTTTGTCTATGCAAGTCGATATGTAAACCCCGAAAATGTAAATTATCGATGAGAAGGTATTAATTGTGTAATGGTTTGTCTTGCAAAGGAGGAAATGAATAGTCTTAAAAGGGGAAACTTTATATACCCAATTGTTCTTGTCTAATGGGACTGCTGATCCTAATCGGATGCCTTAAAAAGGATCAAGTTTGTATTATTCTCAGCATAATTCTCTTTTTGTTTCTTAACCTATCTATCTAGCTAGCACTACAAAACATAGCTCCAATTTCTTCTACAATTCTACATCTTCCTTAAATAAAATGTTGAAACTTGATTAAGTGAAGAATTTGACTAATGCTTGATTGACGCTCATATGAAGCGAAGTTCTCTAATTTCTCGTTAGTGACATGCATGGATGGAATTCATAATTAATAGATGTTTTCAATGCCGATTCACGGAAAGAAGGGAACAAGCACAGAGAGATAGGTAGAAAGAATGATTGCCCTTATAGGGCTTCTCGCAGAAGAGATATCAAAAGGCCGAAAAAGATTTGATGGCGGCCAAAGCGGAAGAGATTGGATTATGAAGCGGCTAATCCAATCCTTCGTGATACATGCTCCTCCATCTCCAATACGTCGCGAGGAGTTGTGGTTGCATATTCGGCAAAAGCCAAGCGGCGCCTACACGAGTGCACAAACTCGTATAGTTGCTGAAAGAATTGTAAGTATCGTTATTGTTATTTTTTAGTTACTAAACATGTTTCATTACTAAGCTTCTCGTTATCTGTATCTTAGGAAGATCTTAAAAGAAAGAAGCGGAGGATCTTTTGTGTCGGACGGGAGGAATGATGTTCGACCGTTGCGGCCAGGAAAACCGGATCACCCGGGCGTGTAAGGGGGATTGGAGGACGGGTAGGCATAAAGCAAGTCTTTGGTACATCCAAACGCCATAGACAAAGTATGGTTACTCGGGAGGAGATGGACCGACGTTGCTGCTAAAGAAGCTTCAATGATCGCAATGTTTCAATCCCGGATGAGCCGGATGAGGGAGGAACTGAGTCGAGATGAGGCTGCTTTTGAGCAATCGTCCGAGAGACCAAGTGTTTCCTTCACACACTCACTGCGCAATGCGGCGAGCACTAGAGGGAGCTGCATTGTTGGACGATGAGCAACCTTATGACCTTTATGTGGAGGATCCCGATCATCATGATGGACAATTATTGGTTGCAAAGGGACTGTTCACAACTTGGGATCAACTGTACACCACCAATAAATGCCTGATGATGAAGTCAGAGTGTCAGTTGAAAAGGTGATCATTGATGCACCGCTCCCTCTCCAAACTGATGAGCTGAAACTTGTGAGTGATGTCAAGGGAACCTTCATCCCTTGGCCAAACATGCTTGTACATGTCTCTACCGCTCCGAAGCTTCAACCCCTCCTCCTCAAGTTCCATCCCCTCGTCAAGCTCCATCCCCTCTTCAAGCTCTATCCCCTGACTAAGTTGGCTGGTCGCCAAGGAAAAAATATCCGATATGATGAAGAGTGGATATTTTAAGGATAAATCGTGGCTTTGCCAATAAAGTAGTAGGCGTCCCTCATCCTCGGCCCGTTCAAGTTGACACCGTTGATGTTGAGTCCCCGTTGCTTCCTCGACAGAGCTTCATCGATGCAGTTGTTCAAATTTTTATGAAGTAAGTATCTTCTGTCTATGAGTACATAATTTAAATGCATCGTTTAGACATACATACATATATACTAATTCCCTGATCGATGTCATTATTGTAGGTTCTTGCATCAAGAATTGGTTCAAAAGGGTAGGATCAACGATTTTGGATTCTTGTGCCCTGTCTATTCAAGTCAAACATCCATGCAGGAGAGACAGACGTACATATCAAAGAGGTTGTGTGAAGTGAGAAGAAAGTTGTACTTTTTGCCATTCTTCCACAGGTACATATCAAAAATCTTGTCCGCAATTCACTTAATTTTGCTACATATATCACCGAGTATAGTTTACCGCTGAATTTTCAGCCGCCACTGCGCTTGGTCCTCATGTGCATGGAGGAGCATAAAGTTATCTTCTTATGCTCCACTCACGGTGAGCCATTGCCTACGTTGGTGCGGACCATCAATGAGTAAGCATGTCATTTTGATTCTCTTGTCAAATCTCTCGCTTTGTGAATTTTCGGTGAATCATTGATAAATTTGTGATTTTGATGATAGTGCCATGAGGACCTTCCAAAGAGTAGAAAAGAAAAGGCGTGGTACTCGGGGAGAACCCCATATGGTACACTGAGGTTGGTACAATATTTGTAGCACACCGCCTTGTGAACTTGGTCATTAAGCTATATATATATATATATGCTCTTATATATATTTATTATTCTTTTTAGACCCGTCGGCAACCACCTGGCGTCCAACTTATGTGGCGCAAGACATCATGAAACACATGTATGATATTACCACGCGGGGGATACTAAATTAACGCAAAGGTAAATGTATTTGATGTTACATATTATGCAAGTTAATTCGAGTTTAAACTGTTACAAATGAAATATGCACGCAAGTTAATTCAGATTCTTGTCTTTGATGTTACATAGATGTTTCAATGCACCGCTCCATTTTCTCATGATGAACCTGGAGCACATACGCAATGTGTTTTGTGAATATCTCAGTATGGTCCGATCTTAGAGTCACAAAAAGGACAATAATTAATGTCCTAAATTCATTTGTAAGTATATTCGTAGAGCAACAATAATCGATCTTCAGAAATTTGTTTATTTTTTTGAACAATTCATTTGTAAATATACATAGGCAATGTAAAATTCAATAAATAAATTTAGTTAATTTTTCAACAATTTTCTTGTGTCCATTTTGGGTTTCGAATGTATTATTGGATGGTGGATATAGCTATTTAATTTAGTGTTTGAAATTTGAGACTTTTAGGACCGTTCATTAACAAGATGTCGATCTTAAAGGTCCGTAAAAGTCTTCGGTGTAAAAAGTATGAGACTTTTAGGACTGTATATTGCTTTAGTGTTCGCTCCCAAAAGCTTAAAAGTCCGCATGAACTTTTAGGTCCTGGACGTATTGTAAAAGGTCGATCTTAAAAGTCACTCTTAAAAGCCCCGCTTAACTTTTAGGACCGTATTATTATAAATAATCGGTCTTAAAAGTCCTCTCATAAGTCTCGCTTAACTTTTAGGACCGTATATTTTTATTTGTGCGATCTTAAAAGTCACTACCTTTAAATACTTCTTTCGAGACAAATTAAATGGATAGGGTTGAAGACAACCGAGGTTACGGCGTTACGCTCAAGCTAGGTCCTTCATTATCGTGCGTTTTTACCTTTCCATATGTGGAGCGGCATTATCGGTATCCTTTTTATTTTTTTATTTTTTCTTTTTGTCGGGAAAAGAAGGAAGATAATGAAAAGGACACTTTGTTTCAATATGGGGAGGTAAAACCACGATAACGAAGGTCCAACCTTGAGAAGAATAGCCACTTTGTTTGTTCTTATTTGAATAAGGTAAATGATCCTTTTTTTGTATGTTCTTAACGTATTCTCGCGAATTTCATTGTTGATTTACACGAGGACAATGTTTTGTTTGTTTCCTTTTTGTCGGAAAAGAAAGACGATAATGAAAAGGACAAGAGGAAATCGGATATGGAAACCAAAGCGACAAAAAATGGCGTGTTTTTAGGACCGTCGATTTACTAACTAAAAGTCTTCATTCTTTTATTTTAAGTTTTTTAGTCTGCCATTATCCATTCTTCATAGTTGCCTTGTTTATTGCTTTCCAGGTTCAGATAATGGGTAAAGTACTAAACTCGCACGAGAACAAAATTTAAAAATATTTTATTTACTAATTTTTTTACGCTGCCCTATAGGAAGCGCGATCACAAAAAAAACAAAAAAAAGCAAAAAAAACTAATCCCTCTCGTAGTCGGAGAGGGAGGGCGTCAGAGTCGTCTTCACGGGATTGTACTTCACGTCATTGGCGTGGAGTACCATGTTCAGCTTGTTGTTCATGGTATGAGCAAAGCTGAACCAATTGGCCCAAGTGTCGATCGATTTGATCGATGCGGGCCACTGATGATCGCACCAACCGCTTCGCTCGATTTGGAGGAGGCGGTGGCGGAGGGCTGAGGTTGAAGAGGAGGAGGAGGAAACGGAGGACACTGGGAGCAACCATTATAGTGGGGCCGAGGTTGAAGAGAGGAGGAGGAAACGGAGGACTGGGGGAGAAGAATGTGAAGCAAGTACAAGAATAACAACGGGTTTAAATAGAGAACTCATTCTCGAACAATGTGAAACGCCGTAAAACTTTAATGAGGAGATGCATTGTTCATCAAAATACGAGGAGACGCCTAGTTGGGAAGTTTATCCGAAGTCGAAGAGACTCGCATCATTCATTTGAACGGTGTGTAAGTAACGGGTAAATGATAAAAGGTCGGGTCTTAAAAGTAAGACTTTTAGACCGAACTTATTATAAAGATCGGTCTTAAAACAAAAAATAAATAATAGAATTTTATACCGCATACCTATAAGTACTTAGGTTAATGATAAAAGGTCAGTCTTAAAAGTAATTTAGACTTTTAGGACCGGATAGTTTAAAAAGGTCGGTCTTAAAATAAAATGAATTGCAAAAATATTAAATAATGGAATTTTATACCGTACCTATAACTCCTTATTAATTCCTCACTACCTCGTAATCGAGAGGCAGACTCGCCTTTATTAAGTAACTCCTCATACTACCTCTCCCACCCACCCAACTGCTCAAACCATGGTTAGATACAAGATCATCGCTCGTAGGGGTACTCTTACTTTCATGATGCTCGTGCCTTCCGTCGATCGTTATACGGTGCGCCTCCTCCTTCGAGAGTGCGTTCAATTGTGACAAGAGTCTCGGGTCGTTGGACCCATTGTTATTTCTTCGGATGATGAAGAGATTGCCACACCCTCCATCCTGCTCCCCTCCCAACCGGTTGGCCCCGGTGTACTCCCGACCCCCTCTCCTCTTTCCTCTAGTGATGCATTGTGGTATTTATGCAACGAAGACGGAACTTGCTGATCTCCGGCGGGAAATTAATGCTATTCACGCCAAAATCGCCAAGGATTTGGAGGATAATAAGCTTTAGGAGATGTTTAGTCGGATTCTTGTTTTTGATAATTTTTCTGCTTGTTTTTCTTTTCTATTTTTT